>JAKSZP010005271.1:0-366936 GCA_022478985.1 Massospora cicadina | reverse complement strand
CTTTCATTAATAAGCTCTATTTTTGATGACCACCTTTTATACTGAACTAACATTTTAATACTATGTATGCATTCAGACCATCTGGTTAATTTTCTTGAAGATTTATAGATCATCTTCTGGTATCCGCAGATGTGTTTTCTTTTCTATACAACCATCATAAGATTGTACCTCATTTGTTTTAGTAATATTGGCCATTTTTCTATGCTCACCATGTCTTGAGGTATAGTCATTTGAATTGCCATAGTCCTTGAATTGAGCCTTACAATCTAGCCTTTTATATTTTTTTAGATTTGACATTCAATAATATGTGGATCCAACGGCAAAAGAATTTATTACAGAATACACCATTATTTAGATCATCAAATTGTTTTTCTTGTCAGATTTTTACTAATCTTCCAGTATTGGTGTGTCAGTGGCCTCAAAGGCCCCATGGCTTTTTAAGGCCTTGCTACTAGTGTTAAGTTTTCAGCTGATGGTGCAAGCTAAAATAACTTAACAATGAAATTGAGGATATAAACTCACTTTTCAAATAAAACTTCTGCTCATAATTAGGATGTAGATTCTCCAATAATCCTCAATAATAGTCAAGTAACTCCGGTATGCTCACCATTCTTAAGTCTACTGGCACCAACAAATACAAGACCTTCCATCTTTGTACAAAATCAGGAAATCATTCCTCTGTAATTGGGACTACTTCTCTGGCAGGCAACTATGTACTTCTCTTTGGGAAGAATAAACACACATAACTATCTAATATAGACATAATGGCAACAGATACAAATATCAGATAGATAACAGATGGATAATAAATTAATAAACTAAGTAACAGTAGTTATTAATGAACAATAAAATAGTAAATGATGATTAATTGATTTAATTGATGTTTTATTAATCAGCCAGGCACCAGTATTATATACCTCTTGAGCATCTTCTGGCCAAACTCATCTATTAGATGAGTTCATTCATATTATGCCAATCCTCTGCTGGTCATGGCAGTAATTATAAAAAATCCCCAAGTCAATTCAGCCCATGAATTGACTAGAAAATAACAATTGTTTCAGCCCAATTGAAGGAAATTTTACTCTCATAATTGGAGCAACTTTGGGTTTTAAACTCAACATCAAAATCTTCCCAATTAGAGCTATGTCATAACTTGACATCTAACAATAAATGGGGAATAAAATATATATGATCATAAAAGATGACGCACCCCAATTTGGGATGTCGGCAGGCCTCTCCATCACACTAAGTATGCCCATAATTGGGACATCTATGTTTAAGTGCTTAATTATTGATTTCATTAATTGAACCCAACTTCCACCTTAGTGCATTAAGATTAATGCACTAATTTAGGAGGTGCAATTTAGTTAATGCCATGGGACCACTTTGCACCCAAGTGTACCTATAATCAGCCATAATATAATAATATCATAGCTATTATTAGCTACAATAATTGGGTACCTCAGATGCAATTAGAGCAGTTATGAGATGAATCTGATTTATCAGATTATGTAGATGAATTGGGAGGATCAAAGGATCCATCTTTGGGAGTAATCTATCAGCATTGATGGTTTACTCAAAGAGTTTATTTTTGAGTCAAACATCAAAATCTAATATTTCCCTCCACTTGACTGGAATATAAACCCTGAATTTTCCCAAATTTTTTTTCAATGTCTAAAAACAGCTCATCCTCTGCATACCGCAATTTTGTCACTTCCCTCAAACCTGAACAGTGGCATCAGTTTACTCATCTTCCCAGAAACATGCATATAAATTTGTTCTTAGGCTCACTCCGGGCAGCAGAGTTGGGCCAGCTTCTTCCCATGCTGACTGTCATGACATCAACTTGAGCAGAAACCATCATTGAGGAGGAAGTTGTCCAAGTTGTGGATCCTACCCAAGGATCAATAGGGTATGAGCTCAGGTCTCATGCTTCCACAACTGTCTCAGCAGACAACTTTGGCTGCTCTTTTGATCTGAGAGAGTTAACCTTTTTGCTCCAGCTAGTTTATCAAGATGGTGATCTTCTGGCGGAGTTTCTCTTTGTACTCAGCCATTTACCAATGGCCCAAAACTACAGTGCACTGCTGGGGTCAGCCAACTATTCTCATCAAGGCCAACTGCTCAGCAAAACTTGGGCTAAATATGATTGTCTTTATAACCCAATTTGTCTTTTGCTGGCTAAAGATACCTCTGTTTGACCTCAAGAGTTTGTTCAGGTTGACAGCTTTGTGGAGGAGGTCCTTGGTTCCCGGTCTGAGCCACTTGAAAATTGGCCTGCTTTAGCTTCCTCTTTGGGTTTGAATAACCATGACATTCAAGATGTTCATTTTCACTTGGCCGTTTGGGCAGCTTTTGAGGCCCTTCATCAGGATAACGCTGATGAATACCTCCCCAGGATGGCCATAGTTGGCCATCTTATGCGCCTTTTCCCTGACCAGATGCCTTCAGGTCGTCTGTTGCATGTTTCCCCTCTAATTGAGTGGTGAAAAATCCAGGTTTATCATGTTAGATTGTCGACCCTGAAAATTTATCAGTATCAAACTGATTTCCTAGTTGACTGTCTTCTCTTGGGTGCATGTTTCCCACACAATTGCGGGCTCAATCAGGTAACTATAAACAGTTTTGTGCCTCCTCTCCCCATTGTTTGCTAGGAGTCATCTTCAATGAGTGCGTGGCACATCTGGCTCTATGCCGTTATGGCCATTTTTCTTGTCACCCAGCAACTAGATTGGGCCAAATTGGTGCACAAAGACAAAGGTTTGGGTTCTGAGTCACCTCCCTCTTGAAGCTGAGGAATAAAATTCATTTTATTTATTAAAATTTATAATTTTCTTATTACTTGAAATATAAAATCTTGTTTTTTTACTATGTATATAGATGATAGAAATTTTTTTTCTTTTTGCCACTATTATATATTATTATTATTATTCTTTCTCATAACTATTATTTTCAATTAAAAATATATGCTTATATTAAAATTCTTATCTTCTAATTGGGCTTTTTAAAATTCTTTAGAAATTTAGCATAAACTCAATTATATACATGACCCAAATTTTTCTCCTTAATAGTGTAAGAAAAGTTTGAAGTTTTCTCTATAACTTCTAATGGACCAACCCAAATGTGATTTAACTTGTAAATTCAGCCCAAACCATGGGTATTATAAAATAATACTTCATCCCCCACAGCGAATTCAGGCAGATTGTATCAGGTTTTTTTGATCTTTTCCATGTTGGGCCTTATGAAGTTTGAAGTTATTATTGAAAGCCTGGGCTTGCAGTTTAATTAAGGTCTCTGCAAGCCTCTTGACATACTAAGAATAGCTCATTTCCTGGGGTTCTTGTAATAAGGAATACAACAATGGTGGTAAGTCTGGATGCTCTCCATATAGAAGTTGGAATGGAGACATCTTTATGGTTAAATGGTAAGAGATGTTATAGGCAAAAATGGCTAAACTGAGGAATGTGCTCCATTCGGAGGGCTTCTAAGAAGTCAGCTTCCTTAGGATATTTACAAGTGTTCCATTAACTCGTTCTACTGCACCATTTGTTTTTGGGTGGTATGGAGTTGACAGAACACCACGCACCCCCATTAATTCATTAAGCTTCTGGAGAATAACTGCAGTGAAATTTTTACCATTATTCACTAATATAAATTGAGGACATCTGTGCCGATGAATAACTTAATCCAAGATAAATTTAGCAGTTGTTGAGGCTCCTAAGTCCTGAATAGCCCTGGCTTTGACCCATTTCGTTAAGTGATCAATTGCCACAATAATATATTTGGCTTTCACATTGCTAATCAGGAGGGGTCCAACCACATCTATAGATATAGTGTGCCAAGCAAATTTGGGTCAAACAAGCTGGTACAAAGTATCTTTTGGAAGGGGTTTTCCCCTTGGCACTCTTGGCAACAGCTCAAAGTTTCATGGATGTCAAAATGCATCGATTCCTAATAGTATTTTGCTCAAGCTGCTCCTTGGTTTTCTTAAAGCCTCCATGGCCAGTAGCCTTATGAGCAGCCAAAATTAGATCTGCTCAAGCTGAGGGACGTGGAAATATATATTCCTTTCCATCAATCACCTTGAATAAGACTCCTTTTTCAGTCTGGGTATCCTTTCTTAATCTGGAGAGAATTTTCTGCACTTGTTCAGGCTCATTGGCAAAAGTTCCATTAACCATCTTCTGGAACAAGGCATCCGCCATCTGGTAGAGGATTGCTACGATGGGCAGACAAGACAAACAATCAGCATTCTGATGCTTAGCACCAGCCCAGTGCTTAATGGTATAGTCATAAGCCTGCAGCTTAAGTGCCCAGCGAACCAAACGTCCTTCTGGATCCTTCAAATTGTTAAGCTAGCTTAGGGATGAATGATCAGTAACCATGATGAAATGCACTCCATGAAGGTATACTCAGAACTATTTATAGGCATATATAACAGCCAAACACTCTCTTTCTGTTACAGTATAATTTCTTTCATGGGCATTTAGGGTCCAACTGGCATAGGCTACTGGGTGCTCTTCGCCATCTTCTCTGACTTGGGACAAAACGCTCCGATTGCTGTTAATGATGCATCAGTCTAAACAATAAATTCTCAGTCAAAGTCAGGATAGCGAAATACTGGTGTGACTAATAGGGCTGAATGAAGCTGGTCAAATGCCTCCTGGCAGGCCGAATTCCACTCAAAAGAGACCTTATCCTTAAGTAGATAAAATAAAGGTTCTCTGATTTGAGCAAAGTCAGCAATAAATTGGTGATAATACCCAATCATGCCCAAAAGTACTTGAATATCTCGCTTGGATTTGGGCCTCTTCATCTTAGATATTGCTTCCAATTTGGCTGGTTGTGGACGAAGACCTTCCTTATCAATTACAAACCCAAGGTATTCCAGCTGGTCCTTAAAGAATTGACACTTCCTGGGCTTGATCTTCAAGTTTGCAGCTGCTAACCTCTTGAAAACCTCTTCCAGGTGTTCCAGATGTTCATCAAAGGTACAACTGAATACATTTTTATTGTCTAGGTATACTAGTACACATGACAATTTAAGATTGCTCAGTATGGTGTCCATCGCTCTCTGGAAGGTTGCTGGAGCATTGCAGAGTCCTTGGGGCATCCTTGTTGGTTGAAATAACCCTTTTGGGTAATAATGTCGCACTTTTCTCGCTCAGCTTTGGGCAGATTAAATTGCCAATACCCACTAATTAAATCCATCGCTGAGAAGAACTTTGCACCCCCAAGCCTGTCTAGGGCATTATCAATTTGCGTAAGAGGATAGGAATCATTTTTGGTAATGCTATTAAGCTTCCAGTAGTCAATAACAACCTGGTTGCTCCCATCTTTCTTTTTTACAATGAGAATTGGGGCAGCCCATGTACTCTTGGATGGCATCAGCATGCCACGATTGGTGAGTTATTTAATTTCCTTTGACACAACTTCTTCAGAATTTTTCAAATGTCTAATTAGCCTCAATCAGATAGGTAAATGGTCCCCAGTATCTATCATATGGATCACTCCTCTCACATATCCAAGGTCAAAATCATCTTTAGCGAATATCTCATGGTATTTCTCGAATAATCCTCAAACTTGGTCCTTTTCCTGATCATTTAGTTCCCCTAAATCGGCCACAGGTATGATATTATACACATATTCCAACTCATCATCAGGAAGCCCTAGCTCGTCCAGGGTTCCAAAATTATAGAAAAATTCAATCTCCATTATAGGGATCAAATGGAGATAGGCAACCACCTGGTGCCTTTTGATGAAGATTGGCCGATTCTGCATGTATGCACAGAGGACACTAATTTCTTGATGTCCAGGAATAATTATTCCAGGCGCCATATTAGGTTCAAGTCAAGTTCAGGACCAAGTTTGAAAAACTTCGCCATAAAGTCCCTCTGGGATTTGAATTGTTAGCCCAGTTGGGACTACTGCCTGCATTCCTGAGTCTAGAGTTAGCTCCTTGTTTGTTCAGAGTGGTATTCCCTTAGACTCATGGATTTGCGTTGACAAGGCCTTGACACGACGCTTTGATTTATGGTATTCAATAGGGATTATTCCATCTTGATAGGCCAGATTAATGAACAGATTAGGCTTTTTTAGTCCTAGATTCGCGTTTTTTGTATAGTAAATCGGGATAGTTTGGTTCAAAATAGTTAAGTTATTATCCTTATGGCTAGTGACCACTCCATATCTTCTCATAAAATCAGTTCCAATAAGGACCTCATAGTTCTGATTTGGCAAGACTATAGCTGGAGCGGATACTACTATAGACCCAAATCTTATAGGCAAGGCACTATATGCCCCAAGAGCTCAGGTGATATGTATTCCTGCAGTACCATATTCTTGATCGTGGGCAACATCTGAGGCTATGCTTAACTTCTTCAACAACTTAGTGCTGACAATATTTAAAGGGGCTCCACTATCAATAATGGCCTGAACACGGACCTTATTGACAGCAATATCAGCATAGGTACACTCAGAGTATGGTTCAGGTGTTTATTAAGTGAATAGATTCAGAGTTGCCCGACTCCAAGTGTGATTTGAGGCAAGAGCATATTTCAGGGAAGTTTTTCGCCAGAGTCTGCATAGGGATTGTGACCTGTACATCTTTTAGGGAGGGCAGGTCACCAGAGTGGGTAGTGTGAGGATCAAGGCCATGGTCCATAATTTGCTTAGCATATGGTTCGGTCACCTCTATTTGTGCCTCTTCTGAGGCTTCACCTGATTTTTGGCCTTTTCAAGATCTGGTTGTAACCATATATACATCGTCAGCCATAATATGATGTAATGAATCTTCTCCAATTGAATTGGGCACAAAAATTTTTCAGGATTGGGAGGAATGTTTTTGGCATGATGGGTGGTAGTAGAGCATTCCGCCTCTACTCCACCTGCCCTTTTCCCAAATCTGTGTCCTTCTCGACTTTGTAAGCCACATTAACTCCTGTTTTCCCATCTATTCGGGCATAACACTTGCTGGCAATGTGCCCTTTTCTACCACAATGATGACAAGTGATAGCACTAGATTTGGGATGGTCAGGTTTCTGCTCCTTGAGATTCCCATTTCTTTCTTGACTGTGGCTCATATCACTAATTTTATGTTGAGGGCGTACCCATTGCAGATTGTTTGGCTGATTTGGCACATCAAATCTTCTTGCACAGTGGTGTAAATAGTCTACAAGTCTATTTGTCTCCATATTGCGATTAAAAGCAGGAATCATTACTCGTTACAAATCATGATATGGCTGTACAGAATGTTCCATGGCGATTAATACATTATATTCAGTCATAATGTTTGATCCAAGGAGTACTTGAGCTTCATGGTAAAATTGATTGGAAAACTCTTTGATAGACTCATTAGTTCAAAACTCGATATTTAAGAGTTCCATCTTTCATATTGACAGCTTTTCAGGCCCACCAAATTCCTTAATGATGGCCTGTCAAGGCCTCGTTATAAGATCAATCTTCCCCTAAATAGGGCATTACAAGGTCTATGCTGTGTGAGTCCAGACAATCGATAAGCGCTGTCCCCTTGCATGATTGGATGCTCCTCTCATAGCCTTCTTGAATAGCTTCAAGAAAGAGTATACGTTGCCATCTTTATCAAATTTCAGCAAGTTAAGTGGTTTGATGTCATCTCTGCCTGAGTCCCTAATTGAGAGGCAGTTTCTCTTCTTAAGTTTGACTGACTTGGGGAACCTTCAGGAAGAATGGGATGCTGTGAACGACTTGGAGTGGGCATAGTAGTAAGAGCTTGTGGAAAGGTTTGTGTATTCGATACATCCATCCCATAATCTTCATCTGCCTTGTGATAATCATCCAAATCGCTCAAATCTGTTTTCTGAAATTGGGATTGACGTGGCTTCTTAAACGCACTTTAGCATGCCTTTAGAGCTGCTTCATCAACCTCCCCTCCCCCAGACTGGTTGCAAACTTGCAACTATTAGTCTTTTGATAATCTATTTCCTTATTAGCTTGAGAAAGATCTGCTTCAGCTAATGTCACTCAGGCTGAAAGTGCCTTCATTTCTTCTGATATTCTCGACATCCTTGTGTTAGCAAGTGCAAGTTGACTCTCCATATTGGTTTTCTCCTTAAATAAAATTGTATTGGAAGTACAAAGTTCAGAAATACTTGACCATATGTTGACTAATTCAGCCTTGATATCTGAATTATCCGGTTGTTCTACTGTAGTAAGAGGTAACTGGGCTAAAGCTTTGATATCTCTCTGCATAGCTGAAAATTCAGTTTGAATATAATTTTCTAAATTGACATATTTTTCCTCCAACTCTCTAAGGGTTTTTCTTGAATCTTGACCCTGTTGGAGAAGGTTTTCTGTATTGGCTGCAACATAATTGTACTGTGTCTCAAATCTGATGCAGTGGTTGGTGATATCCTGTTTCCACTGACTTGAGAATCCTAAATTGTTCAGCACTTGTGTAGCTATCTTTAGGATGCCTTCATTAAGTTGAGTTACCAACTCATCAAATAAGCCATGGGCTTCTGCTGCAGCTCCAGTGTTTGAAATGATTGCTTTGCACACTTCTGCAAAGCAAGTATCCAGATTTCTCTAATAAGCAAGCATGGGCTGACCGTTCCCCATTTTGAATATGGTGAATGTGAGAAAGTTCAAGATTTTGACATGCAAAGATGCGTTGAGCATGCTTAATAGATGGTTTTACAAAATTAGCTAAATATTTGTATGTGTTGGCCTGACTCTCCTGAAGTCTTTGGGCCAAACCAGCCATGGTGGCTTCTCTATATTTTTGATAAATTTTGTTCTTCAGTGCTTGATCCTTCATGTAATAAAATAGACCAAAGCTTGGGTCAATTGTTGAAGAACCAACCTGGTAGCCTCGAAAGAGGGTTTCCAGCATTTCCTTGATGTTAGCCTGAGTAATCTCAGCCAGATTAGAAGGTAAAGTTGGGCCTGTTCCAGTTGCTATTAGCTCTAATGAGTACCTGTTCCCCTCCTCATTGTCAGAACAATTTGAGGTAAAATGTTCAATAAACTGAACATTGCTTGTTTCCATTTCATTGTCACTGTACTTTTGGGCAAATTCTGAAAGCTGATAATCCATATTCATATTAAGGTAGTTGTTTTTTTCTTTGAGTGAGCACCAAAATGTTAAGTTTTCAGCCAATGGTGCAAGCTAAAATAACTTAACAATGAAATTGAGGATATAAACTCGCCTTTAAAATGAAACTCCTGCTCATAATTGGGATATAGATTCTCCAATAATCCTCAATAATAGTCAAGTAACTCTGGTATGCTCACCATTCTTAAGTCTACTGGCACCAACAAATACAAGACCTTCCATCTTTGTACAAAATCAGGAAATCATTCCTCTGTAATTGGGACTACTTCTCTGGCAGGCAACTATGTACTTCTCTTTGGGAAGAATAAACACACACAACTATCTAATATAGATGTAATGGCAACAGATACAAATATCTGACAGATGACAGATGGATAATAATTAATAAACTAAGTGACAGTAGTTATTAATGATCAATAAAATGGTAAATGATGATTAATTGATTTGATTGATGTTTTATTAATCAGCCAGGCACCAGTATTATATACCTCTTGGGCATCTCCTGGCCAAACTCATCTATTAGATGAGTTCATTCATATTATGCCAATCCTCTGCTGGTCATGGCAGTAATTATAAAAAATCCCCAAGTCAATTCAGCCCATGAATTGACTAGAAAATAACAATTGTTTCAGCCCAATTGAAGGAAATTTTACTCTCATAATTGGAGCAACTTTGGGTTTTGAACTCAACATCAAAATCTTCCCAATTAGAGCTATGTCATAACTTGACGTCTAACAATAAATGGGGAATAAAACATATATGATCATAAAAGATGACGCACCCCAATTTGGGATGTCGGCAGGCCTCTCCATCACACTAAGTATGCCCATAATTGGGACATCTATGTTTAATTGCTTAATTATTGATTTTATTAATTGAACCCAACTTCCACCTTAGTGCATTAAGATTAATGCACTAATTTAGGAGGTGCAATTTAGTTAATGCCATGGGACCACTTTGCACCCAAGTGTACCCATAATTGGCCATAATATAATAATATCATAGATATTATTAGCTATGGTAATCGGGCACCTCAGACACAATTAGAGTGGTTATGAGGTGAATCTGATTTATCAGATTATGCAGATGAATCAGGAGGATCAAAGGATCCATCAATGGGAGTAATCTATCAGCATTGATGGTTTTCTCAAAGGGTTTATTTTTGAGTCAACCATCAAAATCTAACAACTAGTATACTTGATTAATTCATTAGGCAATTAAATTATTCTTACTAATAGCAGCTGACTCCACAACACTATCCCATCAAGGTGAGACCTAGGGAAGAGACAAAGTTGTCATGCAAGACCTTGATTGTATATGACCTTGGGCACCTCTTTTTAGATCATATACTAGGTGACTATTCTTGTCATGATTATGGATTTTAATGACCAGATTACGTGAAGTTTTCTGGCTAACTTACATTTATTTTGTATAATAATACTTGATCGCCCTCCTTGAACTTGGGTAGCAACTTAATTATCTGTATATCTTTTTGTTCAGCTACTAGTCATTTATTTTACTATAAACTGCCTCAATTTGACTTTTTAACTAGAAAAACTGGTAGTGCTTTCTAATAGCTCCCTGGGGGCGATTTTTTAATTGGAATCAATAATAAGAGCTAACAGGGAAGGTAAGGAAGCTTCTTTCCCAAGCAATGATTTACTTTGTTACATATGTACTTCTTGTGGTAAAATAAGACAAAATGTTAACAATGCAGAGTGCAAAAAAGATGTCACAACATGAGGCTAGTTAATGGCTAACATAATGAGGATCTTAAAAAATGTTATTGAATTTTTAACCTTCCAGTGATTAAGGATGTTTAGGGGGTCATATTTTGTTTTTTGACCCCAGTCAGGTCCACTATTTTGCTTGTACATCAGCAATAGAGATTCAATTATTATATGAAATTAAAAACTTTGAGCATCCACTCCCAGTAGCTACATGGTTTATAGAAGAACTTGTGTTGTAGTACCATTGTATAATCATTTGACAACAGCTTTGACCCACTTAGTGAAAAAGTCAGCCATAATAACGATAGACTGATTACCACTTATAGCTCTTAGTAATGATCCCTTAGATCACTGGAGACGTTTTATAAAGGGGGCAGCTGATTGTACTGGTGTAAAGTTAATCATTTCTTGAATAAATTGAAGTTATAACAAGGTATGCATAGTTTATTGGCTTAATTTACATCATTGACCAACAATTATAGTAGACTCATCACTACAGGTGCTCATAAGCCTTCTGTAGCCAACCATAGATGACTTGGTTGTGCGACTTTAGGATGACACAAATTTGCACATGGGGTATAAAGTAAATAGCACTGTTTCCCATATAACTAACTTTTGTATCTGTATTTATGTGATGGGTGTTCTTTGAGAAATATTTGAGTTTTATGCGAGCCTTTTTGGTTTCATCCTCCTCATTTTCTTCAGGCTCTCTTTTGAAGTCATGTAGGCGGTAGCTTCATGGGCTTCTGAATGAAACACCATTAATAAAGAAATCCATTAGCTTAAAGATGCTTTTGGCCGCTTAATGTAACATTTTTATATAATATTCCAATAGTTTCATGGCTCATCTTGCAAATTGACTATCTGTATCTCACATGTTCCATAGATATGATAGGGCTTCTGTTTTTCATGTTCTATGGTTCTGAGCCCTAGAAGCCCAACAGCTTATACTTGTAGCAGTCTAAGGCTCAAACAAGCATTTTAATTATTTTTAGGTGCCAAGTCACGCTTAGATACCATCAGCTAGAGTATCCGTCCTATGGTAAGATTGGGCAAAAAGGCTTATTAAATTTATGTAAGGAGAGTGTCTATAACTCTCCTGTTCCCAGCGTGGCAGTGCTTGATGCACAGGCCCAATGCCAGGGAACTAGCCGTTAGAATCAAAATCATTATTGCCCAGAAGAGGGTGCTGGAGCAATAAAGATTTTAAGCAAAGAAAGGCGAGAAATAACCAGCCAAAAACATTGCGGTGCACACTGAGAAAAGTGGTAAATGATCCAGGTTGGAGGGGACCTGTATGAACCAATGGTGCATGAGGAGATAGTCTTATTTTGTCCAAAATGGCAAGTTAAATGGAGCGCAAGACCTTTTCAAAGGGGTCTGCGCACAGGATCGTTTGGAATAGCATTTAAAAATGGTAAAACAGGGGGAATTTTTATTTGGAAAGTTGACCAACAAGGATGCTGGTCAGGGGAAAACATACTTAAACTCAAATGGGGGAATAAGGGTTATGCCACAGTGGACCCAAGCATTTACCCACCAATAGGGCAACGCTGCCATCCAAATTAGTTGAATAGGCTGAAACTGACTTCACTTGAGTGATTGATTGAAGTTGGATTCAACCCAAACAGGTTGTTTTGTAAATGAAATGGGTTTTGAAACCCCGTTCCTCAACAAACCAAATTGAATCATCCACATTAATTTGGTAAACTGTCCATTTTAACACCTGGACTGACGTAAGGGGCTGGGCACATGGCACCCCACTAGTACCAACCTAGGCATATTTTGCCCATACCCAGCGTTGGTCTAGGGTGTGCCTCAAGTCAAAAAGAGCCTGGAGCTTCACCTTCTGGGCCTCCTGGCGCCCAGACTTATTTTTGGGGTTGGTCCCCACTATGATGTTATGTGCACATGACATTACCCTTTCCTCGTGATGGGGCTCCACCCCCATCCAGGGGCTCGTGTAAGGGAAAATTTCTTGTGGGCAGGGGCCAACTTCATGGCAGCAATGATCAGCTTTGGTTGGTATTTAGCAGCCTGGGGAAAACGCTTGTGGAAGGCTTCAATCAGATTTTGGGCATGCACACAGTTGCGCGCTGGAACCCAACTGTTCTCTGCAGCGTCAAAGCCCTTCCAGGATAACAGGTACTTGAGTCTTCTTTTAGAGTGGCGGGAGGCAACTATTTATTAAACCTCCCACTCTGGCACCCCATCCACGAGATAGGCCTCAGGAGTCTCTGGTGGGGGGCCCTTGAACAACGTCAGTTTGCTCTCATGAAACACAGAGAAGATCCAGAATGAGGGGGAGATCTAGCTGGTATAAGGCATGGCCCACCTTTCTAACAACGCGGTAGGGGCCAATCCTCTGATCCCAGCTTCTTACATGGCTGCTTGATAGGGATGTTATGAGCATCAAGCATCACGAGATCCCCTTCCTTGTACGCAGGACCCACTCAGCGCTTCCCATCAGTGTTCTCCTTATATAGCTGCATTGTTGCCTCCAATCTTGTGGAAACCTCCTGGTGGACCTTCTTGATTGTCTTGGCAAAGTCAACCACCGCTTCAACTAAGACCCACAGCTGGGCTCCATGTTAAAGGCGGGGTTAAAGCCAAAGCTGGCGAAAAATGGGGAACAACCAATCGAGGACTGCAAGGTATTGTTGTAGCTAAACTGGGCCATGGGAAGGTGAGAAACCCAATATGAATGATCTGTGGCAGTGTAACACCGCAGGAACTGCTAAAAGCACTGGTTCACTCATTCAGTCTGCCCATCTGATTGTGGGTGATAGGCAGTCAAACGGCAAGGGCAAATATGGAGAGTCTTACACAACTCTTTTCAAAAGACAGAGGTAAACTGGGGTCCCCAGTCACTGATAATCTCTTGGGGAACTCCATGGAGAGCAAACACATGCGTGGCAAAAAGCCTGGCCATCTCAGCCGCGGTTATTGAAGTTCTGCAAGGAATGAAGTGGGAGAACTTTGTAAACTGGTCCACCACCACCATGATGGCATCATAACCATCTGAGACAGGTAGTTCTACAATAAAATCCACTGATAGGGAAGTCCAGGGCCCTTCAGCTTTCTGGACAGGTACCAACAACCCCACTAAAGGTTGAAGATTTGGCTTCATTTGATTGAAGACTAAACATTCCTTACAGTACCGCCCCACCTGAGCAGGCAAGCCCTTACAATTGTATGTGCGCCATATTAACTCTAATGTCTTTGCTTTACCAGGATGACCAATGGTAAGTCCATCATGATGGTCCTAGATGATTTCCAGGCGAAGTGGTCCAGCAGGAATCCATAGACGCTCCTAAAACCACACCATCTCATCCTTCATGTGATAGCCCCTGGAGAGATCCTCTTGATTCAACTCGCACTTAGCAAGTAACGTAGTATATTCCGCTGCCAGCGGCTGAGAAAGGACTACCATCCTGAACATACTGTATTCCTATGCGTTTTCCAGAGGTGCAAGCGCTGGCCCGTTGGCCAGGGAGAGGGTCGTTGAGGAAGAAGTTTACTTAGAGGAATCCTCACCTGTGTGTTGTGAACTTCTACCTCCTTGGGATTGGGCGCTAAAGCAGGGTTGCAGCTCAAAGCATCCGCAAAATCATTATCTTTGCCTTTGGTGAACTCATACAGGAATGCGAATTGGGCAAGGGTCTCATGCCAATGGGTCTGCCGTGGGGTTAGGACACGAGGAGCGCGGTAGTAAAGCAAGGCACAGTGGTTTGTATGTACCCAGAAAGGTTGGGATGAGCCATGCAAGTGGTGACGCCAATAAGGCAGCGCCTCCACCACTGCCAATAACTCCTTATCATAAACGGCGCAATTTAACTCTGGCAAAGACATCTTCCTAGAAAAATATCCCACCGGATGCTCTATCCCATCTTTGACTACTTGTAACAAGGCAGCCACTATGGCGAAGTTGGAGGCATCAGTAGACACAATGAACTCCTTTGAAGGGTCGATATGGCGAAGAACAGATGTGGACAACAGGGTGCACTTCACTGCTTGGAAAGCATCCTCCAAAATGGGGGACCACTGAAGCATCTTTCCACCGCTAGCTTTATACAAGGGCGCTGCCACCTCAGAAAGATTGAGAGATGAACTTCTTGAGGAACGTACACATCCTCAAAAAGCTCCTTAATTCCTTGGCTGAGGTGGGGGTAGGCCACTCACAAATAGCCTTCTCCTTGTCTGGAGTTATCATGTGCCCCTGGTCAAACACGACGTTGCCCAGAAACGTGACCTGGGACTTGAAGAACTCACACTTTGTTATTTTCAACGTAAGGCTGGCTGCCTTTAACTGATCCACCACTTGCTGAAGGTGGACTGCATGGGACTCCTGATCTGGGGAAAACACCAGGATATCATCCATGTAGGCAACCGCGAAAACCCCTAACAGGTCCCCAACGCTGCATCATTGTGGCGTTGAAAGATAGCAGGGGAATTCTAAAGCCCAAAGGGCATGACCTAAACTGGAAGATCCCTTTTCTAATACAGAATGCGGTCAATCACTCTTGCCCTTTTTAATACGGATCTGATTGAACGCATTGAGACAATTCAGCTTGGAGAAGACCTTCGCCTTCTCCACATAGCGTGCAATCTGTGAATCTAAAGGGATGGGATGTAGGTCTGGTACAGTAACGTTATTGAGGTTACATAGTCTACGCAGGGGCGTAAAGTACCATCAGACTTCTCCACAAAGAGTGGGGGAGCATACAGGGGAGGTACGCTGAAAAATCGCACCTTTGGACACTGTTCCTTCACCCACACATCCAACGCCTCTTCCTCCCAGACAGTCAATGGGTAAATGGGGGAAGATATACACACCAGATCCACCATGAGCTTGAAGTCACAATCGAACTTGGAGTGCTCAGGGAGTGCGTTGGCTGATGCTGCATAAAAAGAGGATTCCAAACTCTCCAAACAGGAAGGTAAGGAAAGTCCCACGGAGGCCTTCAGCAAAGGAGCAAGATAAGGAGTGGGAACATTGGGCCAATGGGGTAATGTGCCCTGGGCGATATCCTCCAACAAAGGAACAATCAACTGGTGACCGTTTACTAAAGACAAGGATAGAGTGTTTTTTTCAAATTAGTCCTGACGTCAAACTTTCTCCACCACTCAATCCCCAAAATAATAGGGAACAAGAGGAGTTTGATAGCTTGAAAATGGTCGGACAGAAGATAGGCGCCCACCTGATAGTCTACTAACCCCAGGACGTTCAGTGTAGGGATACCTTGAGAAGCCCCAACTCTAACCATACCACCTGGGGAGCAACTCAACTCAAGGTAGTCATCAAGGTCATGGTCAATAAAATTGTTAGAGGCACCAGTATCCACTAAAATGGTTGTGGTGAACTTCCCCAAAGAGGATGTAAGGGTAGCAGTCAAGAGGAAGTATCCATAGTGGGATTTATTTAATGCAGAAAACGCCCCCACCTCACCTAAAAGTTCTTCTGGCTTGAGCAAACCATAAGGGTAGGTTTGGGAATCATAAAAGGGGGAAGGATAGTTGGCCACTCTTACTACTGAGGCCAAATACCCTCCATGCCTCTGCAGGTGCATAAACGTTTTCATATTGTAGACGCAGCTCTTTTTAAACTTTCTGAGTGCTGCAAATCATGGAAGAGGTCAAACGGGGATTTTCTGGTATAATTCTAAACACAGGAATAGGTTCCAAATCTGATCCATGAGAGGGTCAAAATGGTTCAGAGGTATATATCAGGTTTTCGTTATAAAACGCGTTTTTAAACGTGAATGACCCTATTCCTTTACCCTCCTCAGAATGCCCGATGTTATACAAGGCCAACACCCCCAGGCGCATCTATGCCAATTCTGCCAGCATCATCTGAACATGCTGTTGAAGGAAAACTCGTTTTTTGAATGAAATTGATTGTTTTGGTGGAAAGTTGGGAAATCACAACTATTGGACCTCGAAGCATCCTAATCCACCAGGTATGAACATGAAGGGTGGATACTTTTCAGTTAGAGGCAACCATAATAACGCCGAGTTGCTCCAACCTTTGAGAAAAAGAGGAAACAGCGGTGCGGCTAATGACATCTAAGTGCCACATTTGACGGCCACTATTTCCACTTCAGAAAAGTTCCACACAGAAAAGGTTTGTGCACATAAGAAAAAGGGTTGGTCGACTAATGTAAGGAGAGTGTCTATAAAACTCTCCAGTTCCCAGTATGGCAGTGCTCAATGCATAGGCCCAATGCCAGGGAACTAGCCATTATAATCAAAATCATTATTGCCTAGCAGAGGGTGCTGGAGCAATAACCATTTAAGCAAAAAAGGCGAGAAATAACCAGCCAAAACTTTGCGGTGCACACTGAGAAAAGTGGTAAATGATCCAGGTTGGAGGGGACCTGGATGAACCAACAGTGCATGAGGAGATAGTCTTATTTTACAAAATGGCAAGTTTTACGGAGCGCAAGACCTCCTTGAAGGGGTCTGCGCACAGGATCATTTAGAATAGCATATAAAAATGGTAAAAATGGGGGAATTTTTATTTATAAAGTCGACCAACAAGGATGCTGGTTGGGGGAAAACATACTTAAACTCAAACGGGGGAATAAGAGTTATGCCACAGTGGACCCAAGCATTGACCCACCAATAGAGCAGCGCTGCCATCCAAATTAGTTGAATAGGCCAAAACTGACTTCACTTGAGTGATTGATTGAAGTTAGATTCAACCAAACAGATTGTTTTGTAAATGGAACAGGTTTCAAAACCCCATTCCTTGACAAACTGAATTGAACCATCTGCATTAATTAGGTAAACTGTCTGTTTTAACGCCTGGACTGATGTAAGGGGTTGGGCACTTGGCACCCCACTAGTACCAACCTGGGCATATTTTGCCCATACCCAGCGTTGGTCTAGGGTGTGCCTCAGGTCAAAAAGAGCCTGGAGCTTCACCTTCTGGGCCTCATGGCGCCCAACCTTATCTTTGAGGTTGGTCCCCACTATGATGTCATGTGCACATGACAATTTAAGTACCAAAAAGAGGTATAGATAGAAGGGCTTAACTTTGTTTAGTATATAATAGAGTTTTATACGTTACAACAATATAAACCCAATAAGAAATAATTTCTATAAAAGAGGGGGAGATTTGGATGGTTGGATCTTGGTCAGGAGATACTTTTCAGATATTAATGAAATTTGTAGCATATTTCTGATGGATAGAAAAAGTGTTCCAATTAAAAAATTGGATGAGACTTGGTATCACTTAGGTCAATCAATGAGCAGATCCTTGATTCTTACCCTCTTAAGGGTACGTTTTAATTTACTGCACATGTCACTAATGTTGTGGTCTCCTGATATTTTGACAATTTTTTGCTTTGGATAATCAGACATTCATCTTAAATAGTTTGGGCTCAATTTAAGTCCAACGGAACTTTCCTAGTACCAAGTTGAGTCTCATCAACTATTTATTTTTCTATGTATTTAATTGATGAAAAAAGTTTAACCCCCTTTTCAGGTAAAGATGTCTATTATATCATGGGATTCATTTGGTAATACTCTTACTATCATGTCGGATGTTCTGGTATCTGAAATCACCTCCTCAAAAATATTAGCATTTGAGTATCAACGTTGGATTCAGCTATGTATGTGGATGATAGTAACTCCAGTTTTTAAAGGCTTGATCAAGTATTAATCTCCATATTTGTAGTTATTGCGTATTGCCCATATAAGATGAAAATGATTTTTTCTTAAGGGACTTAAAATTGTGATAGTACTAAAATAAACTCTAAAATTTCAAAAGTGGGTATAGGTTGGCATGATGCATTTTTTTGCTTGGTGTCATCTAGTAAACATTTTGTCTGGATTTGTCATTGCCTCTGATTTAATTGTATAGTCTTATGAGTAATCTCCTTAGAACTTTTCAGGATCTTCAGTATTATCAATGAGAAATTTGCAGACTAATAGTTCTTGGATACAAGGCTCTTTTCTGTATAAGGCTTGAAGGATACCATTCCGATGATGCAAAGGAAACTTATCCTGTATGCCATTAGTGCATTTGGGAGATATTGGTTCCAGTGTGATGGATTGGAAGTAGCCATCTTTTGTAGTATTAGTGTTAATGTTCTATCCGCTCTTCCTACTTTTTCACCTGTTGATAGGTTGTAGTGCTGAAAATAGTTTTTGAGTTCCCATGCTTGTAACTAAGATTCTCACAATTCTTGAAGTAAAGTTTTTCCTATTATCACATAGTAGTACCTATGGGTAACTGTGTCTTGTAAATATCTTGATATAAGAAACTAGCGGTACCTTAGTGGTCTGTGCGGGAATGGCAATTTCTTTAACCCACTTTGTGAAATGAGCAATCCATATAAGCAATATCAATTTCCTCTTGTAAATTTGGGCAGTGGGCCAATGGCATCTAAGCTGATGGTATGTAATGGATGCTGAGGGGTCATGGGCTGATACTTGTACTTACCATTATGCAGCATTTGTCTCTGAAGAGTCATAAAGGCGCCTTAACTTCCACTACAGAGTCTAGTATTTCTTTTCCAAAGATTTGACTCTTGATATATTAATAGGTTTTTATAGCTCCTCAATGTTATTAGGTATTGTGGGCTTCCATTATAAATGGCACCCATTCTAAAGTTCGCAAGTAAGGTAACCAGTTGGTTCCAAATTTTTTACTTAATAGCACATTAAGAATCTTAGTGTTTTATTAATGTAATTTTAGCATTTTTGAATTAGCTCATTTTTGTCCTCCCAAGGGTCCAGTTTCATGAGTAGTTCAGGTAATAGTTTGGCTTTGCTGTTATCTAAATGCAGTAGTGGAAACCTTGTCAGTTCATCCAGGTTCATGTGTTTTGTTCCTTATTGATGGACAATATACATGTCATAGTGTAAAGCTTGAAAGCTCATTGTGCTAACCTTCCTGTCAAATCCTTCATGTTTTGCAACCACTTTAAAGAAGCGTGTTCTGTAACAAATGTAGAATATGTACCATATAGGAAGGACTGAAATTGGTTCATAACAAGTAGAACAGCTAGATATTCTTTCTCCATGATGGTTTAATTGCATTCTGCCTTTGAGAGCATTTTGCTGTAACAGAACAATAGGTGCTCAAATCCTTCATCGTCCAGTTGTGAGAGTATAGCTCCTACTGCTAAATCTGAAGCGTCTGTAAATAGGATGAAATGCTTCCTGTATCTGGATGTTTCAAAAAGTCTTTTTATAGTAAATTTTTCAAAGTTTTGAATGCACTTTGCTGCTCTACTTTCCAAACAAAAGGTGTTTCTTCAGCAATCAAATGGACAAGAGGTCCAGCAAGTTAAAAAATATAGGGATAAATTGCTGACAGTATCTCATCAAACCTAAAATACCTGTATTTCTCTGAGATCTTCAGCTCAAGAATTTTGGAAATCGCTTAAACTTTATCATACAGCGTTTGCATTCCTTTCCACAATATGGCGTGTCCTAAAAATTACAATTCCTGTTGGAAAGAGGTACTCTTTGAAGGCTTTAGTTTGATGTTATTCTCTTGTAGTCATTTTGAATCTAACTTGAGGTAGCTTAAAATGATCAGTAAAGGTTTTTAATTACATTCTATCTCATCTAGGTAAATGATCACAAAACTCAGTTTAAGACCTTGCATAATATGATCTATCACTTTTGAAATGAGGCAGGTGCATTGCATAATTTCTGGGGGAACTGTGTAGGTTGAATAATAGTTTTGTATAACAATGCGATTTTTCTTGGCCCTTTGATAATAAATATAACTTCCAATACCTGCTGACAAGGTCCATTTTAGAGAAGAAATTTTAAGCCATAGAGTCGGTCCATAGCATTATTAATTTGCACATTAAATAGCTGTTCCTCTTTTTGAGGCTATTTCTGCTTCTTGAAATCCATCACTATTAAATGACCACCATTTTTCTTTGTGAGTTTTAGTGGGGATGACTATGGAATCTAATATGGCATTAGTAAGCTGGCATCCAATAGTTTCTTGAGCCTGTCTTCATGTATTGATCCTCCAGCTTGGGCTTCCTATATGGATTTGATTGTATGAGGGTGAGTCTCATACGCCAATATTATGTGATCAGTTATTCATGTGACCATAGTTGACATCTGACGTTAAGAAAACAATTTGAAAATAATCAAGTAATTGGTGCACTTTATCAAGTTACTCAAGATTTAACATATTATATATTTGGAATTGAGGTTTTTTTTAAGAATATCCATCAGTAACAAAAACCACTCTGCATGACAACCACCCAAATTTTCCTTGTTTTAACTCCATATAACTAGTTAAGTAATGATAAGAGGTGTTGGAGGAAATTATGTTCATCCTAGCATGCAAAGGTTTTGAACCTATGTCAAACAAAACCTCCACTAGAGTGGAAGCAGGAATTACCCTTCCTATATAATCACCCTTTTTGGGCTTGAGGTTTAGCACAAGTTAAGTTATAGGTGGGTAGGCCAAAATCAAGGTGAGTAACAATATAATGTTACTTGGTGATTTCATCAATAGAATTAATTCACCATTCCAAACTTTTTGATGTTTTTTAACAAACATATCCCAATTAGTCAGGTTTCCAAGTAGTTGCTCAATAGGCCGCTCATAGTTAGGTCAAAAAACCTTGGTTAAACTCAAGGTTCAGATCTACTAACTTCATCTACACTAGAGATACATAAAAAGCAAATTTTGGGCTTATCTTCAGGGTTATGTTGGTTAAAACCACTATTTGTTTTACTAGTTTAATTTTAATCTCCTTGGAAGCATAAAATGGTATATCATATGATGCATCTACTTTATTAAGAGGTTTTGTATTTCTTTCAGAAGTAGAATACCATAAAGGCAAAGCAGAAGCAGAGTACTATACCAGACAAGAGCATTCTTTCTTGCTGGAGGCTTTATTTTCCAGCTTAATAGTAACTTCATAATTGAGGAGTGACAAATAACCTTCTTTTAGATTGATGCATCCTTAATATTTGATCAAAGATGCATCCTGATAAGTATATCATACATGTTATTGTCCAGGGCATCTGTGGGAGTTGAGAAACCTAATTCGCAAAATTTGAATCAGCCATGATGAGTACGAACCTATTGCTTTGGTGTTTTTCAGACCTGCAGTGCTTTACTCCTGGGTGTATTCTAGGTCTGAAGTGAGTTTACCCTCTTTGATGAGGCAGTATGAGACAACGTTGATAGGTGATCCCATCTCCAAGAAGCCATTACTCTGACCTTTTGAATCACTTCTTCTACTTTGGTTGTGATTCCTCCAAACTTTGATGGGAGAGCTAAAATCTTTTTGAGGAGGAACTTTACATTGAGCTTTCTGGCATTATTGAGATACATATTCGAAATCTCATTAGACTTAGCACGTTCAAGGTAGGTCAGATCAACAAGGCAAGGAATTGATCAGCATTGCTGGATATATCTTTTATTCTTGGGCATCTATCAACTTGATTGAGGTAAGTGTCCTCTGGGACCTGGGCATCATTGATACTTTCTAGCATTCAATTAATCAGTAATGCAATATCAGCAGGTGTACTTAAAATTTAACAGTCTGAGTTCTCGTATCCCCTTATAATCATTGGTATATTTTTTTAAATTCCTGCAAGATGAGCAAATGACAATGTCTTGTACAAAGGTAATTTAGGCTAGTTGGCTTTAGAGGTGCTTGAACCTAGGATGACCACCCATTCCCTGTTCACAAGGGTAGATTCTTCATAGAACGCTAGTCTTCAGTGTGGTTATTTTTCTTGTAGTAGTTTCACTTGAGCTTCTCCTTCTTCTTAGGCTTTATTTACTCCACAGTATAATCTAAGGGGTTTGTGGAAGCTTTCAGGAGGTTTCTGGATTTTGTATATCAACCACATTGAGAAGGATTCATTTAATGTTTAAGATAGAGTTGAAGCTTTTTTTGACTGATATGACATGCATGGCTAAGTCTAGAGTATTATTTAAACCAGCAACAACTGCAGCTACAGTATTATCCAGTGTAAGCATCTTTGAGGTCATTAGCGTTTAGCATTAATGCAGAAGTGATTCATAAACCTGGCAGGGTTTCATTTAGCTTAGTAAAATCCTTATGAAATCCTGTTTCTTCATACTCAAGTTTCACTTGGAATCAAATTCCTTGATAAGCGCTTCTTACACTTCACTTCAAGTATTCATATCGTCCATGTGTGGTACCATAATCTATTGATCCATATGGCTTAAACAAGACAAAATATGCTTAGTCTTTTGATAATCAGTTTCACATTCAATTGTGGCTTCATAGATGTAGAGGTTGGGTGCAATAATCCCTTTTTCAGGTGTAAAATTTCCTTTTAGGTAGGTATAAAGATAGTGAATTACAATCCTATAATAACATGTAATCTGGGAGCATCTCTTCAGTACTTTCAATTCATGTATCACTCTGCTCAACTTGTCGAGTGAGTCAGAGAATTTGATCTTTCATTGAGTTAAGATGTTGCTCCATTTCTTCAGTAGTAAGACTTAGTGCAATGTCCAAAATGTTGATTCATCTTTTGAGAACAATTTTTATTCTCCAGGTTTTTAACGCGGAAATCCATATTCTAGATTTGTTGATGAGTGGACGAGCAGTAAGTTTTCAGTAGTTTTTTCTCATCCTCCAACACCTTATGCGCTGTTTAAAGTCCTTCTTCATGTATTGATACTTAGTGCTCTGAAGAGGCTTTTTGGTCTTGGTTTTAAGCTCTTCTGTGAGAGTATTACAGAGTTATTCGGCTTCATTGAGGTGATGGTAGATTTAGTTAATGTCTTCCCATCTAGGTGATTTGCTCCATATATTTTTTTCTAATTTGTTGAGCCACTCAGCAATTAAATGGGCAAATACCTGAGTCACACATGTTACCAGATCCTGCTCAACATAAGCTACTAAGGCATAAGGTTTTGAGATACTTATGGAGCCTCTGAGGCTCTGTGAGCTTTGAGTTCATCATTCCTTTTAAGGTATGCTCCAGTTGAGAATTTAGGTGTCAGTGAAACTGGAGCGCAGGAGGTCACTGGAGGGAGAGACACAGGCCTAAGGTGATACAACAAGGCCAAGTGACACAACAAAACGAAGAGACGTCCTAAATACTCAGTATTTTGTTTCCATATAGATCTTAGGAGCAAAACGAACACTTTTGTAAAATTGACAGAATTGTTTAAGATATGCCGTAAGGGGTTTTTGCACAGGGTCAACCCACTGAGCAATTGGAATGACAATATGAAGATCTTCAGACCCTCAGGGCACTCTTAAAATAATAAATATAACAAAAGGGAGCAATATCCATGAAAACACTTCTTTTTTATAAATAATCTGAGCGGATCCTTCCTAGTCCATTTACTTTCTCTTCTGGTAACAACCTCCCCTCTCTCAATCGCCCATCTTGCTTATATACAGCGGCTTAGATGATACCACTCTCATAGTTTAGATTATTCTTTTCCTCTGATTCTCCTCAATTTTGGCTTGTTATTATTTTAGCTTTCTATCGCCCTAATTGGAGGCAATTTAATTTGTATTCATCAAATATCAACATCGCCTTATTGCCTTATTTTTGGAGGCGATCTAATAATAGCTCAATAAATCCTAATATCGCCTCATCTTGAGGCTATTGAATGATTGACCCAATGTCAGGTTTAGCAGATTCTATCCAATCCGCCCTAGCGATTCCCAGCTTATCATCCAGTCATATCAGAATTGTGACATTACCCCATCCTTGACTGGACAATAAGGCTCCTATTGTTTATATGGTCGGAGGAACTTTGCATGCATTAGGTGAATGATCTGACCACTTGCGGGGTCCTTGATGGTATAAGTGTCAACCCCAGTTTTTTCTATAACTTTAGATGGACCAATCCAGATGGTGGCCAGCTTGTGTTTCCGACCAAACCCATGCTGGTCATGAAACAAAACCATATCTCCATCTTGTAATTGAGTGAGGCCACTACGCCATACTTTATCAGCTGCCTGAGCCTTAATCTTCTTTGCTAAACTGCATGAGTAGGCTTCAGTTTGCAGTTTGATCAGCGTGTCCACTAAGTTAGTCAAATACCAATGTGAACCATTCCGCCGGTATCCTCTATACAGGAATAGAGCAGTGCTGGAAGTGCAGGGTGCCACCCATACAATAGTTGGAAAGGACTTTTACCCATAGCGGAATGGTAGCTAATGTTGCAAGCAAAGATGGCAGTGGAAAGGAGATAGTTCCAATTAGAAGGTCGATCCATCACCAATTTCTGGAGTATGTTCACCAAGGTACCATTAACTCATGCAATCATTCCGTTAGATTCATGGTGATAATGGGTTGTCAGAACCCCACGGATGCCCATCAATTCTTTAAGCTTAGGTAGAATGTGTGAAGTGAAGTTCATTCCGTTGTCAGTAAGGATGAACTGGGGAAAACCATGTCACTGAATTATACATTCCATAACAAACTTGGCCACCGTTAGCACCCCCAAATTGTGTATTGGTTGTGCCTCAACCCACCTGGTCAAGTGGTCGATTGCTACCAGGATGTATTTGGACTGGTTTGCCCTTGTTGGCAATGGACCCACAACATTAATTAAAATGGTGTGCCAGGCGAATTTTGGCTTCACTAACTGGTATGAAGTCTTCTGGCGGAACAGCTTTCCCACTTGGCACTGGTAACAGGAGGAGATAGTATCAAGTACATTGAAGTTCATGCTTTCCCATTAATACTGAGGCCTCAATAATTCTATAGTCTTACGTACTCACCATGTCCCACCTCTCAGTGTGTGCTCATAATAATAGCTGGGCGGGTGGAAGGTCTTGGGATATTCACGTTAGTGTCCCCTATCCACTTATACAATTCCCCATTTTTCTGGAACGTATTGGCCCTTATTCCGTCCAATACCTTGATACTGGGGGCGGTTCATCATCGTACTTGCCACTAAGCATCTTATCAAACATGATATCACTCAGATCTGCCATAACTGCAACCGTGGGTAATCTTGATAAACAATCGGCATTCTGGTGTTTTGCTCTGGGTCAATGAAGGATTTCGAAATTGTATGCCTGCTATTTAAGAGCCCATTGGGCCAGACGCCCTTCTGGTTCTTTAAGATTTTGTAACCAGCGTAGAAAGGCATGGTCTGTTACAACTTTGAATTTCACCCCATGTAAATACACCCAAAACTGATTATAAGCATAGATCACCACTAAGCACTCCCGCTCAGTCACAATATAATTGCGTTTATGGCCCTTCAAGCTATGACTGCAATATGCTACGGGGTGCTCTTCTCCTTCCTCATTTTTTTGGGATAGGACTGCCCCTACAGCAGAAAGGGATGCATCCATCTGAACGATGAACTATTTTTCAAAATTGGGATAGTGTAACACCGGCACACTGGTTAACGCCGTTTGAAGCATATCAAAAGCGCGTTGCTGGCGTTCCATCCATTTGAACATAGTGTCTTTTCTTAATAACTTAAATAGCGGGCCCCAAATACAGCTGAAGTTAAGGATGAAGCGCCAGTAATAGCCAACCATTCCCAAGAATACCTGTATATCCCGCTTACTGTTGGGCGTAGTAATTTTTCAAAATAGCTTCTTCTTAGTGGGTGAGGTCTCAGCCACGTGGAATCAACCATGAACCCTAGGTACTCCAACTGGTCATTAAAGAAATAGCATTTCCGAGGTTTTATCTTGATGTTGGCCTCAGCGAGCTGATGGAATACTGCTTCTAAATGGTCAAGGTGTTCAGAGAAGGTTTGGGAGAAAACATTAATGTCATCAAGGTATACAAGGATGCATGACAGCTTTAGGTCCCCAAGAATAGTGTCCAATGCTCGTTGAAACGTAGCTGGGGCATTAAGAGCCCTTATGGCATCTGGGTTGATTGGAAAAGACCTTTAGATGTGATTACTGTGCACTCCTCCTGCTCCACCAGTGGCAACTCAATTTGCCAGTAGCCCGAGATCAGGTCCATAGCTGAGAAGAAACAGGCTCCCCCAGGCTGATCCAAAGCGTCGTTAATCCACAGTAATAAATATAAGTCCTTTTTGGTGATGCTGTTGAGCTTCTGGTAGTCAATTACTACACGTTAGTACCATCCTTCTTTTTTACAATAAGAACAGGAGAAGCCCATTGACTCTTCGATGGTTCAAGCATCCCTTGCACAAATAGCTTATCCATCTCCTCAGTTAATACTTCTTCCACCATCTTTGATTGGCAGATTGGCCTTGACTGGATGGGAAGATGATCTCCAGTGTCCAGCCTATGAACTACCCCCCGCACGCATCCTAAATCATGGTTGTTGACAGTGAAAATCTCATTATATTTTTGAAATAAAGCGATTGCCCGATCCTTCTGTGGTTCTGACAATCCCATTAGTTCCTTGAACGATACAACTGCCATTACATTGAGCTGTGGGTCAAAAGGCAGACCAAAGTCCTCCAGCGACCCAAACTCATGAACCAAAAGAACCTCCTCCACAGGAATTAAGTGCAAATATGCCACTATTTTGTGGCAGCGGATTTGCATCGGTACCATTTGTAAATTTGCAAATAAAACTTTGATCTCCCCCTGCCCTGCTAATATAATGCCTGGGGCCACATGGGCTTAAACCGTGTTTGCTCGTATGGCCCAATAACTTCCCCATAGAGTCCATCTGGAACTTCTATCACCAAGTCGGTGTTTACTATACATTGATTCCCAGATGTATTATATATAGGTCCAGCAGCTCTGAGAGGAAGCCCTTGATATTCATAAATATGTTGAGGAAGGGCCCAGGTTTTGCCCTTTAAATGATGATAGCGCACTGGGATTACTTCGCCACTATAAGCTAGAATGATATTCCCCATATACACTGGATCATTTGGCACTCCATTAGAGGTGAAGTGAATTGGGATTCGCTGACCCAATATTTCATAAGTCTTATCTGTCATATCAATTACAGCCCCATAGTGTCACAAGAAGGCGGTTACAATTAGCAGATCATGATTGCTATTTGATAATACTATGGCTGGGGCTACCATGACAATAGAACAAACTGCAACAGAAGCGCACTATAGGCTCCCTCAGGAATAGTTATCCGCCCCAGCAGTGCCATATACCACCCGGGTATCCACGTCCAGTTTTAATGACAATATTGGCCACTAACTTGGTGGAGACTATATTGATGGGGGCACTGGTATCTATGATGGCACGGACTCAGGTTTTAGCTACAACCAGGTCGCAGTATGTACATTTGTAGTGAGACGCGTCTTGACTGTTTATAACATAAACAGTTTTGAAGTCTCTATTTCCTAGGAAACACGCAATCCCCTCAACAATTCTGGGGTATTGTTTGATAATAGTGTTGACCGGAAGAGCAACTCTTACCACATGCAATAAAGGTGCATCAGAGGAGGGGTTTAACTTTTCAGGGGAAACTTGGTTGAACATCTGACAACAATATGGCTCAACCTGCATCTGAGACCCCTCTCCCACCATAGCTGAAGACTGCACTCATGTCAAAATATTCACCCCCAACCGGCTGCTGATATAATACTGACTCATTGTGTAAGGGAGCTTCCTCTGAATGTTCTAAGATGGGTTCAGGTGGGATGTTTGGGTTTGATATAGCGGAGGTAGAGAGTCCCATCTCTACTCCGCTCTGACTTTTCCCTGGCAGTACTGTTCCAACTGTACGCAAGAGACCTGTTGATTGGGGCACCATTGGGCCATGTGCCCCTGTCAATTGCATTTAAAACAGCTGACCCCATAGGGCCCATGTCCCCAATTAATGCGAAACAAACCAAGTCAAGAGTTGGGCTGAACGTGATAAGTGGAAAGAGGGGTAGGGCGATAGTTAGGTTGGTGACCATAAGCAGGTATGGGGTGGACATTTAACTTCTGTGGGTAACTAGGTGGAATCTGAACTGGGCAGACAAGGTTTCCCAATTAAGATGATTCAGAGGTGGTAGCAGAAGTATTCCACTCTGTATTAGGTGGAGGGAAGTTGGCTGATATACGGCGCAAAATTTGAACAAGTTTAAGCAAAGGTACATCTTCTTTCAACATTAGGGTCACAACGTTATATAGCTCATGGTATGGCTTCACAGCAGAAGTCATTGCAATACACATGTCAGATTTGGATAGAATTCTGGCCCCAATTAACATGTGAGCTTCCGCCATAAATTGCTCAGCAAACGCGGTGAGGGTCTCAGTCTGCTGAAACCTGATGGTCAAAAACTTGGCCTTCCGCTGTGACATCTTTGCAGTCCCTGCGAACAGCCACAGCACCATCTTTTTGACTTCTTGGTATGTAATGGAACTACCTGAAAGGTAACAGACAACTTGATCAGCACTTCTGAAATCAAAGGTAGTTTAACAGTTTTGCTCTATGTCGCTCTGAAACTCCTTCTGTCACAATTTCAAACATTTTAAAGAAACTCATGAATATTTTCTTCATGATCAAATGTAGGTAGTTTGTCACTGCAAACCTCCTAGAGCAGCTCATCTTGTTTTTTATGTACAGCGTCCAATGCAAGTTTCAGATCCACATAGGCAGCTGGCCCATTGTATAATGTAGAATTTTTGTCAAGATAATCAGGATACAACATAGCCAGCAACTGAGTTTTTATCATGTTATACTTGATCAATGGCCCCCTGTAGTGAGCACCACTGTTGTAAAATTGGCAGAATCGTTTAAGATATGCTGTAAGGGTTTTTGCACAGGGTCAACCCACTGAGCGATTGAAATGACAATATGAAGATCTTTGGACCCTCAGGGCACTCTTAAAATAATAAATATAACAAAAGGGAGCAATATTCCTGGAAAACACTTCTTTTTTTATAAATAATCTGAGCGGATCCTTCCTAGTCATTTACTTTCTCTTCTGGTAACAACCTCCCTCTCTCAATCGCCCATCTTGCTTATATACAGAGGCTTAGATGATACCACTCTCATAGTTTAGATTATTCTTTTCCTCTGATTCTCCTCAATTTTGGCTTGTTATTATTTTAGCTTTCTATCGCCCTAAATGGAGGCGATTTTATCTGTATTCATCAAGTATCAACTTCATCTTATTGCCTTATTTTGGAGGCGATCTAATAATATCTCAATAAATCCTAATATTGCCTCATCTTGAGGTGCTCAAATGATTGACCCAATGTCAGGATTGGCAAATTATATCCAATCCGCCCTAGAAATTCCCAGCTTACTGTCCAGTCATATCAGAATCATGACACATACCAAACTGGCACAACCATAAGGGACAAGAGGCCCTGGGAGCTGGGAAGGGTGGCATAAAATCCAAGGAAAAGGCCAGAAAAATAGGAGGAGGCAGAGCCGGTAGAATAGATGGCAGAGTGGGTGGAGGGCTCACGTACAGCAGTGGGTGCAAACCAGAGCGGAAAATGAACTCCAGCCATCACAGATCTTTGGAGAGGTATATTTTTTGTTGAAGAAAACAAAAATTATACAGGAAACTGGCCCAAACTTTCTAGACTTTATTAGGGTGATCAAAATATCTGAGATTAGCAAAGCCTTTCTCATCATGGTACTTAATTTATAGGGGGTTGCTTCACGAAGATTCCAGTAGTTATTGGAATTTGATATGAGCTACAAATTTGTCATTCTTCAACAAAATCATTTTTTTCAAATTTGGCCAGTTTTTGTAACCTCATATCTTGTGATTTTCTGGGTGTTAAGTTCGATTCCCGCCTGGGTTTTTGCCTCAAATAAGCCGTTTTCCTCAACCCTGGCTGACAAAGACAAATCCAATCTTTTGTCAATGACTTTAGATAGGTCATCAGTGATCCTTAGTGGTTCTGGTCTATGTCCCAAGGGCTTGTTGGACTTGGCTTTAGAAGGGCAGTTAATTTCAGGAAATATGTCACTGCTGTGACATTGGAGCCTAATCTATTTCTCCTCATTATGACAGTTAGCAAAATCATGGGACATTAAATCACCTCATACTTTTTCATCTTGTCAGAAAAGCTCTTTATGCAAACTCTTTATGTAGTTTTTTTGTTTTTTTAGGTCTTCACCATGTCCTTTCTGATGTGTTCCATAGCTTTCTCCATTTAAATGATGACTATGGAATCAATAGTTTCCATTCAGATATGGAGTTGAATGATGTAGGAATGATTTACTTAAAATAGACAGCTTACATTTTCTATACTTTGAGATGCCAAATTATATACCTGCTCATAGGCCATCTGCAAGACACCTTAAGTGTAAATAGGATGATACAGTTCCTTTTTATAAACTCATAATAATTGCACGATAAGGTGAAGTACTGGGTGTAAAAATTGCATTTTATAACGGGACATATTTGCAATTATACTGTAAGTGTCTGGGAGAGTGCTAGAATTGTATAAATCTAAGAGAGTCTTGTACACGTGTGTTATAGTTAAGAACTTTTTCAACAAGGTAAAGACAACTAGTATCCCAAATTTTAACTGCATAGGTTTGATATGTGCATGGTTTGCATTTTCTGATAGTAGTTGATAGTTGATTGATAGTAGTATGAAGACTATTATTTGTAGTTGAATAGATAACCCGTTATGGTCCAATGCTAGGCCTTTACTTCTCCACGTAATACTCTTGATGTTGACTGTAGGGACTTCTTTTCTTATCCGCCTAAATTGATCCACTATCAGATCCAGAAGTATACAGCATTTCGTTTTGTCACACAGAGTCAGCAGTAATTCCCATCTAAGTTCAGCTTCTCTTCTAAAGATCCTCAACCCTTACTCTTTATATGACTAAAGGGTCCCCAATTATTTTACACAACAATGATTTCCTGAAAATGAAAAGAACTTAAACCAATATTTATTTCTACATAAATTGACTCATTTATCAATGTGAATTTACAGGGCTTTATAGATGGGATTCAGCACCCAACCCTCAGTTGACACCTCTTCAATGAAATGGCAGCTGTTGTCATTGAACTTAACTTTGATGTCTCCCAGCAATGGTTTTCCACATCCTGGTTAAATTCCTTCATCGGACATCCTTGAGACCTAAAATATACAGAGTCAGAAAACGTGTCCCTAACGTTTCCCACTTGATCCCAGTGAACCAACCATATTTGGTGAGTGACCTGCTTAAGTAATGGGACTTATTACCCATTATGGCAGGTCACAACCAACTGATTAATTCACTAGTTGCAGGAAGCATCACTCGCCTCACAACTTGTAAATTAAATTCCAAATTGGTTGGTGATGAAACCTTACCAATCCCAATTGTACACCTGATAGTTAATCAATTATCAACTATCAGATGCCCCCATTTTGTCAGCAACTCTTCCCAACGAGCTCTTAAGCATTCACCTGGATCAATCCCCATTGGATTAAAACCTGGAAAATTACCTAAATTTCCCAAAACATTACTAACCCAAAGGGGTCAACTGATAATTAATTAACTCGCCATTTGGAATTATCCCTTAGTGATCCACAAGTAATCTAAGAGGCTGGTTAGGTGGACAAACATCCCAACACATCCCCCTCTTGCCTAGATTTCCGGCTAGAATAGGATTGGGACAGGAGTAAACCACCTGGAACAGGTCAAATATTTCTGGATTTCTAGCGGAGAACAGTTGATCTGCACTTGATGCTTCTCAGGACAACCTTTGGCACACAGTTATCTTCCTTTTCCTCCTTGCTACCACCACCACAGAGCGCAGTCCTCATGACCTTCTGTTGTGCCAGGCTGATTATTTTACTCGTGATGATGCTAGACCCAGGAAGCCAGTTCCTCCCCCAGTTAGAGCATATAGACCATTGTTATATTCAGTATTTGGTCCGGCGTCCATGATTTTCTGATCATCCTCCTCGTCCTTGATAGGAGGCCACTGCCATCAATGGTTGCTTATGGCACCTTTAAGAATGATCAATTATATTCTCTCTAGAAATTTTCTTATAATAACTTTTTGCTCATATCATTTTTTTTTCTTTTCTTTTAAGAGCTTATCTCATTAATTTTGAAATTAATTTCTCTGAAATTAGAGCTTAATTGATACTGAAGTGAATGATGTTAATTATTCTAAAAAGTCTGACATCCCCCTCTCTTCCAGCTCATATTTAAAATTCAGAATCTCAGTACCAGCAACTTCTCAACAGCCTGTCTGACAAAGATGCTTGGCTCATCAAACTGATGAGTTGATCTGTGCGACGAAGTCTCTTCTATGGTCCCCTAGGATCATATTCCCAGTCTATCACCTGTAGCCAGTCCTTCTGTTGAACTACCAGAATGGTATCCAACCCCAATGAAACCAGAGTATTGACCATCTTGCACAACTTGTGGACAATTTTCCCTCCATTGTCAATCCCCAAATTGGATTTTGATACTATCCTGATTCAGCTCCTTTTGCAGATACTCCCACAATAATCGTTGAACCTCCTAAATTAATGCCTTTTAATATTGATTGGTTTGTTCTCGCTGGATTGATTTGCTTTCAGAGTTCCTTTTCCAACTTGGCCAATTCTATAAACCAGTTGCTCTTTCAACTGAACTGGCAATTGTAAATTGCGAACATTTTGAGCTTTCCTATGCAAAATTTAGGACCCAAGTGACCACGCCTTTTTACATAGCTCTTAACCCCTCCAATCTTACAAACATCCTATATTGAGACGTTGCAGTCTATGTCATTAATTTCACTGGCCAAGTTCTTTGAAGTTGGGCCATGAAGCTTACAACCTCACTTAGATTCCATTGCTCATTCTTCTTTCACATCTAAGAAGCTCATAGTCATCGCCTGAAGGATGCTGTCCTCTCCCTGAACAACTATATCATTCTAACATCCCATTGGTGTCTTCACCTTATAGCTTTGATCAGGGCATTATTCAATAACCCCCATCTAGTATCCCTTGCTCAATGCTGGCTCAATATGCCTAATGTTTCTGACAAAGCCCGTTGGCAAGTGCTCAAGACCAATCTTCTGGCTCTGGTGCCATATTGGAATTACTTGAGGTTAATCGCTGACTGCTTCTTCTTGTTCTGTTGCTTCCATCCACGATCTGAGGTCTCACATCTGGCAAGTACTGATATATCCATCTCTCTTCCCCTCATCACGTTCTCAAAGGGATCAGCCTCCACTTAACAAACTTGGCTTTGAGTAGGTTTAGCTCTTTTTTGTGTCTGATATCACTTAGATTTTGATGGCTTATTCACCCCTGTTGTTATACATCCTCCCTCCCTCAAGAGGCGACATATGCGGAATCATCCCCAACTTGAGATAATCAATTAAAATTTATAAAAATATATCTTTTTTGCATTTTTAAAGCTTTTCTCCATCATGTTTTTATTAATCGTTTCTTTTTTTTTCTTTTTCTATATGGGACATGACCTTCACTCAATTCAGCAGTCCTTCTTTTTTATAATTCCCCCAAACTGATTCCTAGGTATACTCTGACATACCAGTTTTCTAAGGTTCTGAGGTTTTATTTTTAAGACAACCATTTATTTTGGTTCAGAGGTCCCTTTTGACTTACCCAAAAATTATCAGGACATAACCATCTCAATGGTTCAGCAGTCCTTTGAGATCACTCTTTATTTCTTCAATCCACTGCTTTAAATATTTAGCATGGACTCAGTTCACAATCCTTCCATCCAAGAGGTTCTTGATGGAATAGGCGTCCATTACCATCTTGGTCATAATTTCAAACGGACCCAACCTCAATGCATCTAGCTCTTTTCTTCTTCTGAAACCATGCATATCACAATATGAAACTTTTTTGCCTACTTAGTATTTTGATAATGCCGGTCAGTTCTTGTTGTCTGTTTTTCCTTAATCTCTTTTTCAAGGTCATATCAAATGCTTAAGATTGCATCTCAATCATAATATGCAACAATTGGAGCAGGTACTGCTTTTCACTCATACCTAATTTAATTCAACCACCAAATATAGAATCAGCATCAATGCGAGCTTCCTTCTATACAATAAAAATGGCGTTTTTCCTGTTGCTGTATGGTGGCTTATATTATATGCAAATGTCACCAAACTGAGGTATGTTCCCCATGCGGAAATTCTCCCTGCAACCAGCTTCCTCAGTGTTATGGCCAGCATTCCATTGACTTGTTCTAACAGTCCATTTGTCTACAGCTGGTAAGGTGCTGACACAATTCCTTAGATCCACACTATCTCGTTTAACCTTGGGATCACATAGGATTTGAAACTCGTTCCATTGTTGCTTAACAAGACTATTAGGCATCCATGAAAGTAAATGACTTGATCCAGGATATACCCTTGCAGTGCTTGTAGCGTCCACTTTTGCCAGGGCATTTGTTTCAACCCATCTAGCCAGATGGCTGATTGCAACTATTATGTATTTGACTCCACTGTACTCATGGTTAATGGTCTTATAACACCTATGGACACTGTATGTTAGGCAAATCCAAGATAGACCAGTCAATATCTGGTCATGTTATTATGAGGCTTGTGAAACTGGAACTCCACACAGTAAGCCAGATAATCTGCTACATCATAGTTGATAGACTACCTGTAATAAACTGGCAGATATTATCAGTCATCTTCCTGAGGTCTCCATGCCTGACAACCTTATGCGCGTCTTGAACAATTGCTGCTCATTCTGATGTTCTTGGGAATAATAATTAATTACCGTCGTTTGTAATAAAAACTTTTCCACCCTTGGTCTTGGTGTTTTCCATTGCTTTCCAAAGTGCACCTTGGATTTCTCATGGCTTATTTCTAATCTATCCGTCAACATTTTCTGGAACAGATCATCCAATTGCTGGTATACCATTTGACCGTTGATAACCTCAACAAGCCATCCACATTCTGGTGAGAAGCTCCCACTTGGTGAACTATCTCATAATTGTAAGCATGTAGCTTCAATGCCCATCAGGCCAGTCATCCTTACGGTTCTCTTAAATTATGCAGACAATGCAGTGAAGATTGGTCCATCACCACTTTAAAGTGCGTTCTGTGAATATACACCCAAAACTGTTTACATGCATAAATTACCGCAAGGCATTCATGCTCAGTAACAGTGTAGTTCCTTTTGGCTGCTGATAGCTTCAGGATCACATAAGCTACTGGATGCTCATCCCCAAGGTCCTATACTTGACTCAGGATGGCGCCAATTGCCGTTAACAAGGCATCAGTCTATATTATAAATTTTCAAATTGAAATTTTGATATTTCTATATTGGAGAATTTATCAGATATTGGCATAACTCATTAAGAGAACTCTGAGCCTCTTCATTCCAAATGAATCCTTTCTTTGGATCATCCAGCAAATGAAAGAGGGGCTCGGAAATTCACACAAAATCCTGTATGAACCTTCAGTAGTATCCAACCATGCCAAGTAACACTTGGATATCTTGGACAATTATTGGGATGGCCATTCACTCTATGACCTCAATTTTCTGGGCTTGCTGCTGCAGTCCACTAAAGTTGATAACGAATCCAAGATATTCCAATGCTTTCTTTTAGAAGTGGCACTTCCTTGGCTTGATCTTTAGGTTAGCCAAGGACAGTCCCTTGAAGACTTCTTCCAAGTGGTGTAAATGGTCATTAAAGGTCCTACTGAACACATTTATATCGTCCATGTACACCAGGATGCATGACAACTTTAAGCCATTTGGTATATCATCCAAGGCCCTCTGGAACGCCACAGGCGCATTACAAAGACCTTGGGTCATCCTAGGCAGTTGATACAGCCCCTGTGTGGTGATGATCACATATTTACCCACAGTCTTTCATTGGAAAATCGATTTGCTAATATCCTGATATCAAATTCATCATAACGAAGTACTATGCTTCTCCTAATCAATCTAATGCATTGTCAATATGTGGTAGTGGATATGAATCCTTCTTCATTATCTTATTAAGCTTCTGATAGTTGATCACCACCTGATTAGAGCCGTCCTTCTTCTTCATGATCAGGATAGGGCTTGCCCAGGGACTCAATGACAGAATTTGAAACCCGTGCTTCACTAGTTTTCTGATCTCTTCTTTAAATACCGTTTCAGCAGCCTTAGACTGTTGAATTAGTCCATCCTTATTGGCAAATTTTCCCTGGTGTCAACTTTGTGTATAATATTCCTTGCACATGCCATATCATGGTCAACCTGGGCAAATAATTCCCAATACTTTTCAAATAGTTTAGCACTTCCTCCTACTGTATTTCTGTCAGATCAGTAAGTTGCTCTCAATTGACCAATAGATTGATGCTCTTGGTCACCCCTGCCAGTAATCCCATCTCATCAAGGGTCCCAAAATCATGGAATTTCCTTAATTCTACAGTTGGGATCAGATGAACAATCACTATGATCTGATTCTTCTCAATCTTCATCTGTTTTCACTTATATTCGCCAGGAGGTCTCAAATTTCACCATGGCCTGGCATAAATATTCCAGGTTCCACCAAAGCTCTACTCTGGACTTCTTCCAGGGGCTACTGACTTCTCCATACAACAGCTCAGGTATCTCCAACATCAATACCGTGTCAATTATGATCTGTGATCCCAGCGGTATGGTTCTCAAATTCTTGATTCACAACGGAATTCTTCAATTTTTGGGGAATTCTGTCAGCATTTCTCTTCATTTTTCTCCCAAACAATTGGTAACAAATTGGGACAATGTCATCATTCTAAATCAGATTGATGAAATTGTTCCTCCTGGCCAGTAAGGTTTCCCCATCTCTCATAAACTAGTGGTAACGTCTGCCCAATATGGTCAATGTATTATCCTTGAAGTTACATTTAACTCCTTGCTTCCGTAGAAATTCCATCCTGATTAGAATGTCATAGTTTTGGTTGGCCAAAACTATGCTTGGCGGATACCACTGATGGTCCAAAATGGAGTGTTAAAGAACTATTTGTTTCACAGGAGATGGTTGTATTTGGCCCGGTGGTCCCATATTCTTTCCTATGCTTCAAATCAGGTGAGATTCTAATCTTCTTCAACAGCTTGGTTGTAACAATGTTGATAGGTGCTCCACTGTCAATTATTACCTGCGCTAGTACTCAATTAACTCATTATATCAATGTATTATACTCAAAGTATTGTAAAATTATATTTACTGAGTGTCCAGTGGCGTTATTTTCCACGTTTAGGGTGTGAATAATTTGCGCCAATAGATCAGGAAACGATTCCTTAATCAAGCTAAGGGAGACAGACAGATTTGATTCATGTAATTTGACCTTGGTCAACTCTATTGGATTCTCTATGGATCATATATTGTCTACTAGTTGTCACGCATAAGGCAAACAAACTCCTTGATCAATTCAGGGTCAATCCCCTTCACTTTGGATCTGGGTACTGCATTGACATCTAGAAATACCACCTAATAAAGTTGTTCCTCACTTCATCATTGACAAACAGATCACTAATATTGATTTCTTCATTCAAGATATCAAGGGGAATGGTTTATTCGCAGCTCTAGACTGTTCCCCATCTAGGGCACAGGCCCTTTTCCTGACTCCTGTGTGGGTTTGGCCTGGTTTGCCTGGACCACGTTAATCTGCTCCTTTGGATCCTTGAATTGAACAGCGAAGTGTCCCTTTCCTCCACACTGAAAACAGCGTTTGTCTTTCTTATTTGTCCACTTGGACTACTTGGGCTTATTTTCTGGCACAGTTTAATTGTTGAGTTCTTAGTGCTCTCAGTCCCCTTAAAAGTATTCAAATTTTCTGAATTGGACACAACTTGAAGCTTTGATTAGTGGCCTCTAATGTGACTCTAAATATTCAAATGATCCACCATTGCAAGGTGGTAATCTCAGTTGTGAACACAGAATACTTCATTTTATGTAAATTGCATTAGGGCCAAAGGGCCACTTGCAACGCGATTCATGTGTCAAAATTGTCCAGTACTTTCGCTCTGACTAAAATCTGCGATTCTTGGTAGTAACAATTTTCAAAAAACGCTAAGGACTCATTTTTCTGGAGTTAAATTCCCATAAATTCCTATTTTGTACTTAGAAATATATGTGTGGGACTTCCAAATTCTTTCATTATGGCAGCCTTGGCCTCCAAGTAAGACCAGCTGTTACCCTTTAGATGGGGTAACACCAAATTCTGATAGTTAGGGCCCAAACAGTTTATCACCATCAAAGATTTTTGACAATTGAAGTACCTGAACATTGTCAAGTCAAACAATAAGAAGAATGAAGGGGCACTATCTTGATAAAATGTGGTTAATTTTAGCATAACTCTAAATCCCTCCAAAGTTTCTCTAGCCACCACTCTTGGTTTGGCTACTTGACTAACTAAAGGAGTGATTTTAGGAGTCATTCTGAAAAGGCTGTGAATGCGGTTAGCATATTTGTGGGAATAGTTGACTTCCCTACTGGAGTTCTTAGGGTCCTTTCTTCAGTGTCAGTCACCGCATAGGGCTCACATATGCATCTATTAATCTTCAACTCTTTGACTTGCTTCATTAGACGCTCTATGTCTGTTCTGAATAAATGCAATTGAACGCTATCCACTTCACATTCAGCTCTCAAGAATTAAACTTCTTAGACTAAATCTCCTAATTTTTCTTTAATGACGTTACTTTCCCTAGCAATTCTCTGCTAAAATTGAAGACATCTCTGACTCCTTCATCGATCTTGGTAACTCTCTCCTCCAAGGCAGTCAATTCTCTGTGATTGGCAGAATTCAAGGCGTTCTTGTTAATGGTTGCCAACTCCATCCAGAGTTTTCTTAACTCGTCCTTGTATGACAGCTTATACTGGTGTATCCTACTCAACTACCCCTGTATTGATCACCAATTGTTAAAATTAAAAGTTTTCTACTCTTTTCATGGGTGCCAAAATTTATGAACTGGGTTCTTCAACAATTGAAAACTTACAACTGATAACTGCACACATTTAATATGTGTAAGATTTGTGTTGTCTGAAAGTATACAATAGTTGATTGATAATATTATGATGACAATTATCAGTAGGTGAATATATTTCCCGTTATGGTCCTATGCTAGACCTTTACTACTCCACAAAATACTCTTGATGTTGACTGTAGGGACTTCTTCCCATATCTGCCTAACTTGATCCACTCACAGATCCAGAAGTGTAAGGCCTGTCTTCTCTTCACGCTGAGTCTTCAGAAAATTCCCCTCTAAGTTCAGCCATTCTTATAGGGATCCTTGATCCTTACTCTTTATATGACAAAAGGGTCCACAATTATTGCACACAATAATTATTTCCTGATGATGTTAGACATATAACAATTTTGATCTTTATAATCTCTATCAGAATGTTTCTTTTAGAAAATGTGAATCATCAGGGAATTTATAGAGTAAATTGGAGCCCAACCCACAGTTGGCGCCTCCACCATGAAATGGCAGCCGTTGTCATTAAACTTACCTTGATGTATCACCACTGATGGTCTTCTCCATCTGGTTAGGATTCTTTTGTCAGACATCACTGAGAACTAAAATGAACAGAGTCAGAAAACATGTCCTTACCGTTTCTACTTGATCCCAGTAACCCGACCATATTTGGTGAGTGACCTGCTTAAGTAATGGGACTTGTTACCCATTATGGCAGGTCACAACTAACTTATTAATTCACTAGTTGCAGGTGGCATCACTCGCCTCACAACTTGCTCATTAAATTCCCAATAGGTCGGTGATGAAACCTGAGTGATGCCAATTGGTACACCTGATATTTAATCAATGTTCAACTATCAGATGCCCCATTTTGTCAGCAACTCTACCCAAAAAGAACTTAAGCATTCACCCAGATCAGTTTCCAAATGGATTCAAATCTGGCAATTTACCTAAAATTTTCTGAACATTATCAATCCAATATTGGGGTCAACTGATATCTATTCCCTTGCCATTGGTAATTATCTCATTTATTTCACAGGTAACATAGGAGGCTGTAAAGGTGGGCAAAAATCCCAAAAGTATGTATGAAGTCAAACAGAACCCTGACTTTGCTGAGCAATCTTACCTTGCTGCCCAGAGGTCTCAGCATCTCACATGCTAAACCTGGATAATACCATTGCTGCCATGTTAATTGGGTTAGCTTTTCAACCTTATCTAGCTAGGCATATCATCTTAATGAAGTAAAACATCAAAAATGTCCACAACATAAAAGAGGCTTTGTTAGATGTTTCTGATTTTCATAACATTATGACCACAAATGAACCTGTGGTGAAACCCCACGTTCTAAAAATTAAGGAGTTTTTGCCAGTAGGGAAAAATGGTAGCTCCACTGACCTCCCTGGGGCCCCCTATGCCTATCTACCTTGTGAAACCTTCTCCTTCAGTGCGACTAAAAGCAGATATCACATCCTTCCATATGTCTGTGACCTTCAAAACAACTAACACTGTGCTTCCACCCCAGTTTATCAAAAGCCGCAGTGCCTTCTCGCCAGCCAAGCTGGTAGTCGCGCGCCCTAAGGTAACCCCTGCAACATGGTTGGGCTTTCTGGAAACACGTAGTAACATAAGAAAGCTAACCAGCTCATGTGCCTGAACCCTACCTCTATCATTTCATTACCAATTGTTGAGAATACCCCTGAGGACGAAGCTGAAGGGGGTTATGAGGATTTTGGTAACTACATGCTAGGAGTACCCGCTGAAGTGGAGTTCCTGATCGTTTGAACGCTGGAGGAGTAGACGGGACCACCATACCTGAGGACACATACCTCAGACAAGTTATAGTGTGTCCCAAAGTTATTGACACTGCAAGAGATGCTTCAGTTCTTGGCTGGCTTGATCAGACCCCTTCAGCATATCCATAACATGAAATCTATCCTGAAAAAATACCCTGAGACCGCTCATAAACTAACCTCCACCTTCCGGCTCAAGAAGGTCTTAACTCTGTCTCCTAGCTTTGGAGGAACCCTCACCAAGGTGGAAGTGCTCATTCAAAAAGTCTGGTTGATGGCCATCCTGGATACTGGATCCATGGTTAACGTAATCTTCTCTAAGCTGATAGAAAGATAAAGCTGGCGTCTGACTTGGATTATAATGAAGAGTTTAGAACCGTGGGCCCAAAAACACCTGCGCCATTGGGGAATATTCTTCCCTTCCTATTTGAATTGAGAAGATCATCTTATCAGCCCCAGCCATGGCCTTGGACAACAACTCCCATGATATGTTCAAAGGTACCCAGTTTATGATTGAGTACGAGGCTATAATCAACATGAAACAAGGTTTCCTCTATTACTCAACTATGAAGTCCCCTTAGTTTTTATCAAATAAAGATCCCAGCAAGAACGAATACTCTTTCTGGTTGAATAATCATTTTCCGCTTTGCCTTTATATTACACCACTTCTGGGGTGAAATACAAAAAGATTGCCAATTTTAGTGGATGCTAGGAATGATATCCCCTTCTATGCTGCAGACGAGGTCTTGATTAAGCCTGGTGAACGACGAGTGGTTGATAAAAAAATCACTCTCCAAATCCCACACCACTGCTTGTTTTAAATCATAAGCCTTGAGGTAATTAGCCCTTGGAGCCTCAAGTATTGCCTGGTATACTAGACCCCATTTACCAGAGACCTGTTACTATTCTGTTGGGAACCTCACCGGCAAGGACATGTTTATAAGAAAACACCAGGAAAATGGCAGAGGCTTATTGGTCCCATAGAGGACATGAAGCATATCCAATTCATTGACCCTATGACGGATTTGGGCTTGCTAACAGATATCCTGTTATGTACCTTACCCAATATCCATATTTTGAATGAGCTGACCCCATATGAGCTGGAAAGGATCTATACTTTATTGGAAGGATATAGCGACATATTCTCCAAGTAAGATATTGACTATGAACATATGAAGGACTGGAGCCACTCCATAGATGTGGGTGATGTCATCCCATCCGGTCCAAACCTTATCACAAGTCAAAGGTGGAAGCGCAGCAAATGAGGACTGAGATTAAGCAGTTTCTAGAAGCTGGGCTACTGGTACCCTCATAAAGCCCTTGGTCTTCCCCCTTCTTGCTTATCAAAAAGAAAAACAGAGCCATCAGATAGTTATGGATTAACGCAGATTCAATAACCTCACAAAAAGAAAAGCTATCTTATTCCCCGCCTTGATTACGCCCTGGCCCAACTCTCTAGCTCTAACTTCCTCTCCGCCATGGACTTGGCTAGCAGCTATAGGCAAATGGACTTTCACACCAAGACCAGGAGAAATCCGCTCTCAATTGCAGTGAAGGTCTTTCCAACCCAACCGACTTACTCAAGGGTTGTGCAATGCTCCTTTAACTTTCCAGCGAGCCATGGACCATATCTTGCAGGACCTTAAATTAAGTTGCGTCATCATCTTTCTTGATGATATCACGGTGTTTTCAAAGACCTTCAACGAATATCTGACTCACCTGAAGGAAGTATTTCAACGCTTACGTGAATCCAACGTCAAAATAAAACCCTCCAAGTGCACCTTTTTCCAGAGGTGGCTGTTTTTACTTGGACACGCCATTTTCCAAGAAGGAATTCAACCCTTACAGTAAAAGGTTGAAGCCATATCAAAAATGCCTCCCCCTAAGAATCTACAGGATATTCAGGTATTTATGGGCATGATGGGGTATTATCATCAGTTCATCCCAAAGTTCATTCAGCTCATTGAGCTCCTCTTCTATTTACAAAGAACAAGCCTTTCCATTAGTGTGCTGAACAAAAGGCTGCTTTTGAAACGCTGAAGCAACTGCTGCAACAACGTCCTATCCTACAGCACCCAGATTATAATAAACTTTTATCTTGTTTACCAACACCTTGGACTATGCCGTTGGGGCCATCTTAGACCAATTGTATCAAAAAGCTGTAGATCATACTGTATCCTTTTTCAGTAAGATGCTGTCAAAGGCGAAATGCAATAGCAGCGTCACAGAGAATGAGTTCCTTGCTGTTTTGTTATCTGTAAAGCACTACAACCCTTTCTTGTGTGGCACTACCTTCACTGTGATTACCAACCACAATTCTTTTTAATGGTTACAGATCATGAAGGAACCTACTGGGCAGTTAGTGCATTGGGCTCTAAAGCTTCAGAATGATGACATGAGAGTATGAACATTGTGAAGGAACTGCCACATGAATGTTGATGGATTAAACTCGACTGCCAATCCTGAATTTTAATAATAGTGAGGCGGAGAATTTATATAGCTTCTTAATGACACCAGATGACCGGGATGATGAGGATGAAACAGTCCAGAAAATATTAACCTGGCACTCCCGCAACACCAAAGTGGAGAGCGGGAAGTTGTATAAGCAGGTGAGGGCAAAGTGGTTGCCATATCTACGGCCCTCATAACGTGTACCTGCTATCCTAGAAGCTCACTCTACCCTAGATCATGGAGGAGTTAAGAAAACCTCTAAGCTGATTAGGGAGCAGTACTATTGGAAAGTAATCATGGATACTATTGTTGAAGTCTTGGATGCCTGCCTCACGTGTAAGAAGCAATCTAGTTTCAAGACTAAATACTATATCAACCAACTACTCCTCAACAACCGTTACACACCATCAGCCTAGACATAGTAGGTCCTCTTCTGCAGACTACCAGTAGAAACAAATTTGTTCTAGTAGGCATTGACCACTTTAGTAATTGGGTTGAAGCCGTGGCTCTCCCTTCCCAGACGGCCAAGGCCACCGCAACATTCCTACATTAAAATATCTTCACTCGCCATGGCTGTCCCCGTGTACTATTTTGTGACAATGGTAAGAACTTCACCTCCAAATTAGTCAAGATCCTGGCCACGTCCATGGGGATCCAAAAACTCTTCTTGGCCCCATATAGCCCCTCTACCAATGGGACTGTGAAGAGAGCCAATGTAACCTTGGTTTCTATCATGCATTAAATGACATCCTCTAACCACTTCACTGGGTTCAACTCCTACCCAGTGCTTTTATGGCAATTCAGATTAGTTATCACCAGATCCTGAAAATGTAACCATTCCGTGTTCTATATGGTCAGGAACCAGGGATACCCGCTCTTTAAGCTAAAAATGTTTTCTCCTCTAAAGTTGAAGAACCTAAGAATGCTATGAGTATATTAGCTAAGTGTATCATTAAGCTTCATTTTGAGGCTATGACAAACTAAGCTAAAATGGTTATGAAAGTGGGACAAGTGTCCAATGAGTTTTGAGCTCCCCACCTTCATTCAAAGTGTCTGACATGGTCCTGTACTACCATAACCAAACCACTCCTAGAAGGAACAAGCTTGGATCTTTTTAAGAGTCCCTTTAATGTCCTTTACAAGGGTGGTGATGATTATTCTATAAAATCTTTTGCTACAGGCATTACCATAAACAAAGTACAAGGATGATTCTTAAACCCCTAATCTTCCCCCAACATTTTTGAAGGGGTAATAGTGGACAATTGCCTGTTCGCTTAAGGGAAAATAATGTTTTGGGTGCAAATAGTCCCAATGATGAGGGAGTCCACCCCGCAGCAACTCTAATTTTTTGCATTTTGGCAATTACCTGTCCAAAATTATAATGATAGTGATTCAATTTTCATTTTGGATAAAAATCGGCCAAAAGACCTGGTCAATTCCCAGTAGCACCCTCATTTTGGGGTAACATTTTTACTAATACTTCTCAGGCAAATAGTACATGTTAAGGCAAGCGAATTTCGCTGACTATGTGGCAAAATCAGGGAAGACCATCGGACGTCCCTCAGCCCACTTCTAACTTAACCAAGCACCTATGCCTCAAACACCCCATTTATAGCTTTAGAGGTGTTCTCACAAGGTGCAATTATTTTCCTCAAGGTGATTGGCACAAATATATAAAATCTTTGACTCACGGACATGTCCTACCTACTCTCAACCCTCCATTGGCTATTCCATTAAAGAAAGCTGAGATTCAGCTCTGATAGGTAAAACGCCCATACTTCCTATTTTGGCTTAAAGCTAAAAATTAAATTGATGCTTATCGCACTTAAAGCCTCTAGTCATTTTAACTCTAAGCAGTGAGATCAGAAGAAGGTTTGCTTTTCTTACCTCCCACATCATTTTAATAAAAACCCCCTATAACTACCACCTTATCACTGTTATTTAAAGTTTCCCTTTTTAATATCAGGTTCAGTAACCCCCTAAAATTTAATTTAAATCAGCAGTAAAGAGTGAAACTTATCCTGATATAATTGTTGGAATTTAGGTGCCAAACGTACCAGCAAGCAGTAAAGACCCCAAGATTCAACACTATATACCATAGCTTTGGTTGACAGTAGAATTGGGGACAATCTCACACCTAACAAGCGCCAGAACGTCAAAGACAATCTCAAAGAGTAAAGCAATAATTTTTCCTAAGAACCAAGTGACTATGGGAACATTTCAGGGGATATTCACCAAATTGAGACCAAGGATCATCCTCCATCTATGGCTTGGCCATGCAGGAAATTAAAGCTGAGGAAGCTCAAGTGGCCTTAGAGATACATCAACTGTTGGAGGCTGGGTACTTGTGCCTTTTAAAAACCTGTGGGCTTCCCTGCTCCTATAAATTTGGAAGAAGGATGATGGCCACCATGTTGTCATAGATTATCACCGCCCAAATCAACCACAAGAAAAGATATTTATCCATTGCATCATATAGATAATTCCTTGAGCTTTATGTTGGGTTTCCACTATTTTTGGCTATGGATCTCACCAGTAGGTACTGGAAAATTGATTCATTGCAGAGGATCATAAAAATGCGCCCTCATTAAAGTGAAGGACTATTCAAGCCCACTTGAATGCCGCAGGGGTTATGTAATGTCACTGCTACCTTCCAACGTGCCATGGATGGACTTTTAGGTGACTTGAAACGTTCATGTGTGATAGTTTATCTTGACGAAATCAACATTTTTTGAGAACTTTTACCAAGATCGTAGATAATCTTTTGCATTTTTTAGCAGCTACAGCAGCCTCATAAAAATAAAGCTATCAAAATGCTCCTTCTTTCAGAGCAAAATGGATTTTAAGGCCATAAGTTAGGTAAAGCCAGAATATCCCCAATGTATAATAAGGTTATGGGCTTTTCTAAGAAGTCTCTTTAAATCCCTACGAGACATACAGGTTTTTTGAGGATGGTGGGATATTATCACCTGTTTATTACCTATTTTGCTGACACCTCTGATCCTCTAGTTTATTTATTAAAGGGGGTCATACCCTTTTAATGAAAAGAAGAGCAATACAAGACTTTGACCTATTACGCTCAGTTCTTTCTCATTCACCAGTACTTATACATACCAACTTTGATAAATCCTTTCTTCTTTTTACTAATTCTAGTGATATAGCCATCAGAGCCATACTATCGCAGCATGATGAAAACTTAATGGACCATCCTATCGCCTACTATAGCAAAACCCTAACCAGAGTCAAACGCAACTATAGCTTTACAGAGCGCAAATGTTTGGTGATCCTACTGGCTATTATGCATTTTTGAACCTACTTATAAGGGAATAATTTCATGTTAATTGCCAATTATGCTTTCTTGCGATGACTACAGCAAATGAAGGATCCTGATGGAAGGTTAGCCCATTGGGCGTTAAAACTTTGAAATTAAAATTTTTCCACAAGTTCATTGGTCAGGGCCCATCTAATAAATTCAGATTACTTATCCAGGCTTCTCATATTAACTCTAACCCAGAGGTCACCAACCCCTGGGCCACGGACTGGTACTGGTCCATGGGCCATTTGGTAATGGGCCACAGAGAAAGAATAAATAACTTACATTATTTCTGTTTTATTTATTATCTGATTCTGAATGATGTCTTATTTTTAAAATGACCGTATTCAAACTGTTTCATCCATCTATAACTCTTTCTTGATGCTTGTCCTAGTCATGTGATACGTTGCCACTAAAATTATAACCCCAAGTAGCAAAATTGAGTAAAAAACAAAAATCTTTGGAAAGTTTCTTTGAGAATTGGAAAAGGCCTAGTGAGAAGATGAAGAAGAGCCTAAATCTTCGAAGAAAAAAGCTGCATTCAACAGACAATACCAGGACCCCTACTTAAAATATGGATTTATCGCAACAGGTGATTCCTGCACACCAAGCCTGCTCTGCATAATATGCGGCGACTGGCTCTCTAATGAGGCAATGAAGCCTTTAAAACTGCTTCACCACTTGGAGACCAAGCACCCTGCATTAAAAGACAAGCCTTCTTAATATTATGAAGAAAAAAAGCATGAACAAGAAGGACAGAAGCAATTACTGAGGGCCATTACATCAACAAATGCGAGTGCACTGAGAGCATCATAATTGGTGGCTAATCTTATTGCTAAGGCTATGAAGCCATTCACCATTGGTGAAGAATAAATCCTACCAGCCACTAAAGACATTTTCCATGAACTTTTAGGAGAGGCTGTGGTTAAAAAGATAGCACAGATGCCTCTTTCAGCTACCACCATCACTTGGCGCATTGAAGAAATAGCAGAGGACATTGAAACATAATTGTTGGAGAGGATTAATATATCACCGTGGTACGCTCTCCAGGTTGATGAGTCTACAGATATTGACAACAAGGCAATATTACTTTTTTATGTGCGATATATTTATTAGGAGGATGTGCATGAGGATATGTTATGTGCACTATCATTGTCAACCAAAATCACAGCCACAGAACTATTCAAGTCGCTGGATGATTATATATCAGGAAAACTGAAAAGGTCCTTTTGTATTGGCATATGCACAGATGGAGCTGCTGCCATGACCAGATGGTTGTCTGGTTTAAAAACTCAGATTAAGGAGGTCGCACCTGAATGTGAGTATACGCATTGTGTCATTCACAGGGAAATGCTGGCTAGCTGAAATATACCAATAGAACTTAACAGCGTATTGTATGATGTCATTAAAGTTATTAACCACATCAAAGCACATGACTTAACTTGCGCCTGTTTGAGCATCTTTGTGAGGAGATGAACGTGGAGCACAGAAACCTTCTCTTATACACAGAAATAAGATGGTTATCCCGAAGAGATTACTGGCCAGAGTGTTTGAATTACAAGAGCTGCTGCAGAGATTTCTCTCAGAAAAAAAATCACCGCTGGCAGCACATTTCAGTGACAAGGAATGGGTCACAAAACTCGCTTACTTGTGCGACATATTCAACCTGCTTAATGAACTCAATTGGTCATTTCAAGGGAAAATGACAACTGTCTTCAAGTTGACAGATAAAATAGCTGCATTTAAAGCCAAACTGGATTTGTGGGGACAGCGCGTGAAAAGGGGTATATTTGCCATACTTCAAACATTTGCTGGGATTTTGTAAGAGACTGGGCCCAAGAATTCATTATCACAGCTGGTGCACAATTACTTGTCTTTGCTTTTGTAAGAGTTTGAGCGTTACTTCCCAACCTCAAAAAACCCACGAACTGCCAAGGAATGGATTCGCGACCCATTTGTCATCAAACCAGGTTTATTCAGCATGTCTATGCAAGAAGAAGATCAACTGATGGAGATCGCAAATGATGGCGGCCTTAAAAGTATGTTCAAGACAACAACTCTGCCGGTGTTCTGGATTAAAGTCATGGCAGAATACCCTGAGATCGCCACAAAAGCACTGAAAACCCTGTTGCCATTTCTGACAACCTATTTGTGTGAGGCGGGATTTTCTGCAGTGGCAGCAACCAAAACAAAATTACGGAGTAGACTGGACATAAGCAACACAATTTGGGCGTCATTGTCTCCCATTACCCCTAGATGGCATCGTCTCAATGCAGAGAAACAAGCTCAGGGCTCCCACTGATTTAGCACTATGGTGAGTTGTATTTTTCATGCACTTTATATTTGTTTTTGTGTTGTATCTTATTTTTAAGGCATGTTTAAATGCTACCTTAGTGACCAGAGAGTGTTAGGAGGCGGAGAGGATGTTACTCATGTTATGTTGTTGATGCCATGTTATGAGGATGCTGCTGATAAAGTTGCTTACAAATTTACAGTAGATTCACATTTATTATTATATTTAAAAAATACCACAGTTTTTAAGCTGGTCATATAATTTTATTTTGTGTAATTATCTGCCACACCTTAAAGCTGATTCATAAAAGTATTTTCTGACATTAAACCAGTCCGTGGCCCAAAAAAGGTTGGACCACTGCTATAACCAACCATGAGTAAGATTGATCTAAAATCTATTAACCAATCGCATTTATAAAAAAGTGAATCCCCAACCCTTCAGGAAATTAACAAAAATTGGTAAACCTCCAAGTTAAAAACGTCCAACTGTACTACTTGTGTATAAAAAATAGTTTCTCTACGTACAACCTTTAGCTTGAACTGACGTCATATTGGAGGGACTTCAGCAAATCACCCATTGGGAATTTGGAAACTTACCAGTGGCTTAAGACTCAATGCTACTGTGAAGGAATGCTTGTTTCCATTCAAGATGTATTAGAGTCCTGCCTGGTATGTAAAAGTCATGCCAGACCTAATACCCAATCTCAGCATCCAGTAATTTCACCGTGTAAACCCTCCCATACTATTAGCATTGATACTGTGGAACTTCTCCCTCAAGCCTCTAATGGTCATCAGTTTCTCCTTCTAGCCGTGGATCATTTAACTAAATGATAGAAGCTTTACTGCTACCATATGCTTTGGCAAAAGCTACATCCACATCCATATATAAATGGACTATCACCCAACATGGTGCCATAACATAAATCTCTCCAATAATGGTCAAAACTTCCAATCATCGCTGGTGAATGATTTAGCTTAAATGATGAGATCCACCAAGGTATTTTCCACACCATACCATCCTGCAATTAATAGAATGGTAGATTGGGAGAATGGAATCCTTACTGCCACCCTCCTGAAAATGGTTATGACTGACCCTCTCCACTGGCCCCAATGTTTGCTTTGTGCGATTCTGGTCTACAGATTAAACTATCACTAAATAATTAAGATGTTGCCCTTCTAGGCTTTGTATGGAAGAAATACCCAGTTGGCTTTTAAAGTACAGGCTATGTTAGATCAAGCTTTACCTGATGCCCCTGCAGTTACCATGAAAATATTTTCCAATGAAAAAATCTGATTCCAGGTTCTAGCTTCTGAGAACTTATCTATCACAATTAGTATAGAAACAAGTCAGTTTAATGACAAACATGAACCTCTGCATCCTTCCGACCAAGTGACATAGTCCTTTTCTACCACCATTGCCTGGGAGGTTGTGATAATAAATTAGGCACCAACTGGTTGGGGCCCTACAAAGTCATTTATAAGTGGGGCAACAAACACTCTATTGTAGAGGTCATTCAGGGTAATCTGGTAAACCTTGTACATAGTTGTTTTCTCCATCCATTATCTCCTTACGCCAATATCTGGAGAGGTGCTTTGTTGGGATTCCTTCCCAAACTAAAGATTTGGATGAGTGAGTTGATGTGATTTGAACCTAAACTTTCAAAATAGCTGAAACCATTATTGGGGTTTATCCCCAACGAAAATTCAGCTCTCTAGATATTGGTGACAATCCCCAACTAATTTCAAGCCTTAATATAGGGGTTTAAACCTATCTATGCGGTGAACAAATCTCATTTTGACAAGAAATGAACATCCTGCTGCTGAATCCTCAATTGGAAATGAGAATATATCTTAGCTTAGTGCGCATGGAGATTGACTAAAAAACTCCCATTTAACGATGTTTCTATGCAATAAACTTTACTATCTCTTTTGCCTTTTTAAGTTAAATTGGCCTACCTCTAAGTTACTTAGGGATAAAAATAATATTTAGGATTTTATGACTCCATGAATGTTAACCTGAGGAAAGACTTTCTGGATAAGGATAGCAATTAAGTATAAATTCAGCACCCAGGAACTTCAGGTTTCTTGGTCTTAATATTAAGGGGACAAGTGGACTAAAACCCCTTAGTACCGACAGCCTGGTTGATTATCAAGTTGGTATGTTACACTTGGCTGTTCACTTCTTGGCGGGCAAAAATTTATGTAATTAATAATCTGGGGAGTGAAATGGTGCCGTTAATTTGATAAAACTAATTTGAAGGCTAATACCTTAACTTTGTCTTTAAAGGGTAGCCTTGTATTGATAATTCCCTTGTCAGATGGCAGCACTCTGAGCAATTTACCACAGTGGCCCAATGTGCAAAAGATTAGTCTTAAGCCTCTGCTGAAGCCCATTCAAAGCTCCATTACCGCCCTGTTTGGAGTTGTTGTAATCTTCATTTGATGTAGCTTCAGAAATTGCTTTACCTGATAGCTCAAAGTGTGATTATGATTTTTAAGCTCATAGTTGACCTGGTTTGCATCTCTTCCACAATTTACTCTTTTGACTCTGCAGGAAAAGGCATCATTAGATGCTTGGGTTATGGAGCACCTTGCCAAGGGAACCATTTTTCAGCGCACCTCTCTAGTATTCTCACCCCTACTTTGTGGAAAAAGCAGATGGTACACTACGCCCTTGCTTATATTTATGGTAACTTGAATAATGTGACCATACTCAATCTACATCCCATTCCTCTGGAGGCAAAAATTGCCCAATATGTGGAGAAGGCAAAGTCTCCTCCAAGCTATATTGTTTGAACGCTTTTAATCAAATTTATATCAAAAAGAGGCAAGAAAGCTCACAGCATACCATACCAGTAAGGGAATTTTCTAATTCTGGTTCATGCCTATTGGGATCAAGAATGCGCCTACAAATTTCTACCATCATATTGATGCAGCCTTAGGTAAGTTGTTAGTGGTATGCGCTGTGGCATACATGGATGACATACTGATGTTCTTCCACAATCAAGCATCCCATGAGGTTCACCTGTGGCAGGTAGCAAAGCATTTTATAAGCGGAGAATTTGACGCTGAAAATTAGCAAGTGTAAGTTTTTAAATCCCAAGTCACCTTTTTAGGCAACTTTGTAAGTCCAAATGACCAGCCCCTATGACTGGATAGAGATTAATTTCCTCATAGAAATAGGAATGGGACCAAGCCCCATGTGGAGCCTCTCTTTAGGATCAGTGACCTAGCTCATGTGGTATATAAGCTGTGGGTTACTGCGCTAGTCCTTAAGAACCTTATTATCTCCCACCATTTTCTCTTCTGACATGTTAAAAAGGATTAAAGGATGTTCATAGAGGTGGTTCAGTTTTAGGGCCCTCCAGCAGGACCTTCAAACTCACTCTAAGTGTGGCCTGGCCACTGAGGACGTTTAAAAATTACCCCACCTCTACAAAATCATACATAAGTCCTACTTTGACTATTAACCAAATTGGTTTTATTTTTCTTTTAGATTGCGGTATAAACGCAGATTACACAGTTTTCGCTTAAAATTTGTATGATTAATATCATCAATAGGAGGGGTCCAGCGGAACTGGTTTTTGCAACTTACCTATTCAGTGGAAACTGTTCAAGTTTAGGAGTATTCAGAATGATTTTTCCAATATTTGTTGGAAAGCTATCATACTTTGTATGATGCCATCCAAGACCTCTGGCGCCTTTCCCTTAAAACATTGCATAAAGCCCTTTGTTAAATCAGAGTGCTTAGTAGAGGCTTCATTGCCCCAAATGCTATGCGCTCCCTTTTCCCACCCACTATATAGGCAACTGCCCTCTTTAGGGTAGGTTTCCAGTTTATTTCTATAGCTTTCCCTCTTTATTTTACTGAATTAAGAAGATACAGCAATTTTCTTTTATACCCTTTGTTGAAAATTATTTTCCATTCTGCCTTGCTGACTTTCAATTAAATTCTCTGGCGATGAATTCTGCCATGCACAAAATGTTTTTGGAAATTGCTGTGCAGACATTCTAATCTGAAGATCCATTGTCGCTCCCCACCCTCCACGAGATATTAGATGACTACCACAATGACAATGTTTGCTGATCCATCGCGCATGTACTGGATGCCATTGCCCACCTTATTTCAACTCAATCTGCACTATTTTGGGCGCGATCTGTGCCGTTTTTGTCATATCTGTTTCACAATACTTAATAAAATAATCCGCCATGTTAAAATATATTACAAAAAAGCCGTGACCTTTAAAGGAATTTTCACCCTCCATGACTCTCCAACCCTTGAGGTTGCCCCAGTAAGGCCCGCAGTTGCCCCCTGTAAGGCCTCTTGGCTTTTTATTCGGCATTTTGTATGTTTTTGAGCAAAATTTCTACTCAATTTTAAATTTAGAGGGAAGGCCAACCATAGGATGGACACTTCCGAATATGACTCAGACGAGACAAAACTTAGTACCAGGGGGAGGCACCCCAGAGAAGCGATGCTATCTCTTGTTGCCAGCGGGAACGCCACTTATGGGAAGGGGGAGGGAACGTGTGTAGGGGACGTAGCCACTATTGAGCACGTGTGGAGGAAGGGGTCTGATTTGATGAACCAGACTGGGAACCAGGAGGAGACCAGCTGTCGGCGACGTGGTGGGAGATATCCAAACATCCACACTTGAAAGTGATCCACCAAATGAGACCGGAATCTGTGGACAGCTTCAGGGAGGGTGGGGATGGATCCAGCGATGGCATCCAAGACAATCTTGTGGATAGTCCACATGGCGATTGCAACCACCAGAGCACGGAGGGAGGGTGGGAGGGGGAGGCCATTGATGAAGCAAACATATCTCTTGACAGACTGAAGGGATGTGTTTGATCCTGGCCTAGCAGACGTTGGAGTTCGCGCCATATTACTTTAGAGGTGGGGCACTTCTCCAGGCGGTGAAACAGCGTTCCATACTGGCCACACACGACACAGGATGAGTGTAAAGCATTAGAGCGCTCAGCTGTACGATACACCCGCCTCAGGCAGCGCCACACATGGGAGCGGACTTGAGGCTGCAACAGAGGATGGTGTGCATATTTCCAGATAGTCTTTTGGGTCTCAGTGGAATAAGGGATGTCCATCATGTCCAGGTAATCCACCCTGGATAGGACTTGGGGTCAAATGGGGATCACGCCATCATGGATGGGTAGCCCCTGTACCTCTTGTGTGAACTGAGGAGAGGGGCGGCCTCTTTGGGTTGTATGTCCACTAATACAAATTCTCCACTCTGCGCTTCGCATGGAGAGTAGGTTTTGTTTGTAGTGGGTTTTGGTCCCGTGAGGACCTGTGGCCGATGTGTGTGATGCGAGGTATTTCATCAGGGAGTGGGGGTTTGATGGATTGTTGAGGCCCAAGGCTCAGGAGAAGTTGGAGCGGGCCGCGCGGGACCAGTGTTGGGATGGGAGTATAGGAGCAGTGACGGCCGCAATCCAGGTGCCCAAGATCTAGGCGGCATGGGCTTTGAAGTCAAGTAGGCCCATGCCACCATGATGATGAGGGCCAAACATGACCTCTAGCCGTACTGGTGGAGGGCGGCCTGACCAAAGCCAACCTTGTAGCAAAGCATACCGGGATTTGAAGAAGCTTGGGGAGAAGGGGATGGCATGGGCTCCGAACCAGACTTTGGATAGGAGCATAGAGTTGGCAAGAACAACCCTGCCAGTAAGGGTAGTAGGTTGGGCTCTGAGAGAGGCGATTCGCTTCGTCACGTTGTCCAGTATATGGCACTCCATTACTGCTGACGCGTATCCACCTGCCTCCAACCACACGCCCAGATGGCGTACTGGTCCTATGGTAGGTCGTGGCACAATGGGGAGCACCAGTGGAGCGGTGTGTTTTGAGTTAGTAAGGCGTGGACGTGGGCGAGCAGATGGGCCAGGTTGGGAACTACTTGCTGGGGCCCAGCAGTTCTGAAACCGAACAAGGAGGATGATTTTGGTTTTGGAGGCGTTCAGTGCCGCGTTACTTACCCAGGAATATTCCTGGATGAGGGCTTCAAGCGCGCGTGCATCTTTGTTATTAGACACCCCCACCACGCAATCATCTGCAAATGCCATCATCTTGACTGGGGTTTGGCCTGGCACATGGACCCCAGTGAGTTGGGCATTCACATTTCGCAGTAGTGGGTCAAGGCTGAAGTTGTATAAGAGTGGGCTGAGGGGGTCCCCTTGTCGCAGGCCCCTTTGAGGGCGGACTACTTCCGTTAGGAAACCTGGGCCGCGCACTGCCATTGTTGCAGATTCCGTGAGCAGCATCACCCAGTTAATGAAGTGGGGAGGTAGGCGGAATTGTTGGAGGCAGGCCCTAAGGTATTCCCAGTTTACTCTATCATAGGCCTTTTGTTGGTCCAAGAATACAAGTTCCCCAAAGGCTGTGGACTGACACACATTAGCCACAGAGTGCACGTTATCAAAATTGACCTTCTGGGGATGAAACTGAATTGTTCTGGGGAGATGGTGGCAGATGCTACAGTCCCTAAACGGTTAGCCATGATTTTGGTTAAAATTTTGGTGTCTGTGTTTGTTAGAGTAATGGGGCGCCAGTTGGCTAAGTCTAGCCTATCCCCTTTCTTGAAGAGTGTGACTGTAAAGGCCTCATGTCCTCCTGGTAGGAGGCGCATTTCCAACAGGCTTTGGTTGAGTGAGGCTAGCAGCAATGGGGATATATATTTAAAATATTTTTTGTAGAACTCATATGAAATGCCATCTGGGCCTGGGCATTTTCAGTTTGGCGCACCGCGAATGGTAGTCCATAATTTTTCGGAGTAATTAAATTCACTATTTCTGGGTATCAGAAAATGGTGCAGATATGAACTCTGTCAAGAAATTCCACCATTTCAGCCGGCTGAATTGGTTCAGCTCAGTATAACTCAGAGTAATATCTTTGCATTTCGATTGCCACTTCAGCCAGTGTGTCCACAATAGAATTATCCGATCTTTGCACCTGTGTGCAGGCCACGCTCTGGCGTGGTGCAAAATTTATTTTTGAAGAAGTATGCGGTGCACTTGTCACCTTTAGTGATGCGTGTGGCCCTGTATTGGACACAAACCTGATGTTTGTGTTGCCTTTCAAGTGCGTTGAGGTGGGCGGCTGCCTCCGCCCACTTCTGGCCCCATGCAGGGCTATATCCTGAGGCTGGAATGTTGGACTCCAAGTGGGCCAATTCCACCAGCACGCGCGATATAACCACCGATGTGGCTCATGAGCATCTGGATGAGAGATGGTGATAGTGGCGGATGGTGTCTTCTGAAAGTTGCCCATGTGGAAATGGGGTCCGCACAAAATGGTGCAACAAACAATTTTGCCAAAGTTGCCTCTTCCACCCACGTGGAAAATCCTGGTGATGCGAGCTCTGGGGGGCGGATTTTGCACCAATGTGGGGCCTTTGCAACTGTGATGGGTAAGTGGTATGTTATTGAGACCAGTCGGTGGTTGGAGAATTCCATTTTCGTTGTTTTGAAGTGGGAGATGTGGGGTTGGAATTTCGCCGGTGCTAGAATAAGGTCGATGCGGGTCATGGACCTTAATTGGCCGTTGTGGATGTGGGGATGCATCATGTTTTTCGAGCAGTGGGGCATGTCATGGCAGCGCATCCATTAACCCAAGGGTGGCTTTTAGAATGCATAGTTCTATATGACCCTGTGGGGCGTGGGGTGAGGGTGGCCACCAGTCTGTTGGTGAGGTTAGCCAACAGTTCATGTCACCAATAAGGAAAGAATTGGGGGTAGCGGGAGGGATTTGACCGACGAGAAAATTCCTGACGCTCTTGTGCACCGTTTGGGGCGTAAATGTTGACGATTGTGTGTGCAACATTGGCCCATGAGAAGGTGACAATGAGCACTCAGCCATTTAGGAATGTTTCTGAAGATGTAAATTTGAAAAAATTGTTTTTCTGAATTAGCACCCCACAGTGCTTTGACCAAAAGGATAGGGATGGTAGGAGCATTGTTTTCCAAGCTTCCTCAGAACCTCGTGGACAGTGGGTTTCCTGGATGGCCAGGATATCCACGGGTAAATTGTTTTGTAAAAAACTCAGTTTCCTAGCCTGGGATGGGGAGGCCTTGAGTCCGGCGATATTCAGTGTCCCTAGAGTGAAGGTTTCCCCCATCGCACCTTAGGTGCAAGGGGGTGGGCCCCTGGGCCCACCAGCCTCTTCCAGGTCCCCACAGGCTTTCACAGCAGCGCGGGTATTAGCAGCAATGCTATCGGGGTTTTTGTTAACTTTTGCAGAAAGAGTCATGTTGGCTTTGGCCTTTGCTTTTTGTTTTCCCGACGTCGGACAAATTTTCTGCGGTGCGGATAAGTTCGGTGCACCATCGAGTGGGGCAAAAAATTTTTTTTCGGTTGGGATAGGTCCCAAGTCAGTTTTGACTGGGGCTTGGGTGCAGCGATTAGGTGAGATCAAATCTCCCATCAGATCCTCAGATTGAGTGGCCCATTCAGCATGGGCCTCCCAATCTGATTGGGTGATGGATTCCCAAGTTGCTTCCGCCACGAAGGTCTCCATGTCCTCCTGGCGTTGTGAGTGTGGGATGGTGGTGGTGGCCTTGGCCGCTTCCTTGGCCGTGGTCCTATGGGCCTGCTTAGCCTTCTTCCACTCCTGTGGGGAGATGGGCTTTACCAATAGGTAGCAGCCTTGTGCTCCCCACAGGAAAGCCTCCTTGGTGCTTGCGGTTGGTTTGTAGTGTGCCTCTCCGCTGGCCATGGCTGCCAAGGGGTGCTCTTGGAATGTGACACCCTCTTTGATGGGGCATGCGTGCACCTTATGGCCAAACGCATCACAGTGGGTGCAAATGGGGGCGCGCTGTCCACGGTTACCTGGAATGGGTGGGTGGTGTGCCCTGCGATGTCAATAAAGGTGGAGTGCGGGATCTGGGTTAGGTCTTTCATGATCTCCTCAGTTGGGGTCAGAACTGCGATGGCTTTGCCGGTGCACAGGTGTGGCATCAGCATGAAACGTTACATTTTGAAAGATTGTATTTCGCTGTATATGGTGAGACCATCTTTCAGGTGTTGCTCCAAAATGTCACGTTTATTGTAGTAGGCAAAAAGTCAAATGTGAGGAAAATTTGGTTTGATTTTGTCCATCTGGTGCATTTAGTTTTGACGACCTGTTGCCCTTCAGGGAGGTCGACCACTATGCGCACCGCTGCAGCCTCGTCTGCTGCTATTTTGCTTTTGAAACCTAGGTCCAGCCAACTGTGCAACATGGAGTGAGGTGCAATGTACACCGCGGTTGGGAAAATTTTGTGTACATCTTCACAAAAATTTTTCCCATAGGGCCATTTTTTGGATGTCCAGATACACATGGACTCCGAATTCCACCAACGAAAGTGGCTGGGAATGTGGCGTGTTGATGTACTGGTTGCATCGTGCTTGCCACGCGAGTATATCCGGGGAAATTGTGACCGCCAGTTTTTTTAGATTTTTTTCTATTCCGCCGGATTCTCCGGGGCGTTTTTGAACGTTAGAGGCCGCAGGCCTTCCGCCTGCTCCTCTTGCCTTGCTTGCCCATTTGCTCCCAGACATGGGCGCAGACTAATCCCCTCTATGAGATTATCAAACTAGATTTAGTCTTGAATTGAATGGGTTGCAAAAGTGCTTGCAACGAGAAAGAAAAGTTTCAACTGCAAAATTTCTACTCAATTTAAAATCTTAAAATCTTACACAAAAGTCTTCAATTCTTTTGAGCCTATGAAAAGCTTGGATATCCACTGGGCGTTGAAACATCCAGCTCAGATGGGGAGTTTTTTTTTAGCATGAACCCTGACGTAATGAACCATCCATCATTTCAGTATTTTCTGCCCTTCTCTTTGAGCTTGATGTTGAGTTTGTTTGTTTATTTTCAAGTATCCTCAACTACTTTTTATAATGGAGCCATTTTCCCTTGCTGTATCCAGCCAGAGTTTTTCTAAGAAGCCTAATGAGCCAACAAATCATAACCTCTCCTCACCATGAATCCTTCCTCTATGGCTTTGTCACTCTCAGCCTCCATCAATGAGGATTAGGCGTATATAACCTTCCATATTACCTTCTTCTCTGGGTTGAATAATATTACCGTGCAGGAGCTCCTGGATACAGGAGCAGCTGGTAACTTTATGGACTTGATAATTGCTTATGAACAAAGTCTAGACACTGATTCAAACCCTACCATATAGGTGTTATTTTCTCAACCTATGAAGTGTCACACTGTGCATAAGCCAGTACAATTCTTTGTGCATGGTTTCTGCTTCTTTGAACATCTTACAGCTAACTTGATTTGTTATATCATCTGATCCTTGATGTAGTTTGGTGACGACGTCAAAAAATCATTTATAAAGTTAAGTGTAACTCACTCTCCTTTAATGATAATGATCTCAGTGAAGAATTACCACTAAATGATACCCTTCCTCCTAAAACCTCTTTAAGCTCTATCTTACCTCAAGCTGCTCTTCTCATGAATTTCCCACCAGATCCTATAGAATTTCTAGGCCCCTAAAAAGAAGTATTTGACATGAGCTTATCTACTAGACTCTCACCTTATTCAGAGTATGCCTTGGCTTTTCAACTGACAGTGCAACTCATCAAGATAAACTGCCCACTATACCCTCATGCAGAGGAATAGGAAAAGCTTAAATGTATGTCTGGATGACATTTTGGCAAAGGGTTGTATTGTGATAAAGTCCTCTCCCGTTAGATCCAGTGTTGTCTTCATGAAGAAGGCAGATGGGACTATGCGATCTTGTGTTGTTTATGGGCATGTCAATAATGTGACAGTTCCAGAACCCTACTCCCTCCCACTGATGCAAGCTATAGCCCAGGCAATTTTTTAAGTCGCGGGTTTTCTCTAGAATTAATTAGTAAATTCTTTCAATCAGTTAAGAGTCAAGGAGGGATATGAGTGTATTACTGCCATATGCAACAAAGAGGGAATCTTTTCAGTTCTAATTTATGCCACTTGAGTATAAGAACGCGCCAGTAACCTTTTACTCCTATTAGATGATGTCCTAGGTAAACTCCGAATTTTCTGTGAAGTTGCCTACAATGATGACATCTTAATTCATTCGCCCACTCATGAGCAGCATGCAAAAACATGAAAGTAATTATGGCGGCCATTTATCAGGCGGGGCTCTTTGTGAAGCCTCCAAATGTGAATTCATTTGTGAGTAGGTGACCTTATTAGGGAACCTGGTTTTAAAGGTGTCTATGCATCCTCCCTGCAAGTTGGAAGAAATTTAATCCTAGCCGACCTCTTCTACCCAAAAACATCTTTGAAGCTTCCTGGGGTCAGTGGTCTTCCTCAAGAATTTATCTCCCACTATTGCACAGCTGGCAGCTTCCTTACATTCCCTAACTGGCAAGAACCCCCATTTAAATGGACACCTGAGTGCCAACAGGCATTTACTCTACTAAGGAAGTTTCTTTTTACAACACTTGTCCTAAGGCACGCTGACACGGCAAAGCCCTTCATTGTGGCTTGTGATGCGTCTTTAGTTGTTGTAGTGCTATGCTCCTCCAAGAACATGATAGGGCGGAGCATCCAGTTGCTTACTTTTCTCGAAAGTTCTCATCCACAGAGCAGGCATGGGCAATCTATGTCAATGAATTGGCAGCGGAGTCTTAGTCATTAACTCATTGGTGCTATCTACTACATGGCGCTTATCATGAGATCAATGTTCCCACTGACCACCAGTCCTTAATATATCATATAGAACACCAGAAGCTTGCCCATTGTTAGGAGCGCACCTACTGTGATCTATGCACTATAACTTCAAGTATGATTTTGTGAAGGGGGCCTTGAATGTTTTGTTAGACATGTAGAGTAGAAACAACACCATGAACACAAACATAGACGAGCTCCATGATCTTGCAACCGTTGTTCCTACCTCCCAAATTTTAAAAACTAACTCAACTTTCTATCTCCGCTGCCAATATGTCAAAAGATGCTTTCTTTGTTTATCAAAAATTCGCTTTCCAGTTGGCCTCCCCAGAAGGGATCACACTTTTAAGAACTTGGAATCTAAAGCTCATAAGCGTACTCTCAATGCCCTCAAGGATCGGGTAATCTTCTTCAGAGACAGAATTTGAGTTCTTCTGCCTTATTCGAACAGGTGATTATATAACATCATGTTTCCAACTGTGGGGCATCCTGGGTCCCAAAAGTTCGGGGAACTTATTAAATGAGCCTATAACTGGCCAAAATCTTCAAAGGAGATCCTTCTTAAATTTCCCTTTCTGTAGTGTGTGCATATTCATATCTGATAGATCTGGAAAAATCTCTTGCAACCATTGAAACAAGAAGAGGGCCCCTGGACCTCTGTATTCTTGGATTTTATTGAAGAGTCGCCACCTTCTAGGGTATCTGATATGATAATGGTGATTATTGATCACTTCACATAGTTTGCATTCTTATCCCTTGCAACACAACAACAACCTCTGAAGAGATGGCGTCTCTTTTCTTGATTAATGTGTTCTGTATGTTTGAACTCCCCAGGGAGATTGTGAGTGAGAGTGGCCCCAATTCACTTCCAGGTTTCTGGAGTGCTCTCCTTGACCTCCTTTAGATCAAATCCTGTAGGACTATCGCCTACCACCCCCAATTAGATGGCCAAACTGAGAAAGTAAACCAAACCCTGGAGCAGTACCTTCGCTTTTATGCTTCTGCAAGTAATGACACATGGACATCTGATCTTCCCATGGCGCAGTTTGCATATATAATAACGCCCCCCATGCCTCCACCAGCTTTTCCCCTTTTGAGGCAAAGTTAGGTGTACAATCTCTCATTCCATATTGGTACTAGCCTCACTTCCAATGTTTTAGCTGAGGAACGTCTAAATTATATTTGCAAACCCACAATCTTATACGTGAGCATCTGACAAAGGCGTGCATAATTACAAGGAATTAGCAGACCAAAAACGCCACTAGGATACGAGTTCAAGGTAGGAAAATTTGCTATGTTGAACACGCGTCACCTGGACATGAAGGTTCCTTCCCATAAGCTAGCGTACAATCGCTCTGGGCCCTTGGAGGTTTGTGGAATTCAGGGTTTTTTATGCTCTCTGGTGTTCTGACCCTGATTTGCAACAAATGTTTTGCAGGATATGTTACACTCTCTACCGCTGGGATAATTACAAATCAGGGGTAATTTGACGACTTATATCTAAAATAATTGAAACGTTGATAATGAAAATTTGGTTTTATAAGATTTTATTAGTGTTGGCGAGGGTGTTAAGAAGCGAACCCTCTTAAGATATTGATGCTTAGTATTTAAACTTATCAAGACTTGAAGTTAATTGGGGAACGAATTTCAAATTAGGCTAGGAATAGGCATATCAGGTAATATTAGGTTTTGGCCTATTGGGGCTCTTGAGACTGACCTTGATTTGACAGAACAACCTATGGAGGGTCAATAGCAGGTAGGATAAATACATGAGGCAAGTATTTTGTATACTTCACCCAATCATTAGGTGAGAAAATATTTGCACTTGATAAAACCCTTTAGGTTTATAAAAGGGGGTGGTCATAGGATAAATGTTTGGATCAAGTTCGCGAGGGGATGTAGAGGACCCTTGGAGCAACTACCCCGATTTTGCTGCAAATTTGGCGTTACCCTGCTACTAGCAATAGGGCGATTTGGCTGAGGATTGGGGGCAATAGTGTTACTTCAAGTTGCAGGATTCCAGCAAGAATTGACCAGGGTTTTTGGCCAATATTATTCTTATTGAAACCCAAATCACTCTTAGTACAATATCAGACTTGTAATTGTCTGACAAGGTGTTGAAGGATCTGGGGAATAGTGCCTTCTGTATTAAGCTTCCTTCTCATTAAAAAAGGCACATCAATTATCATCTATTCCTGCTGTTTTAATTAAAGGGTTCTATGTCCTCGTCTCCTGAACCTATCATGGTACATCACTCCCAGGAGGCAGAGGTAAAGGAAATTTTGGCCTTCCAGTAGATCACGTCGCTCAATCCAGTATCTGATAGCTTGGAAGGGTTACCTTCTTATGAAAATATCTGAGTGAGTGAAAGAGATTGTGCCAACTGCAAAGAACTTGTAGAAGGCTTCCACACAACTCATCCTTACGCTCCCCACCATTCTCAAAGGTGGTTGACCTCCTGTCAATTAAGCTCCCTGCAAGGCATAAAATTTATGCCCTTGCTCATCTCTCAGGAGGTGGTATGTACCATGTTCCAAAAGGAAAGGGTAATTTAAGGTCAGATGACTAGACCCTACAGTTGGATAGACAGCAATTCCTTCACAGGAGTAGGAAGGGGCTAAGCCCCCAGTGGAGCCTCTCTGAGATCATTGACATAGTTCATGTGGTAGATGAGTGGTGAGATACTTTCCTGATTCCTAAAGAACCTTCTTTTCTTCCCCCTTCCTCTTCTGACCTGTTAAAAAGATTGAAGTGTTGTGCATAGAAGTGGTTCAGTTTAGGGCTTCCAGCAGGACCCTTAGGCTCACTCCAGTGTCCTGGTCACTGAGGACATTTAAAAACCACCCCACCTTTTAAAATTTCTTATATAAGCCCTATTTGACTATTAAGCCAGATCAGGTTTATTATAATAGCTTGACACAGATCAAACCTTCAGATTACACATATTTTGCCCAAAATTGTTTGATTAATATCATCAATAGGAGAAGTCCCAGTAGAACTGGTTTTTGTAACTTACCTGTTTGGCGAAAGCTGTTCAAGCTTGTGATTATTCCAACAATTTCTCCAATATTGCCAGACATGCTATCATAATTTTCACGACGCCATCTAAGACCTCTGAAGCCTTTCCCCTCCCCTCAAATCATTGCGCTGAGCCCACCCTGCTAATTAGGTTGCTGTTGGGATTTTTGCCCATATTCCCAATCTGCTAGATTACCTGGTATCACTAGGGGAAAATTTCCTAAGGCAAAGTGAATCAGAAATTGGTTGTCTCAAGTTTCAGAGTAACTACATTCAGGGGATTTTGGGATATTAGCCTGGTCGTATCCATCAGGGATTGATCCAGATGAGTACTTTAGATATCATTGGGTGGAGTTGCCAATGAAATAGGGGCATCTGATAGTGATTAACTATCAGGTGTACCGATTTGGATTGGTTGGGTTTCATCGCTGACTGATTGGAAATAAATAGCAAGTTTATGAGGTGAGTAATGCCACCTGCAACTAGTAAATCAATTGGTTGTTGAGTGACCTGCCTTAATGGGTAATAAGTCCCATTACATAAGCAGATCACTAGCCGAATATGGTTGGTTCACTTGGATTGAGAGGAAAATGTTAGGGACATGTTTTCTAACTCTTTCCATTTTAGGTCTCAAGGATGTCCAATGACAGAATCCTAACCAGGATGGGGAAGACCATCACTGCAAGACGAGGATGGGTGATTCAATAGAAATGGCTGCCATTTTATTAAAGAGGTGTCAACCAAGGGTTAGACAGCCGAATTCCCCACTATATATATTCTCTAGGATTTACTATAATAAAAAACAGTATTTGCAGTATCTACAAAAACAGTAATATTATACATTCAGTATATAGTTAAACTATCATCAGCTTCCATTGTGCTGTTCTGTCTCAAGGATGGTATTGCAGAGGGCAATAATTGGAAGACTCTTATAAGAGTAAAGATCTGAGCGGGGATCTAGAGAAGAAGGAGACATAATTGGGTATTGCTGCTGACTGTGTGTTGTACTGAAGAGGTTGTCACCAGGGAATCTCTGAGAAGATTGAGTTGGACAGAATGAGGGAAAAAATCCCTACGAGTATGACATCATGAGTACTAAATAGGGAATACTGGCTGAGCGTTGGGCTGAAATATAATTCTTACTCAACTATGGATAATAGTCTCCATACTATTATTGATTAATAATTCATCCTACTATACAACGTGACAAAGTGCATGAGGAAACTGAACCTGTGCAGTAAAAAGGTTACTGGGTTGCTTGCCAATAACAACCAAAGTAAATTTTTACAAGTTGGTGCTTACTACAGGGGTAGTTGAGTGAAGAATATATAGGAATATTGTAAAAAGATGGGCTACAAAAATTGTGGACCGAGTTGGCCACTGTAAACCAGAATGCTCTAAAATCAGTGGACCATTGAGAGTTCGCAGCCTTAGAAAATCGAGTCACCAAGGTGGAGGAAGGAATAGAGAATGCAGCAAGCTTCAGGAACTAGTTACTGGGGAAAGTAACTTCATTGAAGAAGAAAGAAGGGGACCTCATTTGAGAGGTCTTATACCCGAAAATGGAGCAAGAAGTGGATCGCGTTCATTTAAGATATTTTGGAGTGGATATAGAAATATTAATCAAACAAGTGGAGGAACTTAAAGCTCACAAATGTGCCTGTCAGCCCAATATGGCAATTGATGACAAAGAAAGAAGTCCTTACACGATACTTGGGAAGTTGATACCCCAAGGAACATGCTGCCCTCTTTTAATGCCATTTTGGAGATGATGCCCAAAGTCTCTCCTCAAGTTAGCTGAGTAGCTGAACCAAGAGAATTGGCCAGAAATAACTTGATGGACTTTAGGGCAATGCCAAAATTGCCAATATTCCATCGGGATAACGCCTTAGCGTTTTTCAAACTGTTTGATCTGACCATGAATGGCTATGGGGATCATTAAAAAGGCACTGAAGGTCATGAATCGCCTAGACACCGACTGTCAAATCTTAGTGTTACCTCACCTGAAGGGGGACAGCTGTTCATATGATGAGGCAAAGGTGGACATCATGAAAGAGTTCATGAGTCTGACATGCATGTCAAAACGCAAGCAAGAATTTATGGGAATCCAGTTCCATAAAAATGAGTCTCTAGCTAGCTTCACAGATTGGTTTTACTAGGAGTCGCAGATCCTGGCTGGAGAAAAATTATTGGACGACTTTGATGCTAGAATCGCATTGCAAGTGGCCCTTTGGCCCTATTGCAATTTTCATCGCATGATGCCTTCCATGTTTGTGATGGAAATAACTACCTTGCAAATGGTAGATAACTTGAAGATATTGGGAGCAACATTTGATGCCCCAAATAGAAGCTTCAAGTCCATCCGGTACAAAATCTGAATCCCACAAAGGGAAATGAAGGAGCTAAAGAGGCGACCAATTGAACTGTGCTGGGAAATAAGCCCAAAAAATTCAGACGGTTAAACAAGAAGGAAAGGTCTGCTACCAATGTGTCAGGAAAGGACAATTTGTCGTGCACTGCAAAAATCCAAAGGATCAGATCAACGTGGTCCAGGCCAAAGAATCAGCAGCCACCAAGGATTTGGGAAAAGGGCCCACGGCCTAGATGGGGAAAAGTCTAGAGCTGCGGAGAAACCTGTTCCTCCTGACATTATGAATGAAGAAATCAATATCAGCGATCTGTTTATAGATGATGAGCAGGATCAGCTGTATCAAGTGGTCAATATGGATGTGAATGCCGTGACCAGAGCTGGGGCAAAGAAAATTAACCCTGAGATAATCAAAGAAGTTGCCCAGCCATATTCCCAACAACTGGTGGACAAGATTAAAACTTCCAAGAATCCAGAAGAGTTTATATGACATTTGTTTAGATTGGGCTAATTTATCTAGCCCCCTTACCGCGATAAAGGAATCCTTTCCTGATTTAATGGTGCAAGTTAATCACACCCTAGATTCAGCTAATAATGCCGCCATTCACTCACTAAACATTATATTATATTAATCTGAGTGTACATATATAGACATACAAGTGAAATGAGTGAGGGTGAGGGCGATTGTTGACAGCGGAGCGCCCATCAATATTGTCTCTACTAAGCTGGTAAAGAGGATGAAGATCTCGCCAGACATGGAGCATAAGAAAGAATATGTGTCAGCTGGGATGAACACCACCATCTCCTGTGGAGCATATAGTGCGCTGCCACTACAATTTGGGTCATTGGTGGTATCTGCGTCCACAATAGTTTTGGCGAGTCAAACCTATGACATTTTTATCAGAATGGAGTTTCTACAAAAGTATGGAGTCAAATGTAACTTCAAGGACAATACGTTGACCATATTGGGTCAGACGTTATCATTGATATATCAGAAGGATGGTGAAGCTCCGCTGAATCAGATAAATAACTTTATCAATCTAATATACAATGACGGCATTGTCCCAATTAAATACCAATTAGTTAGTAGAAAGCGACGTAAAATGCTGGCGGAAATCCTAGAGAACTGGGGAATTCCACTAAGGATCAAGAATGAGAGGACCATACCAGCCAGATAGCAGATGATAGTTGACACAGGGTTGACATTGGAGATTCATGAGCTGTTGTATGGGGAGGCCAGAAGCCCTTGGAAGAAGTCCAGAGTGGAGCCATGGGTGGCTCCTAGGATAATAATGCTGGGCCATGGGGAAATTTGAATTCTCCTGGCGAATTTAAGTAAAAACCGATGAAGATTAAGAGAAATCAGATCATTGTGTTTATTCATCTGATACCAATGGTCGAATTAAGAAGATTCCACGATTTTGGGTCTCTTGATGAAAGGGGATTACCAGCCAGGGTAACTAAAAGTATCAACATATTGGTTAATTGAGAGAAGCTTGCTGATCTGTCAGAAGGTCAGCAGAGGAGGTGCTCAAACTAACTGAAAAGTATTGGGAAGTGTTCGCTCAAGACCATGATTTGGGATGCGCAAAAGATGTGATCTAAAAGGTCAACACTGGGGAAAATTTACTGATAAGGATGAGACCAATACGATAATTTAAAAGCCGCCAAAGTGGTAGTGGAGGATGAAATCAGCAAACTAGTGAAGCATGGGCTTCTAGTTCCATTGTCAAGTCCCTAGGCGAGTTCAATTCTGATCATGAAGAAGAAGGATGGATCCAACAGGGGTGGTGATTGACTACCAAAGGCTGAATAAAAGACAAAAAAGGATTCTTATCCCCTACTTAGGATAGATGATGCGCTAGATCATTTAGGAGAAGCGAAGTATATCTCCACGATGGATCTGATCTTGGGATATTGGAAGATCGACTTGCCAAAGGAAGACCAGGAAAAATGCGCGATTATCACCGTACAGGGGCTATACCAACCGATGAGGATGCCCCAGGGTCTATGCAATGCACCTGCAACGTTTCAGAGGGCTATGGATGCAATATTAAGCGACTTGAAGTTTTCATATGTCCTGTTATATCTGGACGATATAAACGTGTTCAGTAGGACATTTACTGATCACTTACACCACTTGGAAGAAGTATCAAGTGACTGTCTGTGGCTAACCTGAAGATCAAGCCAAGGAAGTGCCAATTCTTTAAAGAATAGTTGGAATACCTGAATTCATGATCAACTAAAGTGGATTGCAGCTGCAAACCCAGAAGATAGCAGCTATAGAACTTATGGCTGTACCAAAGAGCGTCTAGAACATCCAAGTTTTTTCTTGGGATGGTCAGATACTATAGAAGATTTATTTGGGACTTCACCCAAATAGCCAAGCCATTATTCCATTTATTAAAGGATCTGAAAAAAGAATTCGTATGGAATGAAGAGGCCCAGGACTCCTTCAATGAGTTATGCCAGTATTTAATAGATTCGCTGATTCTGAAATATCTGAATTTCTATTGAGAGTTTATTATTTAAACCGATGCTTTGTTGATGGAGATCAGCGCCATACTGAGCCAAGTAGACAAACTTGGGGACGAGCATCCAGTGGCATATGTGAGCTGGATACTCTCAGCTTCTGAGAGGAACTACACCATGACTGAGCATGAATGCCTTGTGGTCATTTACGCATGCAAGCAGTTTCAGATGTACGTCCACAGAATGCACTTTAAGGTGGTAATGGACCACTCTTCGCTGCATTGGCTACACAATTTAAGAGAGCTGGAAGGACAACTGGCCTGATCGGCACTTAAGCTCCAGGCTTATGATTATGAGATTGTCCATTGAGCGGTGGCTTTTCATCAGAACGCGGATGGCTTATCATGGTTGCCAATGATTCAGATGGTATACCCGCAAGTGGATAAGCTATTCTAGAGAATGGTAAAAGGAAAATTGGGGACGAGCCTCGAGAAATCCAAGGTGTGCTTTGGAAAGCGATGGAAAACATTGAGACCATGGATAAACAAGTATTCAAGATAATCAACGGGAAAAAGTTATTATTCCTGAAACCATCAGAAAGAGAAGCTATAGTACAAGCAGCTCACAAGGTTGTTGGGCATGGAGGCCTGAGGAAAACAACTGATCATATTCACCAGTATTATTACCAGGAATCGATCAACTACAATGTCTTAGATTATCTAGCTTGTTGCATGGAGTGCCAGCTGCACAAACCACATAAGAATACAACTGGACACTGACTGGTCCACCCTGGATTTGCCTGGCACATGGTGTCCATTGACGTGATGGGACCGCTGACAATGAGCATGGGGGGAGTCAAGTACATTATATTTGACATCGACCATCTGATGAGATGGGTTAAGATGAAGACCCTAACAAGAGTAGATGCTATTAGTACTGCGAGGTTCATTCTGGATCAAGTGGTATACTGGAATGGATGTCCACAAGCCCTGCTTAGCAACAATGGGACCAACCTCACATCTCATGTGATCCCAAGATTAAATGAGATAATGGGGATCTGAGGAGTCATGTCAGTACCTTACCAGCTGGAGACAAACGGACTGGTAGAATGGGTCAATGGAATGCTGGCCGTGACGCTGAGGAAGCTAGTCACAGGGAGAACTTCTGCGTGGGGAATGTACCTGAGTTTTGTGACGTTTGTCTACAATATTAGTCATCATATGGTGATGGAAAAGACACCGTTTGAGTTGTTATATGGAAGAAAGGCCGCGTTGCCATTAATTTTATATTCAGTGGTGGAACCTAGGTTGGGGGATGAGTACTGAGCAATACCTGAACGAACTGATAAGTATACTGATCAATATGCAATCACAAGCATTCAATACAACCTTGAAGAAAAGGTCTTGAGCAAAATCAACAGATGACAAAAACTGACTGGCCTTAGCTGAATATCAAATAGGGGAAAGAGTTCCCTATTGGGATAGGAATGGTTTCAAATGAAGAAACAAATTAGATGCATTATGGTTGGGTCCATTTGAAGTGATCTCCAAGATGGCCACTGATGCCTACTCCATCAAGAATCTCTTGGATGGAAGAGTTGTAAATTGAGTCCGCGCTAAGTATCTAAAGAAATGGATTGATGAAAAAAATAAAAAGGTTCCTAAAGGGCCGATGAACCATTAAGTTGGTCACATCCTTATGATTAGGTCAAGTCTGAAAAAAGGAGCTCTGAACCAATCTAGATGGTTAAGTCCGAAAAAAGGACCTCTGAACCATAGAAAACTGGCAGGTTTAAGTACCCAGGACCCAGTAAGAAAAAAAATAAAAAGATGGACCGCTGAACCAAAACAAGGTTAAGTCCCATATGAATAAAGATAAAAAATTGATAAAAGATATTGGAAAAATAGATTATAAACCGCACAGAGAAAAAGTAGATATAAATTTATAACTTTTATCTTTAGTAATTGTCCTCAGTATGGGGATGATTCTGCCTATGTCAGCTCTTGGGGGAGGGAGGATAGATCACGGTAGGAATAAACAGCCCATTAAAATTAATATGAGATTGGACGCTAGAGAGTTCGAGACCTACATGAAACCACATTCTTTTAGCAAATGCAGAGCCCTGCGAGAAAGTAACTAGGAGAAGGGAAATTGTGCTGTCAGATGAATGCAATTGCATAACCCCGGAGTGGGGAGGAAAGAAACAGTATGAGAAGAGGCAATCAGTGAATAACCCCAAGTAATCCTGATATGGTAAAGGAGCTGGAAGATTAGTCTTGAGCGCCTGACGATGGCTTCATCAAGGACACTGGACATATGAGCCAGTAACAAAGAGGGGATACTTGATGGGGGTTGCCAAATCATGCCCCCTATCAACGCCATCAGCAGAAGATACCAATGGGAAGTGCCAGAGAAGAGATAGTCATGCAGGGAGCAGATTGCATCCTGCAAGTGACGACACTGGGCTTCTCAGAAGCTAAAGCTGAATGAACGGTGAGACCCAGGCAAGGCTAGAAGCTTCGTGGACCAACTTCAAAGAACTTGGCCAGCAAAGTGAAGAGCATAAGTGGCGGTATTATGATCCAGAATTTTATCCAGATCAGAGGGATTCAGCGCTAGAGTCAAAGCCTCAGTGGCTTGTGCCTGGAGTTCAGCATAGGGGAGCTCAAAGTGAATGCTGATACCGATGGTGAGCTCAGAGACCAGAACAGTGGGTTTCTAATATTGACCGCGTCAGAAAAGGAACTCAGGAAGCAGTTTATGACCCAGCAAGAAACGAGTGATCAAGAGAAAATGGCATAATCTCCAGAGCATCTACAACGATGGTTGGAGCATCAGCAAAAGGAGCTGAATCCAGGAGAGTTTTGAAGTCCAACTCTGGAATTGATGGCAGAGGAAGAATTGGCCAAGAGTTGTTAAAAATTATAGCCAGCTTGGTTTTAAAGGGATTATTTACTGTTTCCAGTAATTGATGGAAGGACTAGCCACTGGCGTCAGACTAGGCGTATGAGTCCTGGAAGGACCATAGAAGAGGTTCCGCTGAGCATCCCGACTCATCTGCTAGAAGAGATGGAGACCTTGATCAGACAAACTATTCAGAAGCTGCTGGTATCGCAACTCAGAATTTGACATATGAGCTGGATGAGAGGGGGATGTCAGACTTATATGGAAGTTGACATTAATCACTCTACAATCCATTAGGCTCCAATTTCGGAGAAATTAATCTCAAAATTAATGGGATAAGCTCTCCAAGAGAAGAATTAGGAATGACTTAAGCCAAGAGGTTATGAGAAAATAACAAGGGCGAATAAGAAATAAGTATTCTTAACTGAACTGTGAAACAAACATTGATGGCAGAGTCTCCTGTCTAGGATGAGGAGAAAATCAGGAAATCAAGGACGCCAGACCAAGAATCCTGAATATGACAGCGGGTCATATACCCTGATGGGGGAAACCTGGATCCTGAGACTAATAGCGTCACAAGTAAATTGATCATCACGGCATGACAGTAGATCATGGGGACCGCGCTCTGAGAAGGCAGTAGCGAGGAGGAAGAGTAAGAACGCCATATGCCAAAGGTCATCCTGAGCAGCATTGAGTAGTGCGAGTGTACTCTGCTTGAACCAATGAAGTATTTGAACAAGTGTCCAAAGTGGTGTTCTCATGCCCCAGTCCTTTTCTCGCTGGAAATCTAGGCAAGAGGGGGAATGTGTTGGGGTTTTTGCCCATATTCCTAGCCTGCTAGATTACCCGGTATCATTTGGGAAAAATTCCCTAAGGAGAAGTGAATTGGAAATTTGTTGGCCTGAGTTTCAGAGTAACTACATTCAGGGGATTTTAAGATATTCGCCTGGTTGTATCCATCAGAGATTGATCTGGATGAATACTTAAGATCTCATTGGGTGGAGTTACCAATGAAATAGGGGCATATGATAGTGATTAACTATCAGGTGTACTGATTGGGATCAGTTGGGTTTCATCACCGACTGATTGGAAACAAATAGCAAGTTGTGAGGTGAGTGATGCTGCCTGCAACTAGCGAATCAATCGGTTGGTGAGTGACCTGGTTTATTGGGTAATAAATCTCGTTACTTAAGCAGGTCGCTAGCCAAATATGGTTGGTTCGCTTGGATTGAGAGGAAAATGTTAGGGACATGTTTTCTGACTCTTTCCATTTTAGGTCTCAAGGATGTCCAATGACAGAATCCTAGCCAGGATGGGGAAGACCATCACTTCAAGACGAGGATGGGTGATTCAATGGCAATGGCTGCCATTTTATCAAAGAGGTGTCAACCAAGGGTTAGACAGCCGAATTCCCCACTATAATATTCTCTAGGATTTACTATAATAAAAAACAATAATTGCTGTATTTACAAAAACAGTAATATTATCCATTTGGTATAAGGTTGAACTATCATCAGCTTCCATTATGCTGTTCTGTCTTAAGGATATTATTGCAGAGGGCAATAATTGGAAGACTCTTAGAAGGGTAAAGATCTGAGCGGGGATCTAGAGGAGAAGGAGCCACATTCAGGGATAGCTACCAACTGTGTGTTGGACCAAAGAGACTGTCACCAGGGTATCTCAGCAAAGATTGGGTGGACAAGAGCAAGGGAACAAATCCCTATGAGTACTACATCACGAGTATTTAATTGGGAATACTGGCCAAGCGTTGGGCCAAAATATAATTCATACTTAACTATGGATAATAGTCTCCATACTTTTATTAATTAATAATTCATTCTACTATACAACATGACAAAGTGCATGAGGAAACCAATCCTGTGCAGTAAAAAGGTTACTGGGTTGCTTGCCAATCTCAACTAAAGTAAATTTTTACAGTTGCCCAGTAGAGGATCATCGCCCCTAACGCTCTGCGCTCCTTTTCCCACCCCACTATATAGGCAACCACCCTCTTTTGGGTAGGTTGCCAGTTCATTCCTTTTGATATTCATCCTTTAATTTACTGGAATAAAATACAGCAATTTTCTTTTAACCCTTTGTCACGAAATCTGCCTTAACGCTGCCTCACTGATTTTTGCTGAAATTTTTTGGCAATGCATTCCACCATGAACAGAATGTTTTTGAAACTCGCCATGCAGACATTATAATCTGAGGATTCTTCATCAATCCCCACTCTCCCTCGAGATATTTGGAGGATAACCTCTATGAAAATGGTTGCTGATCTATTACGCATTTTATAGAAGCCATTACTCACCTTATTTCAACACAATCCACCTCAGCTTGGACGCAATCCGCGCCATTTTTATCACAATATGTTTTGCAATACTTAACAATCCGCATATTAAAACATAACAAATCACCAGTGATCCTTGAAGGGCTGTCACACTACCTGCCTCTCTCACCCTTGGAGGTTGCCCCAGTAAGACCCGCATTTGTCCCCAGTATAGCCTCTTGGCTTGTTTATGGGGCATTTTGTATGTTTTTTCTATAATTCCTACTCACTTTAATATCTTAGAATCTACCACAAAACGTCACGATTCTGCTGAGTCTAGGGCAAGCTTGACTATCCACTGGGCGTTAAAACCCAAAGCAGATGGCCAGTCTTCTTTCAATTATCTTGAACATTGACAAACATAATATTTGATAAAGGACACATGACACTCTAGACAAGGAGAAGGCTATCCTAGATTTTCCTGCCGACCTCAGTTAAAGTAATGAGGAGCTTTTAGGAGACTTGTACCTTTCTTAAGAAGCTCACGACAAGGCTTTTGGAGGTAGTATCACCCTGTAGAAAACAAGCAAAGTTAAAATTCTTCAGTGGTCCTCTACACTGGAGGGTGCCTTTCAAGATATGAAATGTTCCTCTATCCATGTCAGTTCTTCACCACGTGGATCCCAGTAAAAAGTTTATAGTAGCTAGCAATGCCTCAAACTTTGGTATTGCTGCGGCTCTATTACAAGTAGGAAAAGATGGAGTTAAGCATCCTTTAGGATACTTTTCCTGTAAAATGTCATTGCCTGAGCTAAATTAAGATGTTTATGATAAGGATTTTTGGCGGTAGTGGAATCATTAACCTATTAGTGCCATCATCTACATGGTTCTACCTAGCCATTTTGCATTTGTACTAACCATTGAGCTCTGGTGTAAAACCAGGCTCTTCATGTCCTATCCTTTAACAAACTCACTGTCATGCGACCTGTTAAACTGATAAGTTTTCTGATTATTCTCAGCTAATAACCCCTGGAATTTTATTAACTGCACAAGCTCACTGTTGTGCAATTCTTTACATTGTCTGATAGTAAAAATATGATATATTTGTTTGATAATAGTATGAAGACTATTATCCATAGTTGAATTGAAGTCCTAGAATTTGGTTTAACGCTTGGCTAGTATTTCCTTTCAAAATACTTATAATGTCCTGAATAGATTTTTTTTTTCCCTGGTAATGCCTAACTCAATCTATGCTCGGATCCCTGTTTACAGTTTCTCTTTGTTGACACACTGTCAGCAGCAATCCATGATTTGATTCAGTTTCTCTTCTCTGGATCCCCTCTAAGATCCTTACACTTTATTCTAAAGAGTCTCCCAATTAGAGCACACAGCAATAATTTCCTTAAAGGAATAAAACTCAAAATGGATTCTAATAAAGTATATTAAGGTAATACTCTGGTAAAAGTGGTGGATTAAGTGATGTTTTTATTAGTGAATTCTAGGGAATATATAATGGGGGATTCAGCGCCCCCTCAGTTGGCACCTCCTTGATGAAACAGCAGTCATTGCCATTGAATCACCCATACTCATCTCAGCAGCGATGGTCTTCCCCATCCAAGTTAGGAACCCGTCATTGGACATCTTCAAGACCTAAAATGGAAAGAGTCAGAAAAATGTCCCTAACATTTTTTTCCTCTCAATCCCAGTGAACCAACCATATTTGGCAAGTGACCTGCTTATGAAATGGGACTAGTTATCCATTAATGCAGGCCGCAAAACAACTGATTAATTTGCTAGTTGCAGGCAGCATCACTCGCCTCACAACATGATCCTTAAAGTTTTAATCTTTTAGTGATGAAACCCAACCAATCCCAATTTGTACACCTGATAGTTGATCAACTGTCAGATGCCCCTATTTTGTCAGCAACTCTGCGCAATGAGATCTTAAGCATTTGTCTAGATCAATCCCTGATGGATCCAACCCAGGCGAATAACCTCAAATCCCACAAATATTGTTACCCTGAAATCAGGGTCAACCAATATCTAATTCACTTCTCTTTAGGATATTATCAAGTGATCCCTGGTAATCTAGTCAGCTAGAATATGGGCAAAAATCTCAACAAGACTCTTGCCCAACCCTTTGTGCACTCCCACAGGTTCACGAAGGAGAATGATTCTCCATTGCTGCTTCCCTTAACCTGTTTGCTCTGGCCTCAAAAATTGGTGCCCATGTACTCACTGATACATTTCTAAGGAAAATTGTCATGCATTTCCCCTCTGGCCCGAAAAAAAATCCTTTGAACAGATCTAATAAAAGAAATGTCATGGCATTTGTACATTCTCCATACATTTACAAGTACGTTTCCAACTGGCCATCCATTTTCCCTTAAAGGTTCCTTCAAAAATTTCCCAGCTCTCCATTGAGCTTCTTGTTCAGAGCTTAACACAGACCAAAACCTCAACTGGCTTCCAAAAACTAAAATACGAATGCACCCTTCCCTTGACTTCCCCATGAACACAGGGCTTGTCCTTGGATGGCTCTCCCACTTCCCCCCAATAAATTCTCTAACTTTTAAGGAACCCCCTTTTATAGCTTGGCGAGGGTCTCCCCCAAAGTCTTCAAAATTCTCAGAAGGCAAATGTTCAACCCCAAGTTCATGAGAAGCATTTTCACGTTGTCTGTCCCCATTCATTCTGACCTGTTATTTTTTAACACTTTTCCAAGTAGTTTGAGATTGTGATATACTGTTTCTAGCATGTTCACAAGGCTGAGCTTGTCTGACTCCTTTGAGCTCTCTGACCCCCTCATTTTAAAAACCATAGCATAATGTTGTTGAGCAAGTCAGAAAGTTAATTTTCCTTCAACTCATGCCACCATTGAAAAAGCATATCAGGCCAAATTTTTTATTGAACCCCATTTCTTAAAATTTGCATTTCTCCAGCTTTGGCTGGATCTAGTGTCCCTTTTAACTGACACCTGGCTGGTTCTACAAATCGTCCAACCCACTTCCCCGGGGACCCCACCCATGGTCCCATGGAATGTTCCTTTGACACTTCCACGTGTGCCTTCCCCACCCAAGGTACCCAATGCACCATGCAAAAGCCTCTCTACCTGAAATAAAGATTTCCTTTGAGAGGGCGTGTGCTTTGCTTTTACTCTCATGTTTCATTAATCCTTTCTGGAAAAGACAAACTTCCAAATGCAACAAAAATCAAGTAATTTCTTTTACGCCCAGCTGTGTGCTCAAAAATGCTGTTCCCACCCCCACCCATTCGCCTCATACCTGGCAGAGGTCGCCTGCTGTGTAGTTCAGACTCAACAGGAACACAACATCAATAACCTTTATATTTATAATTTAAAAATGAGAGAATCTCAACTATTATGTGGATCACCTTCTCATTTAAAAACTCAACTAGTAAAACACTGAGATGCTCTCTCTTAGGCTATGAGGCTTGGTCCAGCTATCTTGGCCAGCTTAGCATCTCATCTCGCAGCAATGCCTGTCTCTATTCTTAAAGCACTTTTCACAACTGTGGAATACATCAGAGACCTTATTAACAGTTGCACTGATATCTATGAACTGACCCTATTCAAGGTGTTTAGTCTTTGATATAAATAAAGTTAGTTCTACCTACTGCTGTCACCCTTTAAAAAATGTCCTTACAATGTTTCCAGCATAAACGGTTACTCCTTCCAATAAAAATAAGCAGACGGTACAGGCTGTTACAGGTGTATCCCTGCATCTTCAGAGCAAAATACTCAGTCAGTAAAACATTGTTACCTTTACTGCTTGTTTATCTTCATTTTCAGAGCAGCCTTCCCAAGTGGTTCCTAAGCCTGCTCTTCCCTCAACCCCTTTCTCAGGTTCCAATCACCCATTAATCATGGGTTAAATGACCAGGTCACAAGGGCTAAACTGCCTGTTTCAAAAAAAAACAGCCCATCACTGAAAAACCAAAAGCTATTGAAGATAAAGTTCCTAACTCTCTAGTGCTATCTCCCTCAGCCTCTCATTCTGGTAACCCTATTCTATTGCCTACTCTTTGAGGCATCATCAACTTCCTGCTTTAAAAGTCGCAACTCAAGCAGTGGAAATTCCAACGCCTCCCTCAAAAGTTAATAAGGTGGAGGAACAACCCCTTGACTTATCCTCCCATAAGGGTAAGCCTGATACTACCCCACTACCTATGGGCTCCCTAACCTGCATTGATAACCCCTCTGACAATGAGTCTGATGGGGGTGATGAAGATGTGGGTCATTATGTTTTAGGAGCCCCAGGTGAAGTGGAGGTACCTGATTAGTTGAATCTGGAGAGAGTCAATTGGGCTAAGATCCCTCGTCACATTTATCTTCGTCATGTGATAAGGGGTCTCAATATTATTGACACTGCTATTGACGCAGATCAATTAATTGGTACTTTTCTTTACTCTACCAAGGGTGTGCTTACATTGCAGGCTATCCAGGAGAAATACCCTGAAACTGCAAAACGCCTCGCATCCAATTTCATCTAAAGAGGTCCTTGCTCTTCCCCCTCCTTGGGTAGTACTTTAACTAAAGTGGAGCTCATTGTTAACAGCATATGGGTTAAGGCTATCCTTGACACTGGGTCCCCAGTGAACGTTGTGTCAACCAAGCTCATGAAGAAAATTAAGCTGGCCCCTGACCTTGACTATACTCTCAAGAGTTTGGAACGGCTGGGCCAAACAACACCAGCGCCATTGGAGCATACTCTTCTCTGCCCATACGATTTGGAAGCTTCTCTTGTCAGCTCCAGCAGTGGCTTTGACTAATAATACCTATGACTTACTCATTGGAGCCTGATTTATGATTAAATTTGAGGTGTTATTAATTTGAAGCAGGGGTATCTCTCCCTGCTTAACTATGAGGTTCCTCTGATTCTGTCTAATGATGAGTTAATAAAAAGGATTATGTTTGCACAGTTGAGTACCCCTCCTCGGCTTTATCCCTGCACTACACACACCATGGCAGGAAGGCATACCAAACTGTTGCCTCCCTCAGTGGACGCGTTGGAGGGTATCCTTTCTATTCTTCTGAAGAGGTGGTCATTAAGGCCGGGGAACAAAGGATAGTAGACACGAAAATTACCTTGCAAATCCCTCACAACTGCTTACTGCACACCTCATCAGCATAGATGGAGCTAGTACTTTTGAGCCAAGAGTTTTGCCAGGCGTGTTAGACCCCGCTTATAATCGGCCTACTAACCTGTTGCTGTGAAATCTCACCAGTAAAGAGATGGTGGTAAAGAAGCATCAGGAGATCGGAAGAAGCCTGTTGATACCTATTGAGGACATCAAGCAAGTTCACTGTATTGGATCTATGGCATATATGAGCTTGCCTACTGACCACTCCATATGTACCCTACCTTCTGTCCAAATCTCTGATGAACTAACCCCAGCTGAGTTGGAAAAAGTCCACTCATTACTTGAAACCTACAGCGACATTTTCTCCAAATCTGACAATGACTATGGGCATATGAAGGGGTGGATGCATACAAATGATGTTGGCGATGCTAAACCTATTTGCTCCAAGCCCTACCGCAAATCAAAAGTTGAGGAGCTGCAGATGCGGACTGAAATCAAACAGCTGCTGGATGCCGGCTTACTGGTGCCTTCACAAAGCCCTTGGTCCTCCCCCTTTTATTAATAAAGATGAAAAATGGAGGTCATCGGGTAGTGATGGATTACCAAAATTAAACAACCTCACCAAGAAGGATAGTTACCCTATCCCTCACATTTGATGACTCTCTGGCCCAACTTTCTGGGTCTAAGTACTTCTCCGCCATGGACCTGGCTAGCGGTTATTGGTAAATGGACCTTTCTCCACAAGACCAGGAGAAATGTTCTCTTTTCTGCAGTGAGGGTCTCTTCCAGCCTACCCAACTCCCACAAGGGCTGTGTAACGCAACTGCCACTTTCCAGCGAACAATGAATCATATCATGCAGGATCTAAAACTAAGCTGCTTCATCGTCTATCTTAATGATATAACAGTCTTTTCTAAGACTTTCAATAACCATCTTGCACATCTAACGGAGGTGTTTCAACGCTTGTGGGCTTCTAATATCAAATTAAAGCCCTCTAAATGCATTTTTCCCAGAGAGAAGCTGGATTTCCTGGGACACTTTATCTCCCAAGATGGGATACAACCGCTTCAAGATAAAGTTGAACCAATATCCAAGATGCCTGCGCCCAAAACCCTTCGCAACATCTAGTTATCTAGGAATATGATGGTGTATTACCATCAAATTATACCAAAATTCGCGCAGCTCAGTGAGCCCCTAGTACGGCTCTTAACTAAGAACACTCCCTTCCATTGGGGTGCTGAACAAAAAGTCGCCTTTGAGACTCTAAAGGCACTATTACAAAAACGACCATTACTCCGCCACCCTGACTACAGAAAACCCTTCATGTTGTTCACGGATGCCTCTGACTATGCTGTTGGTGCAATATTAGCCCAGTTGGATGAGCATGGAGTCGATCATCCTGTGTCTTACTTTGGCAAAATGCTTTCAAAAGCTGAGCGAAATTATAGCGTCACAGACAAGGAGTTCTTGGCTGTCCTGCTTGCTGTCAAACACTACCGCCCATTTTTATGTGGGACTGCCTTCACTGTGGTTACAGACCACGCTTTATTAAAATGGTTACAAAACATGAAGGACCCTAATGGCCAGTTAGCTCGTTGGGCTCTAAAGCTCCAGCCTTACAATATGAAGACTGAACACCATGCGGGACCTGACACATGAATGTTGATGGGTTGACTCAGATGCTCATCCTTCACCAGAATAATAGTGAGGCGGAGAGGTTACATGACCTCTTAATGACCCCCAATGAATGGGAGGATGAAGATCAGCCTGTCCAGAAGATGTTAGCTTGGCACTCCAGCAACACAAAATTAGAAAATGGAAAGTTGTATAAGCAGGTGGGATTGAAATGGCTGCCTTACCTTCGGCCCTCAGAACACATACCTGCTATCCTAGAAGCTCACTCCACCTTAGGGCATGGAGGGGCAAAGAAAGCTTATGAGTGGATTAAGGATCGGTACTATTAGGATGGTATGATGGAGTCTATTGTTGACGTCTTGGAAGCTTTCTTTACATGTAACAAGCAGTTCAGCTTCAAGACTAAATACCAGTATCAACCCATTACCCTCAACAATCGTTCCACACCATCAGTTTAAATGTAGTAGATCCCCTTCCTCAGTCTAAAAGTGGGAATAAGTTTATCCTAGTAGCTATTGATCATTTCATTAAGTGGGTGGAAGCGGTGGCTCTTCCTGCTCAAGCGGCCAAGGCTACAGCCACCTTTTTACATCAATACATTTTCTCTCGACATGGGTACCCTCAAGTCTTACTCTGCAATAATGGCAAGAACTTTACCTCCAGAGTAGTCAAAATTCTGGCCACATCCATGGGGACCACCAGCTTTTCTCAGCTCCATAATTCCTCTACCAACGAAACTTTGGAGAGAGCAAATGCTACCCTGGTATCCATCTTACAAAAGATGGACTCTTCTGATCCACTACACTGGGATCAATACTTACCCAGTGCCATCATGGCCTACCAGATTAGTTATCACCTCTATTGAAGATGTCCTATTCCATGTCTTGTATGGGAAAGAGCCTGGAATACCTGCTCTATTGGTTAAGGATGTATTCTCCTCTAGAGTTGAGGAGCCTGAGAAAGTTATGAGACTATTGGCTCAACGCATTATCCAGCTCCAATCAGAAGAAATGATGAATTTAGCAAGAATGGTGACAAAGGAAGGGCAGGCAGCCAATGAGCTCAGAACTCCACTACCCACTTTCCAAGTATCTGACATGGTACTATACTACCATAACTGCATCACTTCTAGAAGCGGTAAGCTGGGATCCATCAGGGAAGGTCCCTTCATCATTATCTACAAAAGAGGTAATGAATACTCTATAAAATCGCTAGCCACTGGAATTACTATCAGTCATGTGCATGACCATTTCCTCCGGCTCTACTCGCCCCCCAACATTCTTAAGGGGGTGATGTCAGACATCTACCTCTACAGCTGAAAAAGAAGAATGTTTTAGGTCAATCTCAGCTGAAAAATGGAAATGTCGGCCATTTACAATTATCCAAGAATTTTAAGAGTGATTCCCACAATAATAAAATCAATGCTATTGAAAATTTTGGCCAAAAGTCCCTGGCTGACTCTCAGTGGACCCCATTGATTGGGGCAACATGAGTTCAAAACCTCTGCAGGCACTGAATGTAAAATCCATTGGTCAGATTACTCTGACCTCACCATGGACTTTGGTGCAATCATTAGATGGCCCTTCCCTGACCCCAATTAAGTCCTCTAGCGCACCTACACAGGGACCCCCCTTTTATAGGCTTTGTGGGGGTCCCACAAGGTGCAAGAAATTTCTCGGGTGGTGATTGGCTTAGATGAATAAAATTATTACCTCATGGGTACATTCTAGACAATCACAATTCCTCTTCTTTCGCTCTGCTGCCCTGAAGTGAGTTCCCGGGTTGTGATATACTATTCTAGCATACTACCTAAAATGGAAAGCATCAAAGCTATTCCAAACCTATCCCCAACTTCCTCCAACCTTCAAAAATAGTACAAATATTTATTTAACCGAGGTAAGCCGACCAGGGGACAGACATTACCGAATATATGTGAAACTAAGAGAATAACTAAGAAATATACAAATTGGGCACCCCAGGGTACTCAAGTTACCCCTGTTGCCAGCGGGACTGCCAGGTATGGGGGGGGGTTGGTGCACTACTCCAAGGGGTTTCCCCTGCTATGGATCAGGTGTGAAGGAAAGGGTCTGTGTGGAGGAACCAGAGTGGGAACCATGATTCTATGAGCGCTTTTTGTATTGGTCTCATATATCCATAGAGCCAGGCTTGGAAGTGCTCTAGTAAGTGGACATGGAATCTGTTAATAATCCCATGAATGGTTGGGACCGTGCCCTTGAACGCATCTAATGCAATTGTTTGTATTGTCCACATTGCAATGGGTATTATTAGGGAGCGGAGGGTAGATGGGATTGGTGACTCGATCAGGAGCGCGAAGATACTCTTTGATATTGAGAATTCCTGTTCGTTTTGAATCTTAAGCAGGCGTGCGACTTCCTGCCATATAGCTTTGGTTGGGGGGCATGTTTCTAGGCGGTGATGTAGGGATCCCTCCCCTCCACATACTGCACATGTTTTGTGGAGGGAGTTGGATTGGTCCGCCATCCTATAGGTCCTTCTCAAACAGCGCCAGGCGTTTGCTCTTATCCTTGGTTGTAGGAGTGGGTAATGTGTCATTTTCCACATTGCTTTCTGTGTGGTTAAATCATAGGGAATGTCCAGCATATCTAGGTATTCTGTCCTAGCTATGCTTGGGGTTGTTGCGAGCATATCCCTCTGGGGGTGGTTTTCTGGGTTTCTTAATTTGAATTGGGGGCTAGGTCGTCCCCTTCCCTGTATAGTACCCATGTTCTCTATGGTCCATCCCATACGGCGGATAGTTTGGAGGATATGTTTGAAATGAGGGGAGGTTCCATGCGGACCCGTTGCAGTAGGGTGCTTGGCAAGGTATGAAAGTAGTCTGGGTGGACTATGTGGGTTGGTTAATTTGAGCGCCTTTGCAAAGTTAGTTCTTGCTGCTCTGGACCAATGTTGTTGCGGGAGGTCTGGAGCAAGGATTTCCTTTATCCAGGTACCTAGGATGTGATTGGCATGGCTCTCAAAATCTATTAGTCCCATGCCCCCGCTTGAGCGTGGGCTAAATAGTGTTTCCATCCGTATAGGAGGGTGAGAGCCAGGCCACAGCCAGCCCTGGATAAGCGCGCGAATTGAGGTTATAAAGGTAGGTGAGAAGGCTATCGCATGGGCCTGGTACCACAGTATTTGGAGGATGAGCGAGTTAGCAACTGTAACTCGTCCTGTTAGTCCTGGGGTTCTTCCCTTGAGGGAGGCGACGCGTTTGGATACCCGTTATAACAGGTTACTTTTCATTGTCTCATTAGCATATCCCCCTGATTCTAGCCAGATTCCAAGGTGTCAGACACGAGTGGTGGTGGGAGGTGTTGCAAAGGGTAAAATAATTGGGTTTTTTCTTCAAGTGTTGGTGTGAGGTTCTGATATTGTGGCCCAATTGTTTGTGTATTTGCCTAAGATGATGATTTCTGTCTTCCTTTTGTTGAGCGATGCATTGCTCACCTTGGAGTATTCCTCTAGAGTGTGTTCCAGCTGTCAGGCATCTTCATTGTTTGCTATACCTGCTACGCAGTCATCTGCAAAGGCCAGTATCTTGACTGTTGGTTGTCCTTGTGTGGTTATCCCCATGAGACGTGAGTCAGTTACTCGGAGGAGCGGGTCAAAGCTGAAATTGTATAGCAGTGGGCTGAGGGGATCCCCTTGTTTGAGCCCTCTGTGTGGTTTGATAATGTTTGTTAGGAATCCTGGGCCGCATACAGCCATGGTTGCAGATTCTGTTAGGAGCATCGCCCATTTTATGAATCTTGGTGGGAGTTTGAAGGCATGTAGACATTCTTTTAGGCATGACCAGCTAGCCTGGTCATACGCCTTTTCCTGATCCAAGAAGACCAGGGCACCAGTTGCTTTGGATTAAAAAATGTTTGCAACAGGGTGTATGTTGTTCCAGATTGAACGCCCTGGTATAAACCCAAACTGGTTGGGTGATAGGACGTCAGATGCAATTGCGCCTAATCTAGCTGCTAGAATTTTTAGAATTTTTGTGTCAGTGTTGGAGAGTGCAATTGGGCGCCAGTTCGCCAGGTCCAACTTGTCACCCTTCTTATACAAGGTTATAACGTAGGATTCATGGCCTCCTGGTAATAGGCGTGTTTCCAACAAACTCTGGTTCATTGACGCCAATAGGAGGGGGGCGATTTGTTGAAAATATTTTTTGTAAAATTCGTAGGTATCCCATCAGGCCCTGGGCATTTCCTATGTGGTGCACCGCGAATTGTTTCCCAAAGCTCCTCTCATGTGATAAGGGATAGTATATTGTAATTTGGTGGTGTACTTTGTATCTTGGCAGTTTGAATAAATTCTTTAATTTTTTGTGGATCTATTGGCATATCGCGATATAATTTGGTGTAATAGCAGTGTACTTCCACCTTGACCTCCTCAGGGTCAGTTGCCATGGTGCCATTGGTCTTGTGGACCTGTATGCACATGGGCTGGTTTCTGCAGGAGTGGAATTGGTGGAAAAAGTATGTCAAACAGGTTTCGCCTTCCTTTATGAACCTACCTTTGTTCGATACTTTGATTCTGTGTTGGTGTTCAAAGATGAAATTGTTAAGTCGGGCTAAAATTTCTGCCCATTTGCATCCTCAATTAGGGCTATAGCCAGATTTCGGAGTATTTGTTTCCAGGTGGTCTAGTTCTGCCAAGGTACGCTTGATTGTGGCTGTGTCCGCGGTGTACTTGTGTGATGAAATATGTCAGGTTTTGTTGATTTAAATCTTTTTGAAATTTTCCCATGTTCAGATGGGATCCGAAGTGAATGGGGCTTTGAATTCTGGGTTTGTAGCCTTGTTTTCAACCCAGTCAGATATCTCAGGCAATCTTATATTTTCTGGGTGAAGCTTTCTCCAAGGCGACACCTGTGTGTGGGATTGGGTTGGCACTAACTGCACCATAACTAATCGGTGATCAGAAAAATTGATCTTTTTTGTCGTAAACTTGGAGATTCTTGAGTGGTGGGATTGTGGGATGAGGATGTGGTCAATATGACTCATCAATATGAGCAGTCCCTCACGTATGTTGGGTTTTGTCATATGGGGAAGGATTGGTGAATTGGGGGAAGAGCATCCTGTAAGCCAAGAGATGCCTTCATTGTGCGATATTCAATGTGTCCAGGTGGGTATCCCCTGGGATTAGGCCATTGATCTGTATTGGGGTTATCCCAGCAGTTGAAATAACCTAACATGATGATATCTGGTGGGAGGGTGAGGGTAGAAATTTTTCAAAATTTTTTTTCTCTCAGTTGCAGTGCACGGTGCGTAGATACATGCTAACGAAATTATTTCATCTTGGCATGTGATTGTTGCTACCAGGACTCGACCATGCAAGTGTGATGATGAATTTGTAATTTTAAATTTTTTGTTGTTTTGGACTATCACCCCACAGTGAGACGTCCATACTGATTGTGATGGTGCGACCCTGGTTGACCAGGATTCTTCTTCCCCTTGTAGGCAGTGGGTTTCTTGGATGGCCAAGATGTCTACAAGAGGTTTTTGCAGGAATGCCAGCTTTTTGGCTTGGGACGTATGAGCCCTGGCTCCCACAATATTTAACATCCCTATTGACACTGAGGTGCCCACAGCGCGCTCAGGAGCAGTTGAGAGGACCCTCTGGTCCTATCCCACCATGGCTCATTTTGGCCATGCTCCACATCTGTACTCCAACTCTTTCACTGCCAATGTTGGTTCCCTTGATCTGACCCAATGATTCAAGGGAATTACAGTTTTGCATTTGCGTCAACTTTTCCTGCACAGGTCTCATGTTGATTTGATGCGGGTTGTTGATTGGATTTTATATTTTTTGAGGTTCAACTTTGTTGCATTGTGCACCGCATTTTCACCCGAATTGCGGTTGCATTGTTTCTCAGTATGTGCAGGACTGATGATGCTTTGCGGCTCAGTCTGGTTACCGTGAAAATTTTTGACCTGGGCATATTGTTCTGACTGGTTGGTTCAGTGAATATCTGAAATATCCTCCTGAATTTGTCCGTGGTTAATGGCAGATTCCACATGTGCTGCTGCTTCAGCCGCTGCTCTCTTGTGGGCTTTTTGTACTGCTTTACGCTGTTTACTTGTAACTGGGTCCACAATGGAGTATAGTCCATCTTCACCCCAGCGGAATGGGTGGTGGCCATCAGTCATTTTGGCGAAGTTTTCATTATCTTCATCCATAGCTTCTTCACAAAAATAGTTTTCCATTAAGCCCTCTTTTACAGGGCATGTATGTTCCTTGTGGCCCAGTGAGCCACAGTGGTTGCAAATGGGTGGTGCGCGTTCCAGTGTAACTTAGAATGCAGCTGACTGGCCCCCATCTGTGAAGTGAAATTCTGCTGCGCGGGGAATTCTGGATAAATCCTCTTCCACTTCTGAGAAGGGGTTGATTACAGCAATAGCTTTGCCTGTGCACAGGTCAGGCATTAAGCAAAATCGCTGTAATTTGAGTTGTTGGATTTCTCCGTAGGCCATAAGATTTCTTGCAGAGCTCCTCCTCGATTACCTTATGAGGAAGGTTGGTGGGGAGCGAGTCAAAGGAGATGAACAAAGTTTTCGCTTTGTTCCATCTGGTGCACGCGGTGCGCACAATTTTTTTGCCCTCAGGGAGGGCAATTTCCATGCAGATTTTTGCTGCGGCATTGGCTTCATCAGCTGTTTCAAAACCAATATCAATCCAGCCACAGCCCAGGTTGTTGGTGGCTATGTACACCGCGTGAGGGAAAAGTGAGGGCTGTGTCTCACATGTTTTCTCCCACAGGGTTGGTGACTCATCCCCAAGGAAGAGTCTGATCCCGTGTTCCACCTTTGACAAAGGTTGGTTAATTGAATGTACATGTATTGCGCGTGCTTTACAGTAAATACCATAAACCCAGACGGTGTCTGAGTTTGCAATTTTTTTACAGCTTGGGTTCCTGGTCCTCCTCCAGGGCGTTTCTTGCCCTTAGTTGCACCGTTAAGCGCACCACTTGCCGCAATGCTCACCCATGTTGTATTATTTTTGTTATTAAAGTCGCCCATCTTTCCTGTGTGTGATTATCTAAATTTGCTGTTTGAATCAAATCATAGTAACTAAAATGATTGTTACAAGAAAGAAAAGCTTTTAATATTACAAATATTAATTGTTGAAAGTCAGAAAGGAATCGTTTTACCTGCTTGCCCCATCTACTAATATAAAAATATTAAAACCCAAGTTTTTTTATCAGTGCGAATTTATTAAAATTTATTATAAACTTTTGTGGGATCCAGCGGCGTTAGCACAGAGAGCACCTAGAAAGCTGGATTCCTACAGAAATATTGTGCCTAAGCAACTCTCCTCCCCTACATGCATTCTGATGCTTGCTCCTGTAGAGAGTCTAAAGGAGTATGGTATTCTTATAAAGGTCTTCCTTTCTTAGTCCTTATCAACCAAATATACTATAATTATTTTCAAATATATCTTGAATCAGGAGATAAATTCGAAGGGATGGCATGAATAGGAATTATGGTATAGTCATAGGGACGCTTGTGGGTTCCCATAGGACTCCTTCTCTTAAAACTAATCAAGGAACATTATTATGGGACAACTATAGGGCACCTTGGGAAAGCAAAACCCATAAGCTTATCCGCTGTACATATAAATGGAAGGGAATTTCTTTTTAGTTGCAAAGTTTACCAAATAGTTCCTTGTTTGAAACAAAATGAAACCGGATTAACAGCCTCTCGTGAGATTGTTGGTACCATTTAGAAAGTAGAGGGAACTTGAACTTCCCTCTCAGTTGATCTTTACTGTGGATCTACCCCTTTCTGAAGGGTATGACGCTATTATGGTTATGGTGGACCAGTTTGCCAATTTTCGCCCATTACATTCCATGTTACACCACAATAATGGAAGCTCAGATGGACAAGTTGTTTGTCTCCAACATCTTCTCCCAAGGTTGCCTCAGAAGATCTTTTGCAACGGCAGGCCCCAGTTCACATCAGTATTCTTGGAAGAGTTTTGCAAGACTCTTCAAATTCGCCTGTGCCATTCTACTGTCTTCTACCCTCAATCTGATGGGCAGATAGAACGAGCAAACCAATGTTTATACAACTTTTGCAGTGCTGCATGGCAGTGAGCACTCAGACTGGGCCTCACAACTTCCTCTGTCACAGTTTAGTTATAACAATGCCCTTTAATCCTCGATTGGTTGTTCTCCATTCTTTGCCAAATACAGTTACAATCCTTCTTTAAAATGGAGCCCAGATGTGGGTCCAGGTGGAAGCCGTAGTTGACTCTACCAATTTCATCAAGTAAGTACACAAGAAGCTTGTTTACTTTCCCTAAATTAGGTGAAGCCTCAACTTTAAAGTTACAATATTAATTGTTGTTAACTTTATTTTAATTTTAATTTTAATTTATTGCGGGGAAGGCCAACCATGGGATGGACACTTCCGAATATGACTCAGACGAGACAAAACTTAGTACCAGGGGAGGCACCCCAGAGAAGCTATGCTATCTCTTGTTGCCAGCGGGAACGCCACTTATGGGAAGGGGAGGGAACGTGTGTTGGGGATGTAGCCACTATTGAGCACGTGTGGAGGAAGGGGTCTGATTTGATGAACCAGACTGGGAACCAGGAGGAGACCAGCTGTTGGCGACGCGGTGGGAGATATCCAAACATCCACGCTTGAAAGTGATCCACCAAATGAGACTGGAATCTGTGGACAGCTTCAGGGAGGGTGGGGATGGATCCAGCGATGGCATCCAAGACAATCGTGTGGATAGTCCACATGGCGATTGCAACCACCAGAGCACGGAGGGAGAGTGGGAGGGGAGGCCATTGATGAAGCAAACATATCTCTTGAAAGACTGAAGAGATGTGTTTGATCCTGGCCTAGCAGACGTTGGACTTCGCGCCATATTACTTTAGAGGTGGGGCACTTCTCCAGGCGGTGAAACAGCGTTCCATACTGGCCACACACGACACAGGATGAGTGTAAAGCATTAGAGCGCTCAGCTGTACGATACACCCACCTCAGGAAGCGCCACACATGGGAGCGGACTTGAGGCTGCAACAGAGGATGGTGTGCGTATTTCCAGATAGTCTTTTGGGTCTCAGTGGAATAAGGGATGTCCATCATGTCCAGGTAGTCCACCCTGGATAGGACTTGGGGTCGAATGGGGATCACGCCATCATGGATGGGTAGCCCCTGTACCTCTTGTGTGAACTGAGGAGTGGGCAGCCTCTTCAGGTTGTATGTCCACTAATACAAATTCTCCACTCTGCGCTTCGCATGGAGAGTAGGATTCGTTTGTAGTGGGTTTTGGTCCCGTGAGGACCTGTGGCCGATGTGTGTGATGCGAGGTATTTCATCAGGGAGTGGGGTTTGATGGATTGTTGAGGCCCAAGGCTCAGGAGAAGTTGGAGCGGGCCGCGCGGGACCAGTGTTGGGATGGGAGTGTAGGAGCAGTGACGGCCGCAATCCAGGTGCCCAGGATCTTGGCGGCATGGGCTTTGAAGTCAAGTAGGCCCATGCCACCATGATGATGAGGGCCAAACATGACCTCTAGCCGTACTGGTGGAGGGCAACCTGACCAAAGCCAACCTTGTAGCAAAGCATACAGGGATTTGAAGAAGCTTGGGGAGAAGGGGATGGCGTGGGCTCCGAACCAAACTTTGGATAGGAGCATAGAGTTGGCAAGAACAACCCTGCCAGTGAGGGTAGTAGGGTGGGCTCTGAGAGAGGCGATTCGCTTCATCACGTTGTCCAGTATATGGCACTCCATTACTGCTGACGCGTATCCACCTGCCTCCATCCACACGCCCAGATGGCGTACCGGTCCTATGGTAGGTCGTGGCACAAAGGGGAGCACCAGTGGAGCGGTGTGTGTTGAGTTAGTAAGGCGTGGATGTGGGCGAGCAGATGGGCCAGGTTGGGAACTACTTGCTGGGGCCCAGCAGTTCTGAAACCGACCAAGGAGGATGATTTCAGTTTTGGAGGCGTTCAGTCCCACGTTGCTTACCTGGGAATATTCCTGGATGAGGGCTTCAAGCGCGCGTGCATCTCTGTTATTAGACACCCCCACCATGCAATCATCTGCAAATGCCATCATCTTGACTGGGGTTTGTCCTGGCACATGGACCCCAGTGAGTTGGGAATTCACATTTCGCAGTAGTGGGTCAAGGCTGAAGTTGTATAAGAGTGGGCTGAGGGGGTCCCCTTGTCGCAGGCCCCTTTGAGGATGGACTACTTCCGTTAGGAAACCTGGGACGCGCACTGCCATTGTTGCAGATTCCGTAAGCATCACCCAGTTAATGAAGCGGGGAGGTAGGCGGAATTGTTGGAGGCAGGCCCTAAGGTATTCCCATTTTACTCTATCATAGGCCTTTTGTTGGTCCAAGAATACAAGTGCCCCAGAGGCTGTGGACTGACACACATTAGCCACAGAGTGCACGTTATCCCAAATCAACCTTCTGGGGATGAAACCAAATTGTTCTGGGGAGATGGTGGCAGATGCTACAGTCCCTAAACGGTTAGCCATGATTTTGGTTAAAATTTTGGTGTCTGTGTTTGTTAGAGAAATGGGGCGCCAGTTGGCTAAGTCTAGCCTAACCCTTTCTTGAAGAGTGTGACTGTAAAGGCCTCATGTCCTCCTGGTAGGAGGCGCGTTTCCAAACAGGCTTTGGTTGAGTGAGGCTAGAAGCAATGGGGATATATATTTAAAATATTTTTTGTAGAACTCATATGGAATGCCATCTGGGCCTGGGCATTTTCGGTTTGGCACACCACGAATGGTAGTCCATAATGTATTTGGAGTAATTAAATTCATTATTTCCGGGTATCAAAAAACGGTGTGGATATGAGCTCAGTTGAGAAATTCCGCCATTTCAGCTGGCTGAATTGGTTCAGCTCGGTATAACTCGGAGTAATATCTTTGTATTTCAATTGCCACTTCAGCTGGTGTGTCCACAATAGAATTATCCGATCTTTGCACCTGTGTGCAGGCCACGCTCTGGCGTGGTGCAAAATTTTTTTTGAAGAAGTATGCGGTGCACTTGTCGCCTTTAGCAATGCGTGTGGCCCTGTATTGGACACAAACCCGATGTTTGTGTTGCCTTTCAAGTGCGTTGAGGTGGGCGGCTGCCTCCGCCCACTTCTGGCCCCATTCAGGGCTATATCCTGAGGCTGGAATGTTGGACTCCAAGTGGGCCAATTCTGCCAGCGCGCATGATATAACCGCTGGTGTGGCTCGTGAGCGTCTGGATGAGAGATGGCGATAGTGGCGGATGGTGTCTTCTTTGAAAGTTGCCCATGTGGAAATGGGGTCCGCGCAAAACAGTGCAACAAACAATTTTGCCAAAGTTGCCTCTTCCACCCACGTGGAAAATCCTGGCAACGCGAGCTCTGGGGGCGGATTTTGCACCAATGTGGGGCCTTTGCAACTGTGATGGGTAAGTGGTATGTTATTGAGACCAGTCGGTGGTTGGAGAATTCCATTTTCGTTGTTTTGAAGTGGGAGATGTGGGGTTGGAATTTCGCCGGTGCTAGAAAAAGGTCAATGTGGGTCATGGACCTTAATTGGCCGTTGTGGACTTGGGGACGCGTCATGTTTTTGAGCAGTGGGGCATGTCGTGGCAGCGCATCTATTAACCCAAGGGTGGCTTTTAGAACGTGTAGTTCTATGTGACCCTGTGGGGCATGGGGTGAGGGTGGCCACCGGTCCATTGGTGAGGTTAGCCAACAGTTCATGTCACCAATTAGGAAAGAATTGGGGGGTAGCGGGAGGGATTTGACCAATGAGAAAAATTCCCGACGCTCATGTGCACCATTTGGGGCATAAATGTTGATGATTGTGTGTGCAACATCGGCCCATGAGAAGGTGACAACGAGCACTCAGCCATTTAGGAATGTTTCTGAAGATGTAAATTTGAAAAAATTGTTTTCTGAATTAGCACCCCACAGTGCTTCAACCAAAAAGATAGGAATGGTAGAAGCATTGTTTTCCAAGCTTCCTCAGAACCTCGTGGACAGTGGGACTCCTGGATGGCCAGGATATCCACGGGTAAATTGTTTTGTAAAAAACTCAGTTTCCTAGCCCAGGATGAGGAGGCCTTGAGTCCAGCAATATTCAGCGTCCCTAGAGTGAAGGTTTCCCCTTTGCACCTTAGGTGCAAGGGGTGGGCCCCCTGGCCCACCAGCCTCTTCCAGGTCCCCACGGGCTTTCACAGCAGCGCAGGTATTAGCAGCAATGCTATCGGGGTTTTTGTTAATTTTTGCAGAAAGAGTTGCATTGGCTTTGGCCTTCGCTTTTTGTTTTCCCGACGTCAGACAAATTTTTTGCGGTGCGGATAAGTTTGGTGCACCGTCAAGTGGGGAAAAATTTTTTTTTCAGTTGGGATAGGTCCCAAGTTGGTTTCAACTGGGGCTTGGGTGCAGCGATTGGGTGAGATCGAATCTCCCATCAGATCCTTGGATTGAGTGGCCCGTTTGGCATGGGCCTCCCAATCTGATTGGGTGATGGATTCCCAAGTTGCTTCCGCCACAAAGGTCTCCATGTCCTCCTGGCGTTGTGAGTGTGGGATGGTGGTGGTGGCCTTGGCTGCTTCCTTGACCGCGGTCCTATGGGCCTGCTTGGCCTTCTTCCACTCCTGCAGGGAGATGGGCTTTACCAATAGGTAGCAGCCTTGTGCTCCCCACGGGAAAGCCTCCCTGGTGCTTGTCGTTGGTTCGTAGTGCGCCTCTCCGCTGGCCATGGCCACTGAGGGGAGCTCTTGGAATGTGACGCCCTCTTTGATGGGGCATGCATGCGCCTTATGGCTGAACATGTCACAGTGGGTGCAAATGGGGGGGGCGCGCTGTCCACGGTTACCCGGAATGGGTGGGTGGTGTGCCCTGCAATATCAATAAAGGTGGAGTGCGGGATCTGGGTTAGGTCCTTCACGATCTCCTCAGTTGGGGTCAGAACTGCGATGGCTTTGCCGGTGCACAGGTGTGGCATCAGTGTGAAACGTTGCATTTTGAAAGATTGTATTTCGCTGTATATTGCGAGACCATCTTTCAGGTGTTGCTCCAAAATGTCACGTTTTACTGTAGTAGGCAAAAAGTCAAACGTGAGGAAAATTTGGTTTGATTTTATCCATCTGGTGCATTTAGTTTCGATGACCTGTTGCCCTTTGGGGAGGTCAACCACTATGCGCACTGCTGCAGCCTCATCTGCTGCTATTTTGCTTTTGAAACCTAGGTCTAGCCAACCGCATGACATGGAGTGATTTGCAACATACACCGCGGTTGGGAAAATTTTGTGTACATCTTCACAAAATTTTCCCCATAGAACCGTTTTTGGATGTCCAGATACACACGGACTCTGAATTCCACCAACAAAAGTGGCTGGGAATGTGGCGTGTTGATGCACTGGTTGCATTGTGCTTGCCACGTGAGTATCTCTGGGGAAATTGTGACCACCAATTTTTTTTAGATTTTTTTCTATTCCGCTGGATTCTCCGGGGCGTTTTTGAACGTTAGAGGCTGCAGGCCTTCCGCCTGCTCCTCTTGCCTTGCTTGCCCAACTGCTCCCAGACATGGGCGCAGACTAATCCCCTCTATGAGATTATCAAACTAGATTTAGTCTTGAATTGAATAGGTTGCAAAAGTGTTTGCAACGAGAAAGAAAAGTTCAATTGTTGTTAACTTTACTATTTTTTATTATTAATATTATTAACATCAGACATCGATGAATCCCCCCTTGGGTTGGGACCATCTAGTACTAAAAAAATCAACATCAGTGTATACTTGCTACTTGATATTTAATTGGGGTTAAAGCCCAATATTATCATTGTAGTTTATTTTCTAATGTTTTATTGGTCCTAATGCCCAAAGCCACTGATACTATTATATTTTCAAGCACTACTTAATTTACATTTTAGCGCCAAGTTTACAACCTAATAAACTCTGGATAAATTGCTCCGTTAGTGCTCCACTGTACTATGAGATAGGGAAGAATTCTCAAGCTGAGTTACTATTCATCCAGATATTAAGCCTAAGGATATATTTAGTGTTTAACTCCTCTACTCACCTCATTAACCACCTCACGCCACATATTATGCCTTATCACCCTTTGGCTTCCCAATAACAGATAACCGGAATTAGTTAATTGTGTTACCATTATTTGATCTCAGTCCAGCCTTCAACAATGAAATCTGATCTCATCCAACTATGAAACTGGATTTTGCCATTGCCTCCTGAATTTTTAGGTTTTTTCCACCATCATATGTGGTATTCACCTATCACTTATCACATTTCTAACTTTCCCTTTGTATATAATATACTACTAAATTTTTTCATAATTAAATACTTTTTACAACATATATATAAATTTTTTTATAAGCTCAATACTTTAGGATCAACAAAATCTATCCAGCCATGAGAATTTTCAGGAAGCTCTGAACCTCAAGAGAAAGTTAAGTTCCATCAAGCTGTTCTTCTGACACCTCCAAGTTACCCATTAAATTAATCAAATTATCTTTAGCTTGTTGCCAAGAGAGCGCAAAGCTGAGATTAGGTGCTCACTACAGGGCACTCTAAGTTGCCACTGTAAAACGTCAATCACCCATAAAACATATTCATCTATCCAAGAAATCATATCAGGAAGAAGAAGCCCCTCTACCTTGCAGATATGAGCTGGGTCTACTCCTAGTAATTTGACCGAGCTCAAACCTACCTATATGTTACAAGTGCTTTGGAAGGTTGAGCCACTCAATAATTGAAATGATGCCAACACCAATGTTAAAGTGAAAAGTGAAAAACAAATGGGCACAAGGTGTACACTATTGTGAAAAACATCTTGAAATAATAAAATATCATGCCAAAGATGATGACAAACAAATTGCAGATATGGACTATGAACTTAAAAATGATGAAGCAGCAGAGGAAGGATTAGATATAATTTATGATGCTATAAATCATAATGAACTTACTTTGATGGCAGAGCAACTCCTGAGAGAGCGCTGAAAATCTACCCACCTAACCCAGAGAAACCCTGGGATAAGTTACTAAAACTTGGGCTAATCTCAAATAAGCTATAAAATTTCTTGCCGCCCTCTCCAGTTTCCTGTAATGAAGATCTCTAAGGTAAACCTGGAGTTGCTACAGATTTAGATTTGGCTGTTACGGATACTGAAGTCCTGGAAAAACTCAGGTTTAATTTTGTGGATGAACCAGAACTTCTAAATTAGTTAAATAAATCAGATGTACCAAACAATTGTCTCAACATTTTATTTTCCAACGCCAAGGCTCAAATCTGCTCAAATGGCCCAACTAAACAAAATGTTTTTGTGCTGAAATTATTCTCCTCTGCTGAAGCTATAAAAATTAACCATCTTCACACAGGCAGCTGAGCCTAGTATTTATGCGACTGAAGCAAACATCCTAAATTAAGCCATGCAATAAACTTGGAAACTGCTTATAGAGAAGTTGAGTTTAATTCTGCGTCTGAGCCAAAGTATCCTCCTGATAAAATCGGAACTTGTTGAACAGAATGCCTCCACACTTACTTTGATTTTCTGTGTTGAAGCTCCACAATGTTCCAATGACAAGTTGTAACAGCTGAACTGAATGCCTTGAGCACTCTTCATTTTCTGGCACTGATGCTTCTCATTATCTAAGGATGAAATAGTATAGTTGAACTGAATGCCTTGACGCTCTCTCCATTTTCTGGCGCTGATGCTTCAAGCTGCTTTGTTAAAAAACAGTCAACTCAAAGACCTCAGCACTAACATCATTTCTCAGCACTGATGCTCCTTGCTGCTCCAACAACAAAATTGGAGCCTCTAAAAACCATTTTTGGCCTTTTTCACATTGTCTATTTTTTCAAATTAATTATATTTTTATTTTTACTAATATTTTAGGACTGACTGTCAGTAGTAAAGAATAAAACTTGCCTCAATAAGATCAGTGCAGGTTTAACAAGTTACCACCTGATCACCTTTTTGATTTTAAGTGAGGCTATTCCCAAGTTCTCCTGTCCTTACCATTCTGTCAATCTTCCAACATGAAGTTTCCCAATCTAAAGTTATATACTCATCAGCGTCACAAGCCTCCATTTGTTAAATAATCTCTTTTAAAAAGAATTACCTGACTAAGGGTTGCTCTACCTGTCACCCAAATTAAATGACCTTCCCATATGACATCTTAAATTTAAGTGAAGCCAAAGTCAAACTTCTCACCTTTATCAATTTATCAACTGGGCCAAGCAACTCAAACACTTTCCCTTCGCCATTTTGGCTCCTACTTTGGATCAGTTCAAATCAGACACTAAAAGGTTGATCCAGGAATTCAAATTGATTCAGTAGCTAACTATAAAAACCTAACTGATGAAGCAACTACATCGTTAAACATCTTGGACCTCAAGGACATAGATATCCAGAACAATTTATTATTTTTAAATGCCTACTAACATATTGTTTTCACTATTTTTTTAAAACCAAGCCACCTGATCTAAACCTTGAGGTTATGGCTGCCCCATGTTAATAAGCCTTCCCTTGCTCAAAAACTCATCCTTGAAGTTCTTAAAGAGGATGCGAATATTTCTCCCTGTGAATGATTGCTCCTATCACTGAAGTAGCTTTTGGAATCAACCACTGGTTCAGTTGAAGATGTCCATACAGCTGCTTTATCACCTTGTTGTTAAAATTGTTTTCGCTTCCCTCTACTTTGTCATTGCTCCCATCTACCAGAAATATCAGAGTGCCACCCCACACCTCTGTCCCTTGTCTACCTCAGCTCTTAAGCTGGTGCTAATGACTAACTTTGGACTAATGTGTACCACTTCAAGATTTTCAGCGTCAAACTCTATTTTAGAACTAAACCTAAACCAACTACCTTTTATCCTTAAACTCATCTCTCACATCCTGAAGCCAAAATTAAGGTTGGCATTAATAAGCTGAAAAACTAACTAAACCCTTGGATCCCACCTCTTCAAGATCAAGTTATTTCAGGTGAATATAATTTATGGGTACCCTGTCCTATTTCCCCCTTCCTACATATTATGAGACTGAACCTTAACTCTTTCACTCCAGGCTGACACCTAATCAAACTACCTTGAGTTATCACATCCGGCTTAGCTTTGGTAGTTTGGAACCATAATGAAGTTGGCCAACAATGAAAAACCATTGTCACCCTCAGTCGAGGCTTGGAGGGGGCTATGTCAAACTTTGCCTTACCTAGGTGAAGCCTCAACTTTATGACTATGATATATTAATTATTGTCAACTTTCTTATATTATTATTGACTTTGCCCTATAATTACTTGACAATAAATAATCAAGGCTAAAGACCAATAATAATAATAATATTACTATTGGCATTGGTCTATACTTACTTAACAATACTGTATCAGGTTTAAAGCTTTAATATTATCAATATAATTTATCTACTGATGTTTTATTGGTTCTAATGCCCAAAATCACTGATACTCTTATATCTTTTTAGAGCTAATTTATTTGAATAATAACTCCAAGTTAACAACCTAATGAACTTTGGATAATTTGCTCCGTTAGCAATCCACTGGCCTATGAGATAGGGAAGAATCCCAAGCTGAGTTGCTATCCATCCTGATATTAGGCCTAAGGATATATTCAGTTTTTATCTCCTCTACTCACCTCATTAATCACCCCACGCCAAATACTATGCTTATCCTTGTTTGGATGCCCAATAACAAAATAATATAAACCATTTAATTGTGATACCAATACATGATATCAGTCCATCCTTCAACAAGAAACCCTAGTTCATCCAAATATAAACTGGACTGTGCTATTGCCGCCTGCTTTTTGAAATTTTTCCAACCTCACATGTGGTTTTCACCCAACACCCATCACATTACTTATTTTCCTTGTACTTTAGATAGTACTAATCTTTTCATAATAATATAATTTTACAACATATATTTATTCATATTTTAAGCCCAATTTTTAGGACTGACAAAATTTATCCAGTCATGAGAATTTTCAGGAACCATTAAACCTCTATAGAAGGTTAAGTTCCATTTATATGTTTTGAATGGTACCTCTGACTAACCTTAAATTAATTACCCTCAGCTTTTTGCCAAGGGAGCACATAGCTGATAGAGATGAACACCAATTTGGATGCGGCTATGAAGATATACTAGGAGAATTCATATGGGAAGAGAAGGGTTGGCCCAGAGTATAATGAGGGGAATAAGGTGATGTTGAATGCTAGAAACAATTTCAATCCAGCCTGCTCACATACCTTGCAAACTGCCCCAATGCAGTGGGCCCACATGGAACCCTCCCTCACTTCAAGTGCCTCCTCCAAACCATTCAGCGCATAGGGTGGACCATCACTCTCACAGGCACTAGTCAGGGAAGGGGAAGGCCAAGAGCTCACTTCACACAGTGTAACCAGACAACCACACCCAGAGGGACACACAACGTGGCCCCATTCATTGCAAGAATCGACTACCTGGATGCTTTATACATCCCCTATGACCTCACAACACAGAAGGCAATATGGAGGCTAACACATCATCTGCTCCTCCAGCCAAGGGTAAGAGCTAACACCTGGCGTTGCCTCAGAAGAGCCTACAGAACAGCAAATCACTCCAACTCTCTTCATGAATCATGCGCAGTGTGTGGAGGGGATGGCACCCTGCACCACTGCCTCAAAGCGTTCCCCCTATCTAGAGCCATATGGCAGGAAGTTGCGTGTCTGTTAAGAACCCACAATGACCAGGAGCTGTCAATCTCCAGAAGCCTCCTTGCACTCCAACTTGAATCCCTGATACCACCCACACTCCACTCCCTGATAGTCACCATTGCACTGTGGAAAATTCACACCATAGCACTGGATTTCTTCAAGAGAACCATGCCAACCATCTGTGGGACAATCAGCAGATTTCATCTACACCTACTAGAACACTTTCAAGCCTGGCTATATGGATACATGAGGCTGAAGCAACAACAACTTGTTGAATCATGGTTTTTAGTCTGGTTTCTGCATACAGACCCCTTCCTCCACGCCTTCTTCATAATAGCAGAAATCCATTCATATTAAGAAATCCAATTCCCCTTATACCTGTGGTACCAGCTGGCAACAGGGGTATCTTATCTACTCTGGGGTATCTAAATCTTGCTATACTTCACCTCCCCTATCCCACTACATATATCGGTATTGTCCATCCCCCTGGTCAGCTCACCTCAGTTAAATTTAAATAAAAAAGTCTAAAGTTACAGTTTAATTTAAAATTATTTCAGACAGAGATTCTAGCCTATTTTTAACAAAAAACACTTCATCAAAAAATGGAGGATTGTTAATATTTTTAAAAATATATCTTGGGGCACTTTGCAAATCTTAGTTTTATCAACTTTGGCATAAAAGTTGTCATCAGCTGACATTAGGAGATAATGTTAAATTTTTTTCTTAATAAGTCAGTACAGAAGGAATTACACAAAATTGAAAATAACTTTGATACTTTAAAAGCTTAAACCTTATTAATTATGGTAGTAGTTTTTATACCCGCTTCCTGAAAATATTTCAAGGACTCTAAAGCATTAAATGGCAAAGAAAATTTTTATTAAAAATGAATATTTGACCAAACATATAATTGGTGCAATCCTTAATATCTCAGTGCCATCTGACTCTTTGACAATGGTATGGCAAACTGAGTTTCTGCCCTTAATATGTTTAATTTAAAAGGGTTTGATTTTGATTTGTTGTTGAGGTTGGGGTGTGAATGGGTAATCAAATAATAGCTAATGGCATCATTTGATAGTTTTAGGCTTGAACTGAACTAACATGTGGTCTCGATTAGATTATGTCTAGGAATCAAATATCAAAATGGGATTCAATCTTTTAATTTAGAGAATAAAATTTTTTGGGGAAAAAAGAACCTCCTTTAAAAAAAGCTTCAAAAAGTATAAAATAATTGAGAGATTAAGCCTACTCAATAAAACCCTTTTTGAAGTCAGTGCCATATTTTAAACTGAACTATAAAATTTTGCTCACAAATACAAATTATATCTTATGTCTGGATTGGGTCCAAGTGTAAACTATAAGCAACTTAGAATAGATAGTACTGAGTATATTAGTTATAAATACCTATTATAAGTCTGTTAAAATATGGCGCCAACTTCAAAAAAAGTTTTATTGAGTAGGCTTAATTTCTCAATTATTTCATACTTTTTAAAGCTTTTTTAAAGGAGGTTCTTTTTTCCCAAAAACTTTTTTTGAGAAGGTTCTTTTTTTCCAAAAAAAACTTTACCCCCAGCTCTTTTCCCCCCAAAACATTAGTGTATTTTTAAAATTAGCTCTTTTTCCTACTTTTATTAAATATTACTAACTCTATATATTATTTTTGCCCCTTACTATTTCTTTATAAAATTAAAACTTATTGTATATCTATTATATATAGTATCTTATAAACAAATATACTAATAATTCATTTTATTTAATTTAGTTTTTTTGGTCACATTATACAAAACTTACTGATCACCATCTACAATACTTCATTTTATTAAATTTAGATGATTTTATTGGTCAACATATGCTGAATTTACTGATCACCATCTGCAGTAAATCATTTTATTAGATTTGGTTGCTTTTATTAGAATCTATGTAAATTTATTGATCGCGGGAGGATACCCAAGTGGTAGAGTAGGGACCTCTATCGCTGCCTCCCCGAGTTCGATTCCGGTACTGGAACTTTGGGTAAGGGACGATTATGACTGTGTTGGCGTTGCACCAATGCCCCGAACTGAGATAGCGAATAGCAAAGGCGGTCCATGGAGTTCCTGGCCTATCATACGCCGCGCATGGAGGTTTTCCGGATTTTATCCTCCTTTCCCATTCATTCGATTTCCCTTAATCGGTGCGGTATCGTCCCCAGGTCGGCCCACCTCGAATAAAATAAAATAAATTTATTGATCGCTATCTAAAGTCATTTTATCAAGGTTAGATGAGTTTATTGGTCAAATTATGCAAAAACGATAGCCATCTATAATGATTTAAGCTCATCCCGCTATGAGCTCATACTGACTGAATTTTAAACCTACCCCCCAACCATAGGACATATCAAATGTGCAACGAAGCTATCGCTTCACCGATGCCGGAAAAATGTTTATCCGGTGCTGTTTTAGTCCCACAAGTACCCATCGCTTCCGAGCCCATTTTGATATCTATCTATATATATAAAACAAAGTCGGGTTAGTTACACCATTTATAACTCAAGAACGGCTGGACCGATTTTTATGATCTTTGATTTGTTGGATTTGTCTCCACCCCGAATAGCAGAATAACTATTAAAACATGGGAAAAATTCAAAAAAAAATTATGAAGAAATTTTATTTTCTCATACATTTTGTATGGAACGGCTTTTTTGATGATATCTCGAGAACGGATTGACTGATTTCGATGAATTTTTTTTCGTTCGTCTCGGCCTCGAGAAGTTTCCGCGCGCATTGGAAAAGTAAGAAAATCACAAATATACATATATATCTACTTAATAAAACACATTCACTGACTGACTGACGTACTGATGACTGAGACATCTGAAACCTTCGCGTCTGATAGGTTCAATTTATTTGGGTGAGTAGATGAGAATTGGCAAAAATTATCGAACCTGAAATTATCGAGCATGATAGGTTCAATCTAATTGGGTGAGTGGGTGAAGATTGACAAATATCATTGGATAATTCACCAAATTGCTCACCTGAAGATAATCGAGTCAGATAAGTTTAATATATTTGGGTGAGTGGGTGAGAATTGGCAAATAAGATCAAATCTGAAATTATCGAGTACTAGCGGAGTTACCCGTGCTTCGCTACGATGCCTATAGAATTTCAGATGATTCGAATTGATTAATTTAGATGTTGTATATAGTTAAGCAATAACTACTCGGCTAAATCTAATTGCTCAATCGAAGCAACCAAAAAGATCAACCACTCAGCTAAAACTAACTGAACTTATCAAATCAACCAATAACTAATCACCTTCAAAGCTAAACTGTATCCTATCGATTCAACCAAAAACCATCAACCCACTCGGCCAAATAAAATAAACTTATCAAATCAATCAGATTCTAAATTATTTTAGCTTTTATATTGGTAGATAGCTATCAATAAGTTCAGAAACAATTAAACCTATTAAAAATTCCAACCTCCAACCACTTAGCTAAAATCTATTAAGTCTGCCAAATTAATTAAACCATCAATCTCTTATCTGAAACTATTGAGCCTATCGAATCAACCAAAAAATAAACCACCACTCAGCAAAAACAATTATTGAACTTACAAAACAGCCAAAAACTACCAACTAAATATCAAAGCCTATGAAACTATTGAATTAAATGAATATGAAAATAGCCAGCCAAATTGCTATATAATTACCATTAGAAATATACGTTCTAGATCTTATATAGAACTGATGTTTAAATTTATATGATTATATTAAACAATTACATATTAGCATTCCGTTCCCAAATTTTATAGAATACTTGTGCCAAGTTTGGTGATTTTTGGTTATTTGCTCGAGATAATGCATCTATATAAACAAATTAACATACTGATTCTTTTGTAAATAAAATTTAAGATTAATTCTTGTTGATACCCAGTTTAACACAGATTTGTTTGTGGGCTTAAAGTTCATCTGATAATCTCATAATTTTTATATTTGTAGATGGTTATTGATAAAATTAAGTAATCAAATTATACTGAATCAATATAAATTTACCAACCATTCAGCCATACCCAATTAAACCTATCGAATTAACTAAACCACTAAATCACTTAGCTAAAACCATTAGATTAAAAATCAACCAATCACCAACCGCTTCGTAAACCAAAACTAAATGTATCGAAACAACCAAAATCACAACTAATTACCAAAACCAATCAACTTTATTAAATCAACCAATCACTAACTTTATTTAAACCGTTAAGCTTATTAATCAACACAAACCCACCAACCGCTCGACAAAACCATTTAAACTACCGAATCAACCGAATATCAAACTTCTTGGCCGTAACAATATACCGATTTCCATTAAAAACATAAAATTTTCACTTGTTACATATACAACTTTTTATTTTACTATGAAAATTAAAAATCGGGCTTCAAGGTGCACACGGACCCCCTCCCGTACATCTATAGCCAAATTTTCAGAGCTCTACATGCTCTAGTTTTGGCTGGGCATCGCGCACACACACATTTGCTTTTATATATATAGATTACGCCAGGATTCGAACTGACCTTTTATAGAGTTGAAGTTTAGAGCCAAAAGCTGAGCCGATTATGCTAGAGATGGTATTTTTAAAATCGATTGGACTTTTGATTCAAAGTTTTAATTTAGATAAACTTGTTAAATACCCGAATGACCACTAACCACTTAAAACCATTTAAAATATCAAATCAGCTGAATATCAAACTGCTCAGCTGTAACAATATAGCGAATAGCATCGAAGTATATATAGGATTTTCACTTGTTACATATAAAACTTTTTAATTTACTATATTTTCCCCATGTTTTAATAGTTATTCTGCTATTCGGGGCGGAGACAAATCCAACAAATCAAAGATCATAAAAATCGGTCCAGCCGTTCTTGAGTTATAAATGGTGTAACTAACACGACTTTGTTTTATATATATAGATGATAGGTTCAATCTATTTGGGTGAGTTGGTGAGAATTGGCGAATATTATCTAATAATTTACCAATTTGCTCATCTGAAACTCAACAAAAATCAGTATTAGAGTTTAAGTAGATTAAGTAGTTAGGATAATCAACTCACCAACCATGAGAGCAACAGTGGAGCTGTTAGTCTGAGTGGCTCGAGAGTAGTGCTGGCACAGCTTATAGGCTACAATGTGAGCTTATCATCTGATAAACTTTAAATACTGTAGCGAAGCATGGATATCTGGATGTTAGGTTTATAAATTTAAAAACCTGCTTAATTTGGTTCACCTAATTAATAAAATACTTTTGGCAAGTTAAGTCGGAGTTGATTTAGTAGTTTGGAAGATGTCACATGCTCAACGATTTTAAGTATAAAGAGATGTTTCGGGTAGCAGGTTGGTGTTATCTGATGGATTCGATAGGTTTTTTGTGTTTGGCCGAGTGGTTGATGGCTTTTGTTTGAATCGATAGGACACAGTTTAGTTTTGAGGGGTGATTAGTTATTGGTTGTTTTGATAATTTCAGTTAGGTTTGCCTAAGTGGTTGCTGGTTTTTGGTTGATTCGATTGAGCAATTGGATTTGGCTGAGTGGTTTTGTTTGTCTATAATATAAAATCTAAATTAATAGATTGAAAATCTTTATTTTATAGACACCGTAGAGAAGCACGGGTAAACGGCTAGTATTTACTAACTTAATGGGCAGATAGTTGCCCAATACTTACAAAAGTAAAATGGGACCTAAGTTGGAGCATCCTCGATTTTTGGAGATGATCAGCCAAATCGGTCCAGTATTTTCAGTTATGCGCGAACAAACATAGAAAAAAAGAAAAAGAAAAAATACATACATACATACAGGTCGAATTGATAACCTTCTTTTTCAAAGTCGGTTAAAAAGGCTATTCTGGGCCTTTTAGTCTTGCTTTTCTGAAATTTCACCAGTTTACACCTTTAAATAAAATGATTAATTTGATAATTAGCCAAATGCCACCAACCGCTTAGCAAAACCATTTAAACTATCAAATCAACCAACCACTTTACAACTTACTAAAACGATTAACTTATTAATTAGCCAAATGACCGCTAACTACTTAGAAAAACCATTGAATCTATTGAATCAAATGAATATCAAGCTGCCCAGCCATAACAATATGGCAATTGCCATTAAAAATATAAAAATTTCATATCTTATATATATATATATACTTTTTATTTTACTGCTATGAAAATTTAAAAAATATATGGTGGAATATTGTATTGTCATTCAACCTTAGTAACTGTGCAAGGTTTTATTAATATGTTATATCAGGAAGTGTGTTAAATAAAGGATGCAAGATTCCAAGACAAAAAAGATTGTGAGTTAAATAAAAGCAAGTAGCAAGATTATGAATAAAAAGGGTTAATGTTTTAAAAAGTATTTTTTTAAATTTTTAATTTTCACGTTTTTTCAATGGATTAATGTATTGTCATAGATACATAAGTGTGCCAAATTTCAAAGTTCTAACTAGTCTGGAAGATAGTTAAAAAGCAATCGCAAGGTTCCGCCTGGACAGATATCACGGCGAGTAGAGAAAAATGTTTTAAAAAGGAGCTATTTATTTCAAGTAAAATAAGATACTTTCAAAAGACAATTTAGAGTTCACAGAAAACTTTAGTTCCGAAGGGTCGACATTTTGCAAAACCATTGCAAATATATTCTTCCCATTTGCCATTTTCGCATATGTAGAAGTCATTTACCATCATGGGCACATCTCATCTCGCCCGATTGGCACCAGTAGGCTTATCAGTGGGCACGATGTTGGTGTAGGCTGGGATGGGAGGACTTGTACCGTTGTGAATTTTGGTGGCTTGGTCTAAAAGTTCGTCTTTGTAGTCATGTGCCATATTCCAGCACATAACTCCGAGGAGTTTTCTCTCTTTGGCATAATCAACCTTGACTTGGAGTGATTGGGGGTCCTCGTATGAGATGAACTTCTTTTTCGAGAGTTGGAATAGCCAAGGGGTTTGGGTGACATTGTCGTAATATCGGCTGTAGCCGACGTAGGTGCCGTTGTGGGATCTGAGGGCAAATTCACGGAGAGAATCGTAATTGTAGGTTCCAGAATAGTTTGATTCTTCGTTACAGAATAAGTTAGGTTAGTTAGAGTTGGATGAGTTGTCTTTAGGAGTCTTACTTTTTATGGGCTGATATATGTTTTTCTGTGTCTTATTCATGTCGACTTCGGTAATGAGATCGCGTCCGTGGAAAGCCAAGCCTGCGGTGAGTTTATCGGCGGGGAAGCCTGCTTTTAACCAATCATCGATAGCTTGGATGAACGAGTAGGAATCGCTGTCTTTAGCTATATCGGCTTCGAATGGGGTATTCGGACCCGTTGTTTTGGACCATGAGCCCAAGTTATTATAGGGCATGATGTTAACAAAGTCAAAATACTTGGCATATCCTGAAACAATGGTCTTGTTTTTGTCGTCGGGGTCATCAAAGGGCTTGACGCAGGCGGCGACAGTAAGGAGTTTACTCCCATTAGAGAATTCACCGTCGAGGGTATCGCGGAGTTCCTTTAGGAGAGTTAGATAATTGGCAGAATCATCAGATGTCAACACGTTGCTCTCTGCTTCGGCGCGTTCAGGGCACCCCAAATCAAGATCGATTCCATCCAAGTTCCACCCATCGGGGTATTTCTCCTCGGACCTATTGTTCTTGCGTACAAACGTGAGCATGTTGTTAATAAATCTCTTTCGTTTCTCAGCATCGCGTGCCACGCCCGTGAATTTCTGTGAACCAAGCCATCCCCACACCGACATCAGTACCTTAACTTTCTTTGCAGCAGCGTATTTCTTAATTTCACGAATTTTGTTGCCGTGTTGGTTGAAGTGGACAAAGATATTATGGCGAGCTTCATCCCGGTACGATACACCAAACACATAGTTGATGTGGGTCACCTTATCGTAAGGAAGGGCGTTGGGGGCCAAAAAGCTATAACCATTGTAATACCCAACGACGACCTTCTCGGTAGCCACTTTCAGGGCGCAACAAACTAGACTTAAACAACTAAAATATCGCATTGAGCCTCACCAACTACTCTGCTTCTCTTAAATACAGGTAACATCCTGCAATTTAACTGTCATTTTTTTCTCATTTATCAAAAGTATCCTTTCCCATGCAACATGTATAAATGATATAATATGCGCCCCATCCATATCTGACTAGTTAGATTAATTGCCTTAACCTCAATTTCTATCTCGAATCACTAATCATGAGGTTCATTCAATCATCCACATTTACCAATAATATCCTTTCACCTGCAACATATTTTATAAATGATATAATAGTTGCCCCACCCGCATCTGATTAATTAAATTTAATTGACTTATCAGCAATTTCTATCTCGAATCACTAATCATATGGTTTAATTATACCATTTCTCTCTCAATTTCAACATTTTATTATTCAATTTCAACATTTTACAAATCATTTAAATTTTATTCGAGGTGGGCTGACCTGGGGACGATACCTCACCGATTAGGGAAGTGAAGAAAATGGAAAAGGAGGATAAAACCTAGAAAAGCTCCATGCGCGGCATATGATAGGCCAGGAACTCTATGGACCGCCTTTGCTATTTGCTATCTCAGTTTGGGGCATTGGTGCACAAAACCAACACAGTCAAAATCATCCCCTACCCAAAGTCCATTACCGGGATCGAACTTGGGAGGCAGTGGTAGAGGGTCCATACTCTACCACTGGGGTATCCTCCCTTAACATTTTACAAATCAATTTCAACATTTTTTAGAACATGGCACAACATAAATTTTAGACTTACTTATGACCTATAAATAAAAAAGACGAAGTCACATTTATTTTCTGGTAAAGTCTTCTTATTAATTATATGATTGTAAAAGCCATGATACTATTTTGGAATTAATTAAAGTGATGACAAATAAAGATTGACACAATCTTAATGTTAATAAGCACTAAACATTTAATAAAATTTATTGATGTACATAAGGTAGTTCTGCAGCACAATTAGTAATATTTCTAAAAATCAGTCTAAAATAACCTGTGCTATCTTCCTCCGTTGCAGTTTCAATTATTAACTCTGATAAAAGACCAGATGCCCCGCCTCTCAGTCTCAATCTAATACTATTTTTTATTTTTGAAAAGGTATTTTCTATTGGATTTGGCATATAGGAATATGGAGAAAGGAAGTTAAAGTCATAATTAAAAATAGCAACAATTCTTTCAATGTCAGCTCTTCAGTGTATTCTAGCATTATCTAGTATGAGACACATTCCTCACAAGCATTTTTCATTGTAAAGATAAGAACAAAGATCATTAAGGTATTATACAAATAAATCACCATTTACTGTTGAATTAGCAATGATTTTATAATATTGAAGGCCATCAATTGTCATACTAGCTATTAAAGACACTGATCTTCCTCTAATGGCAGGAACAGTCACAATGGCACACATTCCTATCCTTGATCTTCCTTGCATCCACTTTAAATACAAATTGAAGGAAGATTTATCAATAAAGACTGCTTTTGAATAATTTCCATTAAAGTGATTGTTAAACCATAGGGCATATTCTTTTCTTACAGCAATAGTATGGGGAAGGTTAACTCTATCTGATTCATGATGAGCTAGTTTTAAAGTTATTTGCAGTTCTTGCAAGCACCAATCAATACTTGAGATTGAAATCATAAAAATTCTCCTCTTCAGCTTCTAATTTCTCTTTAATCTCCTTTAATGTAATCTGAGGATTATAAGTAATCAGAATTTCAATTTTGTTCATTCAAATTTCAGTAAGAGTACTTCTCACACTTCCTCCTTTGGCTTTTTTATCCATGATGCCATCATTTTTGTACACTGAAGAAATTGTTCGGGTGGTATTATAGTAGATCCCTAATATTTCTGCTCCTTCCTTTACAGTCTTACCTTGATCATGGACTAAATATACTAGGCTTTTTCATTTAGTATTATTAACTTGGTCATAATGCATCCTTTCTACAACATTAATGTTTTCTTTGCTTTCATTTTCATAATCACTGATGGAAGACATTTGGATAGATTATTTTATAAAATTTGATTAGTTAATAATTTTAAGCTTTTTATATTTATCTTCAAAAAATTATTGAAAAACCATTTTTTAATTAGTGTTGAAACTGAATAATAAAATGTTGAAATTGATTTATAAAATATTGAAATTGAATAGTAAAATATTGAAATTAATTAATAAAATGTTGAAATTGAGAGAGAAATGGTATATAAATAGTGTAACAAGCAGAAATCATCCAAAAGGATGAATTTCCAAATGTTACATTCTGATTAATTTGTTCAGTTAATTCAAACTGAACCAATCAGAATTGTTGGGTATGGTAGAGTGGGTGGTCAGACTCGGAGGGCTGGGCTGAGCTGCTCTGACCATTCCTTAAGCTCGGCAGGCTTAAGGAATGAATCAGAGAGGCTCCTCAGAAGCGACTTTATAAAAGTCAAACCTGACCTTCTCAAATTCCAAGTTGTAATTCTAAGTCTTGGCCTTGGTCCCCTCCAGTTCAGTCTTTTATTATTTTTAAAATAAAAATAAAGTTCTTTTGAGGTGTCGCGCCTCGCTTACCTGATATTTTTGGGTTTGGGTTTGTGATAGGGGACCTTGTATTAGTGACAGTCCAGCCTCATCACTCCATTTGCCGCCACATGGGCATATCCGAGATTTGATGAGAAAAGGTTTGCCTCGCCTGTGCCTAAGTCTGTCTGGTTAGGTTACCCGCCTGGAATGCTGCCGCATGGGTATTTCCAGGATGAAACGGACAGGGTCTGGGATCCCCACCCATGACATTATTCCAACTTCATTTTGCTTCTGGTTGGAGGTGGTCCTGTCCCTCAGAGGATTTCCATTTTGTCCCAGCTGTTGAGTAAACCAGCGCTGGGCCAACCCAGCGACCAATGGCCAGCCCTGTGACATCAGTGAAATTTGAGGGTCTGCCAAATTTCAGGTTCCCGCTGATTCCAGTGGCCGTGTCTGAGGGCACCTGTTCTCAGAAGGTTCCCTCAACCCCGGAAAGTCCCAAAAGGGGAGGATATTCACCCCAGCACCAGCGCCATAGGGTCAACCCCACTGCCAGCAGGACTGAGGAAAGCGCCTTCCTGGTCAGGATGGGAAGGCCATTCTCAGGCCTGACAGCGCAAAGGGGATGGCCCATGGCCAGCGCTTTTGCGCCTTCTGGGGCTATCATTGGGGAAAGCGCCTTCCCAGTTGGGATGGGAAGGCCATTCCTAGTGGTAGCCTCCGGGAGGTGGTGATTTGGCCAGGTGTGGGTATGAATGTCCTTACCTGTTGGGGCTTACTCCAACAGCCCAGTTTCCAGTTTCCATCCCCCCATTTCCCCTCAAGAGGATCCTTCTTGGGGCTCGAGGTGACTCACCCTGGGAAGACCTCTTGCTGACGATTTCCTCCTGAAATGGTGGCTCTCTGCCCCCGGAGGGCCGTTTTAGCGGAGGGTGATATAACGAATGGAAATCATCCAAAAGGATGAATTTTTTGAATGTTACATTCCAATTGGTTCATTTGGTTAATTCAAACTGAACCAATTGGAATTGTTGGGTATGGTAGAGTGGGTGGTCAGACTCAGAGGGCTGGGCTGAGCTGCTCCGACCATTCCTTAAGCTCAGCAGGCTTAAGAAATGAATTGGAGAGGCTCCTCAGAAGCAACTTTATAAAAGTCGAACCTGACCTTCTCAAATTCCAAGTTGGAATTCTAAGTCTTGGCCTTGGTCCCCTCCAGTTCAGTCTTTTATTATTTTTAAAATAAAAATAAAGTTCTTTCAAGGTGTCACGCCTCGCTTACCTGATATTTTTGGGTTTGGGTTTGTGATAGGGGACCTTGTATTAGTGACAGTCCAGTCTCATCACTCCATTTGCTGCCACATGGGCATATCTGAGATTTGATGAGAAAAGGTTCACCTCGCCTGTGCCTAAGTCTGTCTGGTTAGGTTACCCGCCTGGAATGCCACCACGTGGGCATTTCCAGGATGAAATGGATGGGGTCTGGGATCCCCACCCGTGACAAATAGCTTGAGAAATAGGTCTATTATCAACTTAAGCTTCCATCATTCCGCTTTAATCCTTACCTGGTGAAAGTAACTTTACTCCATCTACAAGCCTTTATGCGAAATTGGTGAGAAGCCAACATATAATATAAATGATGTAATATGTGCCCCATCCATATCTGACCAATTAGATTAATTGCCTTAACATCAATTTCTATCTTGAATTACTAATCATGAGGTCTAATCTATATTCTATCTTAATACATATATAAAAATCATAGTATGCATGTATATATATATATAATGTAGAAGTATCATTATCTCATGGATAAATAAATAAATAAATGATCACTAAACTTGGCACAAATACACTTTAAATTTTGGGACTGGTAAAAGGCATTTTTAGAAAAATAAGTAATTTGATAAAAGTTATATGTAAACTTTAAAAAGATATAAGGGCTTAAAGGTAACTATATATTAATTTGGGGGCTTCCACATCCCAGGTCAAAAAGCTGAAATCCTTATGCAATCCTCCTGCTGATATCTTGGGAATCCAAGAAACACACTGTTTGGTAGGAGAGGAAGAGGAGTGTTCAAAATCGTTTTCCTATAAGCTCCACTTAGTCTTAGTACTGTTGGTTCATTATTTGCCCTACAAAAGGGCTTAAAATAGTTAAACTTACAAATTTTTAAATAAATGTGCAGTAGTAATAATATTATTATATAATAATGAGGAGTTCATGCTCCTTAACATATATGCCCCTAAAAACTCAGCTAACTACACTGACTTTCTCTCAAGGGTATCCCAATTAAATCTTCTAGATACCACCTTTGTGATGGGTGATTTTAACTTTTGGTCTAATGCTGCAACTGACTATTGGCCACTCTTCTCTCAATACTCACCCAGTTAAATTGAATTATTAGTACTCAATTCACACAGTGTACTATATAATCCCATCACTAGTGATTATCTTGGGGTATTGCACATGACATGGCCACATATACAACAGGGCAGATTGTTGTCTATGACCCTCATTGACTAATTCTTCCCCCTTACACTTTAAGCCAAGAATATCCAGGTTTGATACTACTGTGGTGCAATTTTCAGACCAATAGTTACAATCATCTTGACCACACTTGATCAACCAATTAATCAACCAGACTGAAATAAAGTAAGTATTGATACAATATCCATTGAGGAGTTCTCACAATGGATGAACCAACAAGCATTTTTACCTCATATGGTGTGCCCATTTCACAAAGATCTCTTGGTGACATGAGGTCTGATGAAACAACATCACTGCTGCTTCAAAGTGTATATCCACATGGTGGCATCACGCATATACAGCAGCAGCTACCCACCTCCAGCACTCTATTGCCCATCTGGAAAGAAATGTACAAGCAGGGGTTATAGCCCAGCTTGGGCTCATGAATGGGTTGCTACAACTGTTTGTTTGCAAGAGTTATATATTTTAAACTAACACCATTTATAATCTTGGCCGGTGCCTCTCAGATCACTAAAGTGGAGAAATTAGTAAAGTACTTTATGCACCACTTTACTGCAAGGAATAAGGTACTTCATGTACCCAGGTTCAAACCAGCACAGGTGCAATTGTTTCCTCCCCAAAATGAAGGATTTGAAACAGTTCACAATTTTACACCAACCTGTATCAAGCTGATGACTGTAATCCAGTAGACATACAACAGTTTTTATCCAAAATCAAAATCCCACCCTCATCTTAACTTATCTAGTCTTGTTAGTGTTGTTTCTAATAAAGAACTATAAGATGCTGTACGCAGGGTACCTCACCACAATATCCTTAGCCCAGATGGTATCCCTTATGAGTTCTATCAGACACACTTCAAATTAATCGCGCCTTTACTCAAAAATTATATAAAAATGCCTTCTAGAAGCTCACCTACTGCCTGGTGGATCAGAAGCCTTTGTGGTCACATTAATTAAAAAAGGGGGATCCTAATGATCTGGGTAACTGGCGCCCAATATCACTAACCAATGTGGATGCTAAAATAATGTTCAAGATACTGTCTAAAAGTCTAGGTAAGATTTCTCAAACTGCTATATCACGCAATCAGTATGGATTTTTTACCAATTGCAGTATATGGGACAACATCCAAATGTTGCCAATAAGTGTCAGTCCAGATTAGATGATGCCTTATATTCTTAGATCAACAAAAATGTATGATCATGTTCATTGGAAATATCTTAGGGTAATCTTGATACTTTCTGCCTTCATTCTCATTCTATTAACTGGGTGATGCTTTGAACTGATTCAGCTACCATGGCTATCTGTGACCCAGGGTTTTACATTCTGAGGATTGCTCACTTGATAATTAAGATCCTGCACACTTAATTGGGATGAAGTTCCGTCAAGTGATCCTTGCTATTTTCAGTGGCTTATGGTATCTTCTCTGTTCAGAAACTCACTAGGCGTATTTGAATAGCCCCAACTCTTCTGGTCAAGTTGAGCTTAATTTTCCTTAATATTTGGGAACTTCTTTCAAGGCAGGCAGATATAAGCTGTGGATTTGGCTCCCCCAGCTTGTTGACACTCTCTTAAAAAAATGATTCTGATAAAAACCAGGAAGGAGATAAAATAAAATATATTTATTAGAGGATATTCATTTGTAATTAATCATTAGGCAAGGTGCTGGTTTTTATACCTCTAGGGCATCTCCTGTCCAAATTTGAGAACATATTTTCAATAGATTTATTTCCATATCATTTTGGCCCTTGAACTGATATGATTGAGACCTATTGCTAAGTTTATGGCGTCAAAATACTCTCAAAATTGGGAGGTTTTCAGGGACAAAAATCACAATAAGAACATTCAAAATTGTCCTAGGATCCTCTTAATTTGAGTTTCGTCATACTGCTGATGAAATACATATTCTATGAAATTTCTGCATTGATTAAAGTAGATGACATACCCCTAATCAGGATGTCATTGGGCCTCTCTCAATAGCACTAGGTACTTCTATTTGGGCAGTCCATGTGCAAGTGCTATTGTGCTGATTATGAGGATTGACATACAAATTTCACCCTAGGGTGGGAGATTGATTATATTATAGCATCTATATGTCCATAGGTTTTTTAGACGTTATCTTTGTGTTGATCCCAAACAATTTCTTATGTTGGATAATAACGTTGGTCCTGAGTAATTGGGACTAATTTTCAAGTTTTGGGTGCAACAATTGGCCTGGCTCTGCAAGCATATTTGGCCCAAACTTTTGATTGAATATTTGGATTGTATTGACGTTGATAGAATCAGCCCAAGCCATGTAGTTGCAATAGGCTTTAAGGTAGGAATTTAGAGTATTAGCTTGAGCTTTTGAAGGAAAATAGACCAATCTGTTGATTGTCAAAGGGTTTATTTTCAGGTCAACCACCAGAATCTGACATTTTCCCCCACTTGACTCAAACATAAGCCCTATGATTCCTGATTAGCCTTCATTGGTCTTCATCATTTGTTAATTTCAGCCTGAACTGCCAATGAGTCTGGAGTTGGATCCTCTCCTCATCCTCAAATGCAAACTAAAGTATTAATTAGAATAAAACTATTATATATATGTTTTTATTTTTTATATATTTTTTTTCTTAATCAGCCTGTTTATTGAACCTTTGTAGGAATTTTACATGGACTCAATTGTATATATGGCCAATCCTAATATCCTTGATTGTGTATATGAACTTAGATGTCTTATCAATCACTTTGAATGGCCCTACCCAGATGTGATCTAACTTTTGCAATTGGCCAATCCATGGGTGTTGCAAAATAAAACTTCATCGTAAACTTTGAATTTGGCCAATTTATAGCAATTTTCCAAGTCATTTTGATGTTGGGCATTTTTCACAGCAAAACCTTTGTCAAAGGCCTGAGCTTATAGTTTGATTAAAGCATCTGCAAGCTTCTCAACATATTGAGGATAAGTGTTTTCACCAAGTTCCTCTAGGGCCAAATATAGTAGCATTGATAAAGCCAGATGTCTCCATATAATACTTAAAATGGGGAAATCCTGGATGAATGGTAGGAGATATTGTAGGCATATACTGCCAAACTTAGTACTCCATTTGGATGGTTTTGATGAAGTTAATTTCCTGATAATGTTCACCAACGTCCCATTTGCGCGCTCAACAGTACCATTAGTTTTGGGATGATAGGGAGCAGACAGCACACCTCATACTCCAATTAATTGGTTGAGCTTAGCAAGGACATTGGCAGTAAAATTGGTTTCATTATTGGTCAGAATAGCCTGGGGACATCCATGCTTGTGGATGATGTTTTCAAGGATGAACTTGACTGAAGTTGCCACTCCAGATTTCCAATTAGCCTTGTCCTCAACCCATTTGGTCAAGTGGTCAATGGCTACAATAATGTACTTGGCCTTTGTTATTGCTTGTTGGAAGTGGGCCAACAATGTCAATAGATACAGTGTGCCAGGCAAACTTGGGCTGAACAAGCTGGTAAGATGTGCTTTTTTGGAACGGTTTTTCACCTTGGCACTCCGCACAGCATTCTAGCATTTCTTAAATGTTGAAGTGCATTGACTCCCAATAGTAGAATCGCTTCAGATGCTCTTTCATCTTTTTGAATCCCCATGCCCTATAGCCTTATGTGCCGCCATTATTAGGTCTGTACAGGCTGAGGGTCTTGAGAAAATATACTTTTTACCCCCAATGATCTTGTAAAGCATCCCATTTTTGATAGTTGTACTTTTTCATAGATCCAATAGTATTTTTTGAACGAATTCAGGCTCATCTTGGTACTCTCCGTTGACCATTTTCTTAAATAACTCATCAGCGTCCTGACTAAGTGTTGCAATGGTGGGTAGTTGGGATAGGCAATTGGCATTTTGATGTTTTGCACCAGCTCAATGCTCAATTGTGTAGTCATAAGCTTGAAGCTTTAATGCCCAGCGGGCTTTCAGCCCTCAGGTTCCATTGAGTTGTTCAACCATCTTAGGGAAGCATGATTGGTAACAACTTTGAAATGAGTGTCATAAAGGTAGACCCAAAATTGCTTGCAAGCACATATGATGGCTAAGCATTCTCATTCCATCACCATGTAGTTCCTTTCATGAACATTTAAGGTCCAACTAGTGAAGGCAACTGGATGTTCTTCACCGTCTTCTCCAACTTGGGATAACCTGGCCCCCACTGCTATTAGGGATGCATCAGTTTGAACAATAAATTTACAATCAAAGTCCAGGTATCAAAGAACAGGCGCGCCCAATAGGGCCAATTGAAGTTGGTTAAATGCATTCTGGCAAGATGGAGTCCAGTCAAATGGGACCTTATCTTTAAGTAGATAAGAAAGCGGCTCCCCAATTTGTGTGAAATCAGCAATAAATTAGTGATAGTACCCAATCATGCCTAGGAATACTTGGATATTGTGCTTGGATTAAGGTCATTTCATTTTGGAGATGGCATCCATCTTAGAGGGTTGGGGCTGAAGACCCACTTTGTCAATTACAAATCCAAGGTATTCCAGTTGGTCTTTGAAGAACTGACACTTTCTGAGCTTGATTTTAAGTTTGCAGCTGCTAGCCTTCTGAAAACCTCCTCTAAGTGTTCCAGGTGGTCGTCAAAAGTTTGGCTGAAAACGTTGATATCATCAAGGTATGCTAGTACACATGACAGCTTCAAATATCCCAGAATTGTGTCCATAGCCATTTGGAAGGTAGTTGGGTCATTGCAGAGCCCTTGAGGCATTCTTGTCAGCTGGAATAGGCCCTCTTGGGTTATAATTGCACATTTCTCAAGCTCCTCTTTATGAAGATCTATTTGCCAAAATCTTCTGATAAGGTCCATTGCTGAGAAGACTTTGCGCCCCCTAGCCTATCCAAGGCATTGTCAATTCATGGCAGAGAATACAAGTCCTTCTTTGTGATGTTGTTTAACTTCTGATAATCAATGACTACTCAGTTGCTTCCATCCTTTTTCTTCACTATTAAAATTGGTGCTGCCCATGGACTTTTTGAAGGCATTAACATGCCATGATTGAGAAGTTCCTTAATCTCCTTGGATACAGCTTCTTCTGATGATTTTGAGCGTCTATTTGGGCGTAATCAAATTGGTTTAGATCTATGTTATCATATTTTGGGTGACATCCTTAGCACATCCCAAGTTGAAAACATCTTGTGCAAATATTTCCCAATATTTAGTGTAGGAATCAAACCCTTTTTGTGCTCGCTGGTGCTAACGCCACTGGATCCCACAAAAGATTAGATAATTTTAATAAATTTAAACTAATAAAAAGCTTGGGTTTTAAGAGTTTTTGTTAGTAACACAGGGTAAGAGAGAAAAAGTGATTCCCTTGATATCTGCCCAATCTCTATTTAAACTGTATCAAAGGTCAGAGGGAATTTACTAGTAAGTTTGATACAGCTTGTTACCACCCAAATTAAGAAATATGATAAAGCAGCCTATTGAAGCTCAGTATACTCGCTTCATTTTGGCTGAACAATAGTAGTGGAATTACTATTGGCTAAAACGTACCCATGAGGTAAAAATTTTATAAACTTCAGTCAATCCCTATTTGAAAAATCTTTTGCGCCTTGGGGGACCCCCGCCAAGCCTATAAAAGGGGGTGGTCACCGCTTAGGTGTGGGCTTGGAACTAGACGTGACCTAGGGAGAAACCTCTGATGGACTCCCTGAGTTCCCCCACATGGTCAGGGAAATTTGACATTTTCAACTTCATGCTATTTGTTCATTTAGTATTCATAAAAGCGTTACCCTGATTTTCAGGGTTCCAACAAGAATCAACCAGGGTCTTTTGACCAATAAAATCGTTATTATTACTTAAATTGCTTTTAACATCTGTTGGGATTTTTTCTCATATTCCCAGCTGACTAGATTATCAGGGTTGTTAGGGGATAATTCCCTATAGCAAAGTGAATTGAATATCAGTTGACCCTAAATTCAGGGTGACAATGTTTAGGGGATTTTAGGTTAATCGCCTGGGTCAGATCCATCAGGGATTGATCTGGATAAATGCTTAAGATCTTGTTGGTAGAATTGCTGATTAAATAGGGGCATCTGATAGTTGATCAATGATTAACTATCAGGTGTACTGATTGGGATCAGTTGGGTTTCATTACCAACCAATTGGGAATTTAAGTAGTAAGTTTCAAGGCGGGTGATGCAGCCTGCAACTAGCAAGTCAATCAGTTGGTTTGCGACCTGCCTTAATGGGTAATAAGTCCCGTTACCTAAGAAGTCACTTGCCAAATATAGCTGGTTTTCTTGGATTGAGAGGAAAACGTTAGGGACACGTTTTCCAACTCTTTCTGTTTTAGGTCTTGAGGATGTCCAATGACGGGATTCTAGACAGGATGGGGAAGATCATCGCTGATGAGATGAGGATGAGTAATTCAATTGCAATGGCTGCTGTTTCATCGAGGAGGTGCCAACCAAGGGTTGGGCGACAAATTTCCATTATAAATTTTTCCTAAAAATTCACTAATAAAAATTACTTAGACAGAAAGCGCTGATTATAAGAGTATTAAGATATACATATCATAATCCATTTCAAGTTCTATTCTTTCTCAAGGAAAATATTGCTGTGTGCTTTAATTTAGGAGATTCTTTAGGATAAAGAGTAAGGGTCTGAGTGGAGATTCAGAGAAGAGAACTGATTGTGTGTCACCAGAGAGAGAGAAGCTGTAAACAAGAATCTGAGTGTGGATCAAGCTAGACTGTACCAGGGAATGTATCCCTATTAAGGACATACTAAGTATTTCAAGATGAATACTGGTAAGGCGTTGGGCCTAATACTAGTACTTTATTTAAAATGGTTAATAGTCTTTATACTATTATAAAACGAATACATTTTACTATCAGATAATGCAGAAAATTGCACAACGAATCTGTGCAGTTAATTAAATTAAGGTTTATCAGCTGAGAATAATCAGGAACCATATGAATTTTAAAAATTGGTACTCACTACAAGGGTGTATTTGAGTAGAAGATACTAAGACGTGATGTCATATAAGGATGAAGTAAGAAATCTCTGTATGGAGTTGGCAACCATTAACCAGAATGCCCTGAATTTGGCGGATCATTGAGAATTTGCTGCCTTGGAGGAGAGAGTCTACAAGATCATGGAAGGGGTCAAGAATGTCACAAGTTTTGGAAATGAGTTACTTGGAAAAGTAACGTCATTGAAGAAAAACAAGGGGATTACATTTGAGAAGTCTTATTTCTGAAAATGGAGCGTGAAGAGGATCACGTTTGTTTAAGAGCATTAAGCGCAGATATAGATCAGTTGATTAAGCAGGTCAAGAAGTTGAAGACTCACAAATGTAAATGTGGGCCATATGTGGTGACCGACGCCAAAGAAAGAACTCCTCAGTCTCCAGTTGGAAAGAAAACTACCCCACAAAACATGCGGCCCACTTTCACAGCTATTTCATAGAATATGTCAAAATTTTACTCCCCAAGTGAGCTGAGTAGCCAAACCAAGAGAGATGGCTAGAGAGACCTCAGAGGAATTCAAAGTGACACCAAAATTGCCAACTTTCCATCAGGATAACGCCCCTGAATTTTTCTGCTTATTAGATATAATAATGCACAGATACAGCGATCATCAAAAAACATTGATGGTGATGAATTGCCTGGATACTGATTGTCAAAACCTAGTGTTTCCCCATCTATAGTGAGACAGCTGGTCTTATGCAGAGGTCAAGGCGGCCATTATGAAGGAATTTGGAAGCCATAGTGTGCATTTCAAAGTGCAAATAGAATATATGGGCATATAATTACATAAAGATCAATATTTATCAAGATTCGCCGATTGTTTCTATCAGGAATCACAAATACTGGTTGAGAGCAAAAGTGCTGGATGATTTTGATGCCTGAATTGCACTACAAGCAGCCCTTCAGCCCTGCCTTAATTTGCATCAAATGATATCTTACATGTTCACAATGAAGATTACCACCTCTCAGATGGTGGACAATTTGAAAATATTGGGAGCTACCTTTAATGCCCAAATAGAAGTTTCAAATCAAATCAGTACAAAATTTGAGTCCCACAAAGGGGAGAGAGGGCGCTAAGGATATGAATAATTGAGCCATGTCCAGGGAATAAGCCCAAAAGACTTTAAATGGATTAATAAGAAGGAGAAAGTCTGTTACCAATGTGGAGGAAAGGGACATTTTTCGGTACATTGCAAGAAACTCAAGGATCAAATCAACGTGTTCCAAGCAAAAGAGTCTGCAACTGCAAAGGAGTCAAGAAAGAACCTGCAGCCTAGACGGGGAACAGTCTAGAGCTTCAGAAAACCCTGTTACTCCTGATATTATGCACAATGAAATTGACATCATTGATTTCTTTGTGGATGAAGACGTGCAGGATCAGCTGCATCAAGTAGTCAATTTGGATGTGAATGAGGTAACAAGATCTGGGGTGAAGGGGATTGACCCCAAGGTAATTTAGGAAGTTTCTTGGCCATATGCACGACAATTGGCAGACAAGATTTGAGCCACAGATAATCCAGAAGAATTGCAAAAGTCCAATTAGATGAGGCAAACCTGTAATCCCCCTTAGCACAATCAAGGAATCATTTCCTGCTTTATCAGCGTAAATAATTTACACCCTCAATTTGGCTAATAATGCTGCTATACACTCAGTAAAGACTATCTTACAATACTCCAAGTGTACTTATATAGATATAATAGTGATTTGAGTATGGGTGAGGGCAATTTTTGACAGCAGAGCACCCATTAATATTGTCTCAACCAAGTTAATTAAAAAGGATAGTGATCTCGCCCAACTTGGAACACAAGAAAGAGTATGGGACATCTGGGCTGAATACCACCATCTCACGTGGAATTTATAGTGCTCTGCCACTTTGGTTTGGTACCTTGGTGGTATCTGCTCCAGCAATAGCTTTGGCCAACCAAAACTACAATATTCTGATTGAGACTTAATTTATACAAAAATATGGAGTTGAATGTAACTTTGAGGATAATACATTGACCATATTGGGTCAGACGTTACCATTGGTATATCAGAAGGATGGGGAAGCTCCTATGAGTAGGAGAAATAACTTCATCAACTTGATATACAATGATGGCATTGTCCCAATTCAATACCAGATAGTAGCAGTGACTAGAAATGCCAATGGAAATTATAGAAAATTGGAGAATTTTCTGAGGATCAGGAATGTGAGAACTATACCTCCAGGATCACACATAATAGTCAACACAGGGTTGACATTAGAGATACCAGAGCTGCTGTACAGGGATGTCGGAAGCCCCTGGAAAAAGTCCATAGTAGAGCTTTAGGTTGCTCCTGGAATAATTATGCTGGGCCATGGAGAAATTTGATTTCTTCTGGTTAATTTAAGTGAAAAACTGATGAAGATTAAGAAGAACCAGATAGTTGCATTTGTTCACCTAATCCTGTTGGCTGAATTGAGGAAATTCCATAATTTTGGGACCATCAAGAAAATGGGATTACCAGCTGGGGTAACTGATAGTATCAATATATTGGTCAATTGAGACAACTCGCTGATCTGACGGAAGGCCAGCAAGTGGAGGTGCTCAAATTGTTTGAAAAGTATCGGGAAGTATTCACCAAGAACAACCACAATTTGGGATGCATGAGAGATGTGATCCACAAGGTCAATACCAGGGAAAATTTGTCAATCAGGATGAGACTGATTTAACAGTTAAAAGTGGATGAAGTGGTAGGGGAAGATGAATTAACAAACTAGTGAAGCATGGGCTTCTAGTTCCATCACTGAGTCCCTGTGCGAGTCTGATTCTTATTGTAAAGAAGAAGGATGGCTCTAATTGGATAGTGATTGTTTATTGGAAGCTGAATAAGATTATGAAGAAGGATTTGTAACCCCTACCAAGAATTTATGATGCGCTAGATTGATTAGAGAAGTGAACTATTTCTCCGTGATGGATCTGATATCAGGATATTGGCAAACCAATTTTCAAAGAGACCAAGAAAAATGTGAAATTATTACCGCGCAGGGGATATATCAACCAACGAAGATGCCCCAGGGTCTGTGCAATGCGCCTGCGACATTCCAGAGGGCCATGGATGCTATATTAAATGACATGAAGTTGTCATGTGTCCTGGTATTCTTAAATGATATCAGTGTGTTCAGTAGGACGTTTACTGACCATTTGCACCAATTGGAGGAAATGTTCAAGATACTGTCCATGGCCAACCTGAAGATTAAGCTGAGGAAGTGTCACTTCTCTAAGAAAGAGTTAAATATTTGGGATTCATAATAAACTCTTTGTGGACTGCAGCTGCAAGCCCAGAAGATCAAAGCCATAGAGTGAATGGCTGTGTCAAAGAGTGTCTGAAATATCCAAGTGTTCCTTAGAATGGTCAGATTCTATAGAAAGTTCATTTAGGATTTTGCAAGGATTTCCAAGCCCCTCCATTGTTAAAATATTTAAAGAAAGGATTCGTTTGGAATGAAGAAGCCCAGAAATCCTTTAATTAGTTACGCCAGTGCTTAATAAATTCTCTGATTTTGAATTATTTAAATTTCAATAAAAAATTTATAATACAAATCAATGCTTCGTTGATGGCAATCAGCGCTGTATTGAGCCAAGTAGATGAACTTGGGGACGTACATATGGTGGCATATGTGAGCAGGACACTCTCAGCCGCTGAGAGGAATCACACCATAACTGAGTGTGAATGCCTTGTTGTCATTTATTCCTATAAGCAGCTTTGGGTATACATCCATGGAATATACTTCAAAGTTTGATGGACCACTCCTCGTTGCATTGGCTGCAGAATTTATGAAAGCCTGAAGGATGACTGGCCTTATGGGCACTAAAGTTACATGCTTACAAATATGAGATAGTCCACTGAGCTGGGGCATTTCATCAGAATGCGGATGGCTTATCATGGTTACTAATGTCCAGATGGTATACCAGCAGGCAGATGAGCTATTCCAGAGAATGGTTGACAGAGAATATTGGGAATGAGACCTAAAAATACAAAAAGCAATTTGAAAAGCAATGGAAAACACTGAGACCATGGATGGACAAATTTTACAAGATGATCAATGAGAATTAATTACTATTCCCAAAGCTGTCAGAACAAGAGATATTGTTCAAGCTGCTCATAAGGTTGTCAGGCACAGAGGCCTTAGAATACGACTAATCATATTTGCCAGTACTACTGGGAGTCAATCAACTACGATATCATATTCTATCTGGCTTACTGTGTGGAGTGCCAGTTGCACAAACTAAATAATAATATTCCTAGATACTGACTGGTCCACCCTTAGATTTGCTTGGCATATGGTGTCCATCAACATGATGAGACCACTGACGATGAGCACAGGGGGAGTCAAGTACATAGTAGCTGCAATCAATCATCTGATGAGTTGGGTTAAGATGAAGTCCCTGGTAAAAGTAGATGCTACTAGTACTGTAAAGTTCATCCTAAATCAAGTAATAAACCAACATGAATGTCTGCAGGTCCTACTGAGTGACAATGGGACAATTTTCACATCTCATGTGATTAAGCAATTAAATGAAATAATAGGGATCTGAGGAGTTGTGTCTGTACCCTATCAGCTGGAGATGAACGGACTGGTAGAACGAGTTAATGGTATGGTGGCCACAACGCTGAGGAAGCTGGTCACAGGAAGAACTTCCACCTGGGGAATGAACCTGAGTTTGGTGACATTCGCCTATAATATCTTTCATCATACATCGATGGGAAAAACGCTTTTTGAGTTGTTATATGGGAGGAAGGCCGTGATGCCATTGATTTTATATTTGGTGGTGGAACCAACATTGAGGATGAGTGCCTAACATTACCTGAATTGATTGATGAATATCCTGATCGAAATGCAATCACAAGCATTTGATACAACTTTGAAGAAAAGGATTCAAGCAAAAATTGACAGATGATAAGAACTGACTGGCCCTATCAAAATAATAAATAGGCAAAAGAGTTGCCTATTGCTATATGCATGATTTTGGGAGATGAAACAAGTTGGATGCATGCTGGTTGGGTCCATTCAAGATTATTGCCAAGACAGTGAAGGATGCCTACTCCATCAAGAACCTCTTGGATGGAAGGATAGTAAATCAAGTCCATGATAAGTATTTAAAGCAATGGTCAATGAAAAAGATATGAAAAAAGAGTTCTTAAAGGACCGCTGAACCATTAAGATGGTTATGTCCTAATAATGGGTTAAGTCCAAAAAAGGACCGCTGAACCAAACTAGATGGTTAAGTCTTAAAAAAGTAAGACTCTGAACCATAGAAAACTGGTAGGTATGAGTATACCTAGGAACCAGTTTGGGGGATTAAATAAATAGATGGACCGCTGAACTAAAACAAGATTAAGTCCCATGAAAAAATAAAAGATTGATACAAATATAGGAGAAAAAAGATTATTAAAAACGCATAGAAAAAACGATATATTTTTATAAATTTTTATTATTTTTATTAGGTAATCCTCAATTTGAGGATAATTCCACAAGTCAACTCTTGGGGGAGGGAGGATGGATCACAGTAGGAATAAAAAACCTGGCGAAATCTTTGTGAGATTGGATGCTGTGAGGGCTAGACCTACTTGAAACAAAGTTCATTTAGCAGATGCATATCCCTGTTAGAAAACCACTAGGAGAAGAAAAATAAAATGTTGGAAGATGCCAAATGCAATACCCTGGAGTGGGGATGGAAGCAACAGTACAAGAAGAGGCAGCCAGCAAATAACCCCAATTAATCCTGATATGGCACTTGAGCTGGAAGATTGGTCTTGAGCACTTGCTGACTGGCTTCATCAAGAACATTGGACATATGGGCCGACATCAAGCAAGGGATATTAGGCAGGAAGTTGCTAGATCATGCCCCATACCAAAGCCATCAGTGGAAGATACCAATGGAAATCACTGGAAACAAGGTAGTCATGCAAGGAGCAAATGGCTTCTTGCAGGCGATAACTACATGATTCTTGAAAGCTGAAGCAGAATGAGCAATGGAAGCCAGGAGAGGCTGGTAGCTATGTGGCCCAACTTCAAAGAACTTGGCTTGCAAAGAGAAGAGCATAGGCTGCAACATCTCGATCTAAAATGTTTTCAATATTAGAAGAGTTCAGAATATGGACAAAGCCTCAGTTACTTGGGCCCTTAATTCTACATAGGGGAGTTTGAAATGTATGCTGTTTTTAATGGCTAGTTCGGTGGCCAAAACATCTGGCTTGTAATATTGACCAAGTTTGAAGAGGAACTCCAGAAGCAAGTCCAATCCGGTGAGGAACAAATGATTGAGAGTGGAGGGTATTGTTTCAGGAGGTTCAATGATATTAGGAGAACCTGATAATATAGCCAAATCCAGAAGAGTTTTGAAATCCAACTCTGTAATTGACAACAGAGGGAGAATTGTCTGCAAGTCATTCAAGATAATTGCTAGCCTGGTTTCCAAAGGGATTGGTTACTCTTTCTGGTAATTCCAAAAAAGGACTGGCTACTGGCGCCAGACTGGGCATATGAGTCCTGGAAAGACCATAGAAAAGGCTCACCAGATCAACTCATCTGCTGGAAGAGCCAGAAGGTCTTGATTAGACAAACTATTCAGAAGCTGCTGGTATTGTGACTCAGAATTCAACCTATGAGCTGGACGAGAGGAGGAGATGTCAGACTTATATAATAGTTGACATTATGCACTCTACAATCCATTAAGCTCCAATTTTAGAGAAATTAATCTCAAAATTAATGGGATAAGCTCTCCAGAGAAGAATTAAGAATGATATGAGCCAAGAGGTTATGAGGGAAATAACAAGGGCGAATAAAAATGAGTATTGTTAATTGGGCCATGAAATGAAATCGATGGTTAGAGTCTCCTGTCTAGGATGAGGAGAAAATTTGGAAATCAAGGACGCTGGACCAAGAATCCTGAATATGACAGTGGGTCATATGCCCTGACGGGGGGAAACTGGATCCTGGGACGAATATCTTCATGAGTAATCTGATCAGCCTGGCACAACAGTAGATCGTGGGGACAGCGCTCTGAGAAGGCAGTAGCAAGGAGGAAGAGGAAGAGCGCCGCATGCTGAAGGTCATCCCATGCAGCGTTGAGTATTGATGAACAAACTCCACTTGAACCAATGAAGTATTTGACCAAGCATTCAAAGCAGTGTTCTCATGAACCAGTCCTTTTCTCACTGGAAATCTAGGCAAGAAGGGAGATGTGTTGAGATTTTTGCCCATACTACCAGCCTGCTAGATTACCAGGAATCGCCAGGGGATAATATCCTAAGGCGAAGTGAATAGGAAATCAGTTGACCTGAGTTTTAGATAACTACATTTGGAGAATTTTGGAATATTCGCCTGGTCATATCCATTGGGGATCGATCCAGATGAATACTTAAGATCTCATCAGGCGGAGTTGCTGACAAAATAGGGGCATCTGATAGTGATTAACTATCAGGTGTACTGATTGGGATTGGTCAAGTTTCATCACTGAATGATTGGGAATGAATAGCAAGTTGCAAGGCAAGTGATGCCACCTGCAACTAGTGAATTGATCAGTTGGTGAGTGACCTGCTTTAATGGGTAATAAGTCCCATTACCTAAGAAGGTCACTAGCCAAATATGGTTGGTTCACTTGGATTAAGAGGAAAACGTTAGGGACACGTTTTATGACTCTTTCCGTTTAGGTCTCAAGGATGTCCAACGATGGAATCCTAGCCAGGATGGGGAAGATCATCACTGCTGAGATGAGGATGGGAGATTTAATGGCAACAGCTGCTGTTTCATCAAAGAGGTGTCAACTGAGGGTTAGACGACTGAATCCCCACTATAAATTCCCTAGAATTCACTCCAATTAAAAAACCAGAGATTTTAGAACAGAGATATATATTTTCTATAGTTTTCATCTGGTAGATAGTTTAAGTAGTAAACTATCATCAGATTTTAATTGTGCTATTATTCTCAAAGATACTATTGCTGTGTGCAATAATTGGAAGACTCTTAGTGAAAAGAGTAAAGATCTGAGTGGGGATCTAGAGAAGAAGGAGACACAATTGGGTATTGCTGCCAACTGTGTGTTGGACCAAAGATACTGTCACCAGGGATTCTCAGCAAAGATTGGGTTGGACATAATGAGGGAACGAATCCCTAGACCACAACATCTTAAGTATTTTAATTGGGAATACTGGCTGAGCATTGGGCAGAGATATAAGAATTTATACTCAACTATCGATAATAGTCATCATACTATTATCAACCAATAATCTAATATAATATACAACGCGGATGAATTGCACAAGAAAACTGAACCAGTGCAGTAAAAAGATTACTAGGGTTGGCTGATAATAACCAAAAAAGTAACTTTTTACAGACTCCTAAAAAGGTCTTAGAAGGCTGGAATGTAGAACTTTCTTGAGTTAAGTTGTGTATCTCCTTTCTGCTTTGGATCATCAGTAAGGCATTAAGGAACATGTTTTTAGCATTAGTGGTGCTCAACCCAAACAGGGGGCCGCCATGCATTTTTATTTGTAAATAATCAAACAAAGGTATTATTAGAAATAAAAATTCTTAATATGGCACCTCAGCCATCACCCTAGGAAGCCATATCAGAAGGGAGGAAGCCTTTTAAAAACTTTTCTCTGGCGCCTGCTTTAGCTGGTGGACCATGGCAGACAACATCAGGGTAGGAGCATTAGCGACATGTGGCATTAGGAGGTGTAATTTGGATTTTTTTTGTTTATAAGGCTGGTTGTGTCCATCGCCAAAACCTATTGAGCAAGTTGATGCTCAGCGAAAGTGATGATAGCAGGCACACAAGTAAATGACTTGATGAAATGTCAGATTGGGGATAGTTGGATCAAACATCAAAGTTTTTAATGCATCAATGCAAGCGAAGCTCGCACCAAATACAAGATCTTCAATTTCATATTTAGCATCTTCAACAAAATCACAGGGTAATTAAGGATGGGAATACTCTCAACCAGGGGTTCCATCGCCTCCTGGAGTTACTGGCGGAAGAGGGTGTTGTCAAAGAAAGCTGCGGCATTAAATTCCATTCTATTGTTGTTTTATAAATTGGGAAACCGTTTGAGGGTAAAAGCGGTGAGGTTGTAAATTGGGAGATTAAACAAAGAATTCCTCCAAAGCAAAATATGGCTTTACATAGTACAGACGCTCACCTCATCAATCCATTTGAGAGCCTCAAATTGGATTTTGATTCAGCCAGCACTTGGCCAGCCACAGGAATTATAGCAGTGGCAGGAGCTGATTGGCCACATGCTGTTGACCATGGCAACTCAGCTGAAACCGGTTCAGCCATCAATTCAAAATTCCATAAATTGACTGAAGGGTTCAAATGTTATAATTTTTTAAAACTTTGATTGGTTGCAGCCTTGGAAACGACACCCAAAATTTCTAAGATTGAGGGTAAGAGGATCAAACACCACTCAGAAAAGTTGGGTGCAGCGGCAGCCAGGATGATGCTGGAGGGAAGCGCGGTGGAAGCAGCCAAAAGCAGAAACCATGGGGAACTTGTGCATCAAATGATCTAGTTTAGAAGCACAAGGGGCAAACCGTGCAGCCATTCTTGACTCACTCCCAGAGGGTGTGATCAAGGGAGGATTTGCTTGACATGTGAGGTGGAATAATGAGATGGGTATCATGAGGAAAAAGTGGATCGTCACAAAGGCTTGAGGCCCTGCCAAATGATCCGCCCATTGGGCGCCAAAAACTGTAGCATGGGGTCTGTGCCATAAACAGCCAAGCTCTCCATGAGTTTGTGGCGGAGACGTTAAGGATTGAGATGGGAGGGCAACCCAGCGAACTGGAACACCAAAATAGCCTCATCCTGGAGCCAGGTGCAAACTTGGGAAGTGGAATTTGTTTAAAAATTAATGGCTGCTTTGTTGCTGCCGTTGCATCAGCCTCAGAGTTGAAGCTGAGGTTAAAATACCCCTTTAAAGGGTGGAAATTAACAAAGCCGGTGGGTTTTAAAACCATTGTGCTATCTCAATGGTGGTTGCACTCACATATGGGAAGAGATTCCCATATTTAATCTGGAGGCAAAATACAAATTACTCCAGGGGAGCACCAACGGGATCTAGAGCATCGCCTGGGAAGTTAAGAGGTGGTGACCAAGTCCCAAGAGGGGGCATAACGCCCATTAGCGTTAGGGGGGCTAGCAGAGCCAGCCCAGTCGCGCTTTGACGGCAGCCAAAAAACGTTGGAAGGCGGCGCACAACCACCCCCATGTTGGAAAAGCAGGCGTAAAATGCGTTGACATTGGTAAGTTTTGGCTTGATCAAACGGCTTTTTTATATATATTTTTAAATCCAAATTTGGCTTTGATTTTGTATAATGAAGTGAAAAAAAGATTGGCATTGAGGAACAGGTTTGTTGTTCCCATGTCAATTTGGTGTAATCTTCCAAGCATACAGTTTATAATTGCTGGACCCATTACTAAAGATGTCTATAATATTTTCCATCAAATTTTACAATTTCTTACACTCTTCTCTGGTTGCTGCATCCATCCTAGACTCAGCAAAATTTCCCGTAGAACTTATAGCCTAAACTTTTCTTTCTCCTTGCAATCACTAATTACAACTGATTTGATTCAAGATTAGGTAAGTTTGATAATCTCTACGTGGAGATTAGTGTGCACCCAATGTCAGGTGGAGGTTGGGCTAGCGTTGTAAAAGGCACAAGATTGGTCTTCGCACCATCCAAAGTTAGGAAATGCCCCAGTAACACTAGTGGCAAGGACAAAAATAAGAAAGTGGCAGTGAGTATCTTTCTGGAGATTTTAGCTTGGAAAACCAAAATGCAACTAATACATCAAATCTCCGCATTCCCAGCCCCTGTCATCAGTGGAGAATGAGTTTTGAGTGCTTTTTTGGATATTAATTTGATGGCACTTTGGGAGAAGATCTGTGGCGATATACACAACCACTTACTGACCATCATGTATAGAGCACCTCAATCCATGACCCAGGGTTGGCTAGACCTTGGGTTTGAAATTGAGCAACCAGTGGACGAAGCTGCACAGGTGCATGTGGTAGTTGATCTCCTATAGGGTCAACGGGTGGTCAAAATGAAGTGCACTTGATGGAATAATCTAACCAAATTTTTGATACTTTCAACTTTCTCTCCACAACGATGTGACATAAAGTACTTGAACATTACCTCTCAAACGGATTAAAAAGTTATGGGTAATTACACTCTTTCAAAATTTAGCTACATGCTTATGCCAGAGCTTAGCATGGGCAAAGCGATTGCAGTGATAACCCCAATCTGCAGTCATTTGGGGAAGACTTGACCCAAATTCCATCACCACAGTGCTCAATATTGATGGGCAAGATTCCCTCCCATTCTATGTTACAGTAGATAGCGCAAGCCCTATCCTCACCTATTATCATGCTTTTGGCATAAGGCAACACCTGCCCTTCCAGAGAGGGCATTGTCAGGATTCTCCCTTTATTGAGAAAGCCCTAACTAGGGGTTGTGACCCACCTATGGGTGGATGCCGGATTGGGCTCCCTATTAACTTGGCTTGAGCCCAATCGTAAGTATTGAGGATCAGCCCTAATAATTAAATTATCATTTAATTCAAATTTGGCACTGGCGATTAATACTGAGGATGGCGAACACTCAATTGGGCTGCGGCAAAATCCCTTTTGGTGCTCACACCCAATCAATTAACACTTTCAGGTACACCGCCACCTTATGCCGAGGATGTGCCCAATTCCCATGTATTAATTATTTTCCCTCAGCTTCAGCAATCAATGCTGAATCCACCTGTTCCCAATCCATTGAGGTTCTATAAATACCTCAAGGATCATTTTAATAAAATTCACCGGTTCTCACCTATCTTTTTCCATTTTTAGCTTTACTTTGGGCCTTGATGGCCTCTTAACTCGCTGGGGGCTTAGGGCCCTGATTAATAGGGGCTGGGTTGGAGTTCCTCCCTCAAAGTCCCAACAGTGATTCTCACTACAGGGGCACCCAAGCTCTCAGCAAGAGCTAAAAATAGAAGGAGGAGGGCGGTCCCTGGCTCTGACCCAAGAGGGCAAGCCAGGTTACTGGAGTGTCATCCCCAATGATAGCCTCAGTGCTAATGCCAGGACCTCCTCCCAATGCCAGCTCCCATGCTGATTCTGGCCCAGCGCCAATTCTGGGTGTCAACCCCAATGCTGGGAATTCCTCCTGATACTGGCCCCAGCGCTGATGCCAGCTCTTACGCTGATGCTGGGCCACTCCCCAAAGACACTCACCAGATCCCGCTGATGAGTTTATGCCAGCTACCATGGCTCATTCCTCCATGCCGCCAGGATCTGGTGTCCCCAACTCAGCTCTGACCCTAGTCAAGGCTTGGAGTGGGCTCTGGTGGGATTCTCCCTTTATTGGGGGAAGCCCCAAAATGGGGTTGCGACCTTCCTATGGGTGGATGCTGAATTTGGCTCCCTATTAACTTGGGTGAGCCCAATATGAAGTATTGGGGATCAGCCCAATAATAAAATTATCATTTAAATAAAATCCTGCACTGGCAACTAACATCAAGGATGCTGAACACTCAATCGACCACTGTTGGGACTTTGGGGGAGAAACTCCAACCCAGCCCCTATTAATCAAAGCTCCGAAGCCCCCAGCGAGTTAAGAGGCCATCAAGGCCCAAAGTAAAGCTAAAAACGGAAAGGAGATAGGTGAGAAATGGTGAATTTTATTAAAATGATCCTTGAGTTATTTATAGAACCTTGATGGATTGTGAATGGGTAGAATCAGCATTGATTGCCAAAGCCAAGGGAAAACAAATAATACATGGAGATTGGGTGCATTCTTGGCATAAGTCGCCAAAGCCCAAAAGGGATAATTGATTGGTTGTGAGTGCCAAAATAGATTTTGCCGCAACCTGATTGAGTGTTCAGCATCCTTGGCATTAGATACCAGTGCTAAATTTGAATTAAATGATAATTTAATTATTAGGGCCAATCCTCAATACTTACGATTGGGCTCAAGCCAAGTTTATGGGGAGCCCAATCTGGCATCCACATGTATGTGGGTTGCAACCCCTAGTTGGGGCTTCCCCCAATAAAGGGAGAATCCTGACAGGCATCACTCAACATGAGATCTGCCTAGATGCAATGGGAAGTACTGACTCCCTTTAAAAAACCCACCATTTACACTGATGCCACCTTCTCATGGGGTGCGCAGGGGTGTTACATTCAGGTAAAACCTATGTCCCCACAATAGCGCAAAAAAGAACAAACATGCCAGTAGAGCGGCAACCAAGGCAATGGCCTTTGCAGCGTTCATAATCCCGCCAGCCTAAACCCAAGCTAACATCGAATCATCTGCAGCTCAATTGGCTCAAGAATCTGCTCACAATCAAATTGGGCCCAACAACCTGCAGACCAGGTGTTTGAGTTGGATTCACCTGCACAAAGTTACTATGAACCAATATAAACTAAATCTCCCAACTCAGCCCTCCGTAGGTTTAAATCATCCAGTGATGGTGCAACACAGGAACACCTTGTTTCAAAAATTGGCAGAAATCAAAAGCCAAAAACAATAAATATAAAAAACTGAGATTACCTCTAAAGACAATTATGACTCAGTTGCGTCCTACACATATAAAGCCACCAAGGACAATCTTGAAAAAGAGAAAAAGAAAGGGAAAGGGCAAGAGGGCCCTTTCCATTGTACCTAAGGTGTGATGGGAATCTCCTTCACTATAGGGGCGTTGAACATCACTGGAAACAAGGCCTTGCTGTCTCAGGTTATTAAACTGAGTTTTTAAAAAACAATTTACCTGTGGAATCCTAGCAATTCAGGAACCCCACTTTCCACATGGTGCCAAGGACACATGGGCAACCATGTTCCTTTCCTCCCTTTCTGCTTGGTCACTACACTGTGGTGGCTTATATGTGCGTCCTGTAGATTTAAATTAATATCAAAAATCATATCTCAATGGTTGCGGCTAGTAATGTCCTTTTTATGGGACAATGAAGTGCACGTTATTGTTAATGTTTACACCCTGACCTGCGCATGGGCTCTCTGGGAATTCCTCTTGGCTGTAACTTCCCACCCATTTCCACCTGATCCGTTTGTGGTGGGCGACCTGAACTTCTGGGCCAACCCGGCCACTGACTGCTAGCCTTCAACGCCTACCCCCTGTAGGGTCATGTCGAACTATACGTTCTAAAAGCCACCTTGGGGCTATTTGATATTCTCCCCAAGCATGCACCGTTGTTACCCAACATGTCCCATCCCATGTGCACAATGTTCATCTGAGGTCTATGTCCCACATTGACCTTATTCTTGCCCCGTTGAACTTTTGCCTCCAGATTGTGCACTTTACAATGACAAAAATTTATTTCTCCAACCAAAGGCTGGTATTGATATCCCTCACTTTATCAAACTTAGCGGCACAGGCGCCAAAATGGTGCAAAGTTCATCCGGCTGATTTCACGTTGCCCATGTTTTCCTCATGGGTGGACAATGAATTTTTGGCACCAGAGTTCACTACACGTTTCTGTGCAGACCCACTTTCTACCTGGTCAATCTCCAAAGAAAACACCATCCTCCAGGAATGCCACCTCTCATCGCGTTACTCATGGGCTGCCTTGGCAGTCATTAAGCACACGCTTTCAGGAGTGGACCACCTGGAGTCTAATGTCCCTGATGCAGGATACAGCCCTGCTTGGGGTCATAAGTGGGCAGACGTGTCTGCTTGTATCAACGCACTGGTAAGACAACATAAACATTGGGTTTGTGTTCAGTTCAAGGCAAAGTACATTATGGAGGATGACACGTGCTCTGACTATTTTTTTCTGCAAATTCTTTGTGCCACGACAGAGCTTGTCCTGCACACAGGTGAGGCGGCCAGACCACTCCGTCGCTGAAACTCCAGATGAAGTGGCAATTGAAGGATAAAACTTTTACTCCAAATTGTATCAATCTGATCCAGTTGGACCAGCCAAAACTGATGAGTTTCTCGATGGTGCACATATCTGCACCGTTTAATAATAGCCATAGTTGATATATTATATTACTTGGGATGAACTATGGTATGCCGTTTGTGGTGCCACGCACATGAAGTGACCAGGTATAGATGGGATTCCATATGAGTTCTATAAGAGATATTTAATTATTTCTCTTCTTTGGTGCTTGCCTCTATGAACAAGTGTCTGTTGGAAACGCGCCTCCTTCCTAGAGGCCAGGAGGCATACATGATAACGCTGTATAAGAAAAAGGATAAGTTGGACTTGGCAAACTGGCGCCCCATATCACTTACTAATAAAAATACTAAGTTATTTACTAAAAATTATGGACAAACACCTAGGAGAAGTTGCCTCTGATGTAATCTTCTCTGAACAATTCAGTTTCATCCTCAAGCGGTCACTATAGGACAATATACACACCGTTGCCAGCGTCTGACAATCCACGGCTACTGGGGCGCTTGTGTTCTTAGACCAACAGAAAGCTTATGATAGTGTCAACTGGAATTAACTCAAAGCCTGCCTCCACAAGTCTCACTTCCCCCATAGGTTCATTAATTGGGTGATGTTGCTCACAGAATCTTCAACAATGATTGTGCGTGGCCCTGGTTTCCTTACTGATGTGGTTCACCCCCAAAGGGGTCTCCACCAAGGGGACCCTCTAAGCCCACTCTTGTACAACTTCAGCCTTGACCCACTTTAACGCAATGTGAATGCACGCCTTGCTGGTATACATGTGCATGGTCAAGCACAGGTTAAGATGTTGGCATTTGCTGACACATTGTGTAGTTGGGATTTCTAACAACCATGATGCATGCGTGCTGGAGGCAACTATTCAGGACTACTCCATGGTCAGTAACGCCTCACTTAATGACTCCAAAACCATAAGCATTCTCCTTGGCTGGTACCAAGCCCTCTGGAAACCAGCACCCCATAATATACCAGCTTCAACAGCTAGCTCTCAGATTTGCTTGCCCCGCCCACCCCATATCGCCCCGCTTGTACTCCCTTTTGTGCCAAGACCCACTTCTGGTCTGGTGCGCCATTTAGGAATGTGGCTGGAAGTGGGAGGACACGCCTCGTCAGTAATGGAGCACAATATACTTGACAATGTCACAAAGCGCATCGCTTCCCTAAGAGCCCACCAGACTACCCTCCCAGGTCTGGTTGTGCTTGCCAACTCTATGCTCCTGTCCAAAGTCTGGTTTCTGGCCCACGCTATCGCCTTCCCCCTCTTTCTTCAATTCTTTGTACGCACTCCTACAAAGGTGGCTTTGGTTAGTCCGCCCTCCCCCTGTGCGCCTGGATGTCATGTTTGGCCTTCACCATAGTGGTGGTATGGGCCTGCTCAACTTTGAGGCCCATGCCGCCAAGATACTTGGCACCTGGATCACTATGGTCACCAACCCCACACCCCCAGAACAGCCAAGGTCATAAAGGGCCTGATCCAATTTTTCCCACGCTCTTGGCCTTCGCAATCTAAACCAACTCCATTTTCCGCTAAACTATGTTGCCTTTTATCCCTTTGCCACAGGCCCGCATGGGATGCCAACCCATTTAAAATGTATTCCTCACTCCATGTGGAGTGCTGAGTGGAGAATCAGCATGAGTGGACACATCGCCCAGAGGGGTTGCCCTACTCAACGTTTCAAAGAAGTCCGTGTGCAAGCCATTTTGAACAACCTGGTACCCCAACGTCCCCACCTCATTGCCTTTGTGTACTACCTTGTTAATCTGGACATCCCGTACTCTTTGGAGACCTAGAAGGACATTTGGCGGTACACACACCATCCTATTTTACAACTCCATATTCGCGCCCATGTGTGGAGATGCTTGAGAAAAAAGTAACGCACTGATGAGCGAGCCAATGCCTCTCAATCTTCATTCATTATATGCAGTCAATATGGGCCATTAGTCTATCACTTGGAAGATTGCCCACCATCACAGGCAATCTGGCGGGATGTTGTGCATCTCTTCTACCAGAAGTGAGCACAAACTTAAGACTATCTAAGAATATCTTCGCGTTTTTTAATGACCCCCCTATCCACCCTTTTCTCCGCGCCTTAAATGTTACTCTAGTGCTATGGACGATCCACACTATTGTCAATTGACGCACTATATGGCACTACCCCAACCCTCCATGAAGCTGTGCGTCATTTCCACTCTCACCTCACGGACCACTTTCGAGATTGGTTGTTTGGCACCTGCCATCCCGCCAACGCTGGTTGGTGTCATCCTGGTTCCCCATCTGGTTCCTCTCAATGGACCCTTTCCTTCATTCATGTCAAGTTTGGCCCAGGCCTCCCCTGTCACTCCACTCTTCCTTCCACTGATAGTTCTTCTGGCAACAGGAGGTAGCCTCAGCTCCTCTGGGGTGCCCTCTTTTCCTTTGTGTTTTGTAGTTGGTGTTTTTCAGAAGTGTCCATCCCATGGTAAGCCTTCCCCGAATAAAAATTTAAAAATATATCGCCTCAATACTGTCAAAGAAAGCAAGTTTGGCATAATCTACAACTTTTCCCTTCTTCACTTGATTTGATATTCTTGTAATAATCCCTAATATCATTTTAAGATCATCATTGTAGCAAAAGTATAGAAGCTAGAAAGTACCATAGGTTTCTGTACTTGTAGTCCTTATAAGCTATAGATTTCTTGCATCCTTTTTGGGTAAATTTTATATGCTCGCCACCATCATAATCTACCACTCTTTTAGGAAGCATGGTGACGTCCTTATCTTAACTGTAAGGTAGAAATTCCGTGGCACTGACTATAGAAAGGAAACCTCCTTGTTTTTTTTTCAGAATGCACTCAATGGATAGTTTGAATTCCCAGTCTCATCCATATTTTTAAAAGCGTTTTTGTAGTTTTGACTCTACATATATCAGACACCAATGTCATATGGTAGTTGCTGAGGCTGACAGTAACCTGCGCAAAGTCGATCCCTTCAAATTCTAAAAGAAGCTTTTTACCCAACATGAAATCATAGTGGTTAATTTACAGAACAATGGCAGGGGCGTTCAGAACAATTCATACATAAGTAGGGTTGGCTCCGAGTAAGACCCTAATGTGTAGGTCATATCTGGTACAGCAGTTCAAATTATATTGTAGTCAATATCAGGTAAGAACTTGCGCTTGTTTATCATCTTTCAGGATATATTGTTGACTGGGGCACCAGTATCCAAAACATCTAGTACAATACCTGCTAAATTGATCACTTCTACTTTAGTTACGCTTTTGCTAAAGGTGATTCTGGTGGTCATACCTTAGTAGCTGTTTTTAGGTCCTAAAGATTCTTCAGGAAAATCATTCTTGGTTTCCTCCTCTAATATCCCTTTTTCTAACTACTGGATTTTGGTATTCATCTCCATGAACAGTCTATGATTCATTAACACTTTTTAACAATTTAGATAGGCTTTAATGGTTGAGTTAAGTAACATGAGCTGGTTTTGTATGTCATTCATGGGCTCTCAATCCTAAAGGAATTATTAACTTTTTGGGGGCTCCTTAAGTATAGTAACATGTGTTTCATTCAGTGACTCTAATTATTTGTATTCACTTTTGGGGTATAAGTTGATCTAGATCACCGCTGGAGCTGTCTCTTTAATTTTCTTCAGGTATTTTTTTAGCTGAGTGATTTAATTAAACCTCCAGATGCTTTCTAGTTTATTTACACCCTTTGTAACAAAACTCTTTTATTTATCTTTGTTTAGTCAGTTGTCCAGTTTTTGCTTTCATTGTGTCATCTTTTATTGTGAAACATAAATAGCTTTACTGTCAATGCACCTCATCTTTTGTACAATGTTCTTGAGTTTACTATTTTAAGTACCATAATCGTCTAACAGCATCTCCTTGACTTCTTATAAAGACCTCTTTTTTAGTGCTAACGTCATGAACATCTTTAACTAGTTTGGCACTTGATCAAGCTAGCAGTAAATGTTATTTGCAGTTAAAAGTCTAGATTTCTGGTAGTACAGATATTTTGAGCTCTAAGTGCTAGTGCGCTGAGTAGTGGATAAACGTTTATACTTTGCCCCTTTCATAAAGAAAAAACTTTTTATTTCTGAATGTCCTCTGTGATGCCAAATTCTGATAGTAAGGCTTCTTTGACCTCAGCCCATGAAAATCCTGGTTTAGGGTCATATTGAGACTACTTAGGCTTCTCAGATCATACATCCATGGATATGGTGAGCCTTTTGTTGGTCACTGGCTCCATAAATGCTGTTCTAATACTTTTATTGCTAAAGTGGCCCACTTGTTCAGGGGGTCTGATAATTTTGTTGAGCAATTTGCATTATATCATTAATTTTTCACAGGGTAACTGTCATCAATAAAATTGGATGGTCTTGTTCATGCGTAGATATGATTTTTTTCTCATGGTTACATGCATGTTCAACCATGTTAAACCTTAGATTTATACATAATGGGCTGTTCCTGAGAACTCCAGAACTCTTTTAACTCTGCTGACAAAAGGGAGTCTAAGTCTGAATCTTAGAGATTAATCTTATATATTTTATATTATCACCAATAAAACAAAATTATAAAGGCAGATTCTGTAAAAGAAGTTATTTTATTGATATAAATATCGAAAGTATATATGGTGCTTGGGAATTTGGGGTGCATGAAGGGGGACTGTTTTTATCAAATCATAATTTATTATGGCAAGTGTGTATTTCAACTTGATTTCAGGGACAATGGAGCGTTTTTAACCTTATGGGATCTTCTGCTTATTTCTTAAATTATAATATGATCTTTAGACTACTTGTAAATGTGTGACTGCTGTTATGAGATCAAATGTGGCTCCCAAAATCTAGTGACCATTATAGCTCTTGCAGATGCATGGGTACCTCGTTTTTCTCAATTTATGAAGTTTGAAAAATTAATTTGCTTCTAATTATGCTAACATTTACATTTTTCATCTTTGTATGTATTGAGAAACTCACTTTGGAATAATCTTCAGTAACTCCTGCACCATTAATGGTTATAAAAAAGGTATAAAAGGGGTTCATCTGAAGCGTCATATGCAATGTTGTGCGCATAGTCTTCTGGACTAGTATATATATGTGCATGTCCTCTGACTCATGTTGACAGCTGTCAAGTTATTTTAGTGGTCAAGGGTATATATTAGCCTCTGTTTTCAGAATTTTAGCTTTTTAAAACTTATGAATAGGTCTTCAGAATTTCTAGAAATTTTTAAATTGCAGTCCTTGTTAGCTGAGACTTGATCATTATACTGGACAGCTAGAATATTAGCCCCATTATTAATATTATTGAATTAGGTTTTTGGAGTGGGTTTTACATATGTTGAGGAATTGACCCCTAAAGTTAAAAATTATAAATACTACCATCTCCAAGACTAGACCTAGGGAAAGACTTTAAGTGCCACACATAGACTCAATTATTGGTGATGTGGGTGGTATCATACTTGATGGAATTTCCAATTCTTCTTCTCATGACAACAGTTGAAGGTCCCATCCATACGACCTGTAACTTCTCAAGTTCTCTTCCATGCATATAGCAGATCGTCAGTCTATGTCACACTTTAAATATGAGCAACTTAGGTCTTTGGTCACTCTTTTTGGTACTCTTATTAAGTGACTTCATAATGTTACTGCTGACGTTCAATTGAATCTTAGCTATCTCCTCTACTATATCTTCATGGTATCTGCAGGAAAGTAGATTCTTACTATACACATCTATCGAAGGGGTTAGCAAAAGATTACCTGGATTCTATTTTATATAGCGCTTTTAAAGGAGACATGTCAATAGTCCTATGTTAGCTTAATCTGTAATCAAACAAGGCTGATGGCAACATGATGTATCATTAAGATCAATGATTGACCGTGACTTTCATAAAGAATGATTCAAGTGCTCCATTAACCTTTTCTACGCTTCCATCAGTAGAGGATATGTATGGCGTGATAAGCTGCTGCTTGATTCCTAGAAAATCCATCAGGTGTCTCAAAACATATGAGATGAAATTCCCTCCATTATTATTAAGTATTTGAGGGCATCCATGGTAAATAATAACCTGGTGAAGAGGAATCTTGTGGTAACACTTGAGTTAAGCTCCTTTACTGCAATAGATTCTGTTACTTAATGAAGTAATCTATCCTACTATGATAAACTGATTCTCGCTGGAAGACTTTATTATGGTCCAAAAACATCAATAGAAACGTTTTAAAAGGGTACATTTGGAGGGACAGGATGAAACTAACAAATATCGAGAAGAAACTTGCATTGGGTACATTTAATGCAGAGCTACAGAGTCTGACAAGTATCGCTCAACATGGACTCCCAATAAACTTCTTCTTATGATGCTGATATCTCTTCTGTATTCTTCCATGGACTACTTTGCTGGTGTCCTTACATGACTAGCACCATTTGTCACTCGACTTCATGAAAGGCAATCATTTCTCCTGTACTTGTTTCTCCAGCTGTCCATCTCAAGTATTATTGCCCTTGAACATCTCTTCAGTATCTACTTTACTGCATCGTCTACCTCTTTACATTCCTCATCTGGCCTTCCTAAAAAGTTCATAGATTCTATTGCTATCATGGGCTTGCAAGTAAGACAGGTAATTGCAACAATCCTTCCGCATTCAGGTGCTTCTCTACTGCACAGTGCAGGATCTCGAAATCAAAGCCTAGCAGCTGAACATCCCATATTGCCAGTCTTCCGTTTGAACCTTAATGTTTGTCAACCATCTCAGTGAGGTATGGCGGTTAGTATAATAAAGTGTATGTCATAAACATAAGGTTTGAAGTGGCATACTGCTCTGATCACCACTAGAAACTCATAACTCAGTAACCTTGTACCTGCGATCTGCTCTTGTGAAATTCTTCAACTAGAGCTCTATAAGGTAATTTAAAACTTCTTTATCCAACTATGCTCAGATGGCACCCATACCCACGTTTCTGGCATCAGTGTAAACGTAGAAGGTTTATTAAAAGACCAGATATAAAGATAGAGACTTTCATCAGCTTCTTCTTTTACCAATTGAAGGAAACTTGTTACTCTTTTTATCACCTAATATATAGTGCTTCTTTGTTGAGTAGGTGCATGAGAAGCTCAGCAATTTACGCAAAAGTAGGCACAAATTTATGGTAGTATCTCACATGTACAAGAACACCTGGGCATCACCCATGCATTTAGGGAACTTTTCTTGGAAATAGCTCCAACTTTGCCTTGTTGGGTCATGATTCATCTTTGGTTTACTTTATGGCTAAGAAATCCCAACTGGCTATTCAAGAATGAGCATATGATTTTCTAATGCTTGAGTTTGTTGTCTCTCAAATGGGTAAAAACTTCTTTAAGGTGTGACAAATAATCTTTATCATCTTGCTGAATACTACGATGTTGTCCAAGGGAATGAGCACACTCAACATCTTTATATTTTTAAAACTGATTTATTACTCTTTAGAAAGTAGCTGAACTTTGCACAAGCCTTGTGGCATAAGAGTGTTTTGTACAGGCCTTGACTGGTAATCAGAGCACATCTTTCCTTTTCTTTGGTGACAGTAATATCTGTCACTATACACTTGCCAGGTCCATTGATGAGAAGTAGCGCGATCATACAAGACTTTAATGCACTGTCAATGTGTAGTAGTGGGTATTAATATTTCTTATTAAGGTTGTCCAATATTCTGTAAACCATGACATCTGGTGAGTTTCATCATTCTTTATAACTAACAGAAAGGGCGACACACAAGGTCTCTTGGAGGGGCGTACCAAGCCTGCATCCATAAGTTGTTGTTTTCTTTGAAATGATTTTTTCCTTTCATTTAGAATGGCAGTAAGGTTTTGATCAGAAGGGTATGGATCTCAGTGTCAATCCCGTGAACTCCTTCATTTTTAAGCTAAAATTGTTTGGTCTGCTGCCAAAAATCTCTGAATGCTGAACCAAGAGTTTTTTGAGTTCACGCTCTTACTTTGTAGATGGCCTTTGAAGCCCAATCTCTTTGATGTTAGCAATGGCGTGAACTGAATCAATGTCACTTTAGTGGTATATTTTCGCTTTGACAATTGTTTGACCCTTTGTGTTTTTGAAAGGGTTCTTGACAATGTTTCCATGGAGGACTTTGACCTCTTCTTGGTAGGTAGACTATAGAATACCTGCATCACCTTGGGTTCCTTTTCTCTAAATCCTTTGGACAGTAAATCTTGAGCGTCTTCTGTTCTGAATTAATACTGATGTTGACCAGCATGACATTTTGTTCTCCAGGCAGTAGAACACATCTCTTTACTGGTGTACAAGAGCAAACAAGGCTCTGATTCTACAGTCAGTGGTAACTGCTTAGTTCCCTTTGCCTTCAAGTATAGCTGATCAGGTAAATGGAATGCTCAGTTTGATTAGGAATTGCCACTTCTTTAACTTCTTCTTCTCTTATTTTTGAAACACAAATCAACTGGTATTTGAAAAGACTAAATGAACTCTGGTTAAAATTAATGATTTTCTAAACTTAACTAAGGATTGTGTTCCTATGAGGAAATTGTGTGGTCATTCTTAAGCATCACAACTGGAGAAAAAAAAGCAATACATTTAAAATTGCAAGGGTAATGAAGAATAGGCTCTTAGCGCTTTGGCATGACTCAGGCCTGGAATTTCTGAACTTAGCCTGATTATTAATTTCAGGTGAAAACTTCAATATATTCATGAGCTTGAAAGACGTAGTAGTGACTGGATCGCTGGTATCCAGCACTGATGATACTTTGACTTCGGTTTTTGTGAATTCCACATTGGTAATACTCTTGCCATTAGTCATGAATGCTGTAAGAATATCAAGTACTATCTGACTGAATCCTCCTAGATTTAAAATTAGCATATCTCCTTGTAAGCCGTGGGTGACTCACATTCTTCAATTGCAATCTTCTTGAACTTGTTTCCACGAGATTTTCGCCATATGAGATACTGTCAACAATCTGTGTGAGGTTGGAAGCTTGAGACAAGTAAGACTGCTATGTAGGATCAAACTTCACTTGGTGGGTCTTAGGCAGGTAGCACAATTACTTCACTTGGTGCTCCAATGACATAGTATCCAAAATCAATCTGTGAACTAAGCTCCTTTTCAATAATGAATAAGTGTGGTACACAACCCATTTGACTGATCCTGCGACCTCCACTTTGGGTTCTTCTTTCTTATCTCCCTTTAGATTTAAACACTCTCTGCGTAACAGTTTTCTTGACTGACGCCAAAGTTTAAAGATGGACTTAAAAGATGTAAATTTTCAGAAAAGTCAAAAAACGAAAAGTTGGGGCGAATATAGACTACTATATTGAGTTAGAAAAAGTCAATATTTTTATGGTGTAGAAGGACATATTGACTCAAGGACCTTCAGGCCCCGTGTGACCAGGATCTTTCACTGCCTTCTGAATTGATAGCATGGTCAGCACCATCATTGTTCTGCGTCATCCTCATGACTGCAGTAGTGAGGCTAAACCTCTCAATATCTGGGAAGCGGGGATGGGATCCTTGAAGTTTTTTACATTTATTATCATGTGCTTGATGCTCCATGATTAAATCTAGTATTGGTGTCTTAAGGTTAATGTTCCGTATAACTAATTTGAGAGTCAATTTACTGGAGCTTGTTTTAGTAGAAGGAATTTTGACTCGCTCATTATCTCCTATCCTGATAACGCTTCCATCAAGATCCTGTCAAAGGGGGTATAGGGCCAAAGGAATCAGCCATTTACTAGATTCATCACTGACCCTGATTGACGTTGCCAATGGAGTACTATGAGTTCACCTTATGAATGACCTTATAGGGTTCAGACCAAAGAACGGCGAAATTGTTTTGTTGACCTTTGGGTTGATAAAGATAAAAGAGAATGAGGTCACCTAAATTAAAAACTGGTGATAAGGGTCAGCCAGAATTAAATCATGAAACCTCCTTTTCTGTGGTGGTGACAATGCCTCATGTGGCTAGGGCTTGAAGCTGTACAATTTCATTGGCTAAGGCCCTCATAGTTAAAGCAGAGTTTTCAGTGCGGAGTATTGAGCAATGGCTGAACACTAATTGGTAATCAGGGAGCATGCCTATATAGAGCTTCAAAGGGGGACATCTTGATGATTTGATGCTAGCTTATCTGTAAGCAAGCAAAGCTCTGGATAGATAATGATTCCAGAGAGCAAGATTAGAGGCGGCCATCTTCTGCAAAATAGAGACAAGGATTACATTAACACGTTCCACCACCCCATTGATTATGTGTTTTAATGGGCGGTGAAACTCTAGTTAGTACCAAAAAATTGAAGTAAATTCTTGGACTACCTATGACGTATAATCTTACCCATTGTTCAAAAATATAGTTTATAACTATATGTGATGGGTGAAAATGAATTAATAAGAAAGAGAGCCGTGGGTTTAAGTTGCAGAATGAATAGAAATCGCTGAGACCCATCTGGTCAAATGGTTATGGATAGGAGGATATGTTTATGGCCATGCATCCTGGTGGGAAGAGGGCCTACTACATCAGTGCTATTGATATTGAAGAGACCCAACGGGGCAATGACTGAGTGCTGATATTGGGGACTGGCTCAATCTTAGGATCAGCAAGTCATACAAGCTTCCAGGACCCCTTGTATAGTGTTATAATTTTGGGCGATAGACTTGCTATATGCTGGAAGAGTTTGCGCAGGGTTAGCCCATTGAGCAATTAGACAGTCAATATGTAGATTGCCAGTCCTTAAAACATACTTTAATAAATATAATAGAATATGGGGCAATTGCCCCAACGACACCTCTTTAATAATCTTTAATATTTAAAAGCAGGACTTTTCTCTCTCGTTGCAATCACTTTTGCAACGAAATTCAATTCAAGTCTGGTAAGTAGTTTGATAATCTCACCGAGGAGATCAGTTAGCGCCCATGTTGGGGAGCAGTTGGGCAAGTAAGGTCAAGGGCACAGATGTTGGCCCCGCGACATCTAAAGTTTGCAAACGCCATGGTGAACCTAGAGGAATAGACAAACTTAACAAAAAACGGGCGGTGACCATTTCCCCAGAAATTTTAGCTTGGCAAGCGTGATGCAATCAGTACATCAATATGCCGCACTCTCAACCACTCTCGTCAGTGGAACATGGTGTATGGGTATTCCTGAATATTCAGCAGATGGCGCTTTGGGAAAAGTTTTGTGGGGATTTACACACTCATTTCCTGAACGCGGTGTATGTCATACCTCATTCCATGCCACACAGTTGTCTGGATCTTAGTTTAGGAAACAAGGAAGAGGCGGATGCAGCTGCAATGGTGTGCTATAATAGACCTCTCAGATGGGCAGCGGGTCATTGAAACTAAGTACACCAGATGGACAAAATTAAACCAAATTTTTGTAACTTTCGACTTTCTGCCCACTATGATCAAACGCGCCATACTCAAACTTCACCTGAAGACTGGGCTCACCATATACAGCGAAATACAATCCTTCGAAATGCAGTGCTTTATGCTGATGCCAAACCTGTGCACTGGCAAATCAATTGCAGTCCTAACCCCAGCTGAGGGGATAGTGAAGAATCTAACCCAAATCCTGCACACCACTTTTGTAAAAATTGAGGGGCATGCCACCCACCCTTTCAGGGTCACCGTGGGCAGCGCACCTCCCATCTGCGCCTTTTGTGATGCATCTAGCCACAAGGCACACACCTGCCCCTCCAAGGAGGGCATCACCTTCCAAGAAATTCCCTCAGATGCAATGTGCGGTGGTGAAGCCCACTATGAACCAACTGCCAATAAAAAGGCAGCCTTCCCATGGGGAGCGCAGGGATGATACTTACTAGTGAAGCCAATATCCCCTCAAGAGCGGAAGAAGGCCAAACAGGCCCACAAGGCGGTGGCCAAGGAGGCGGACAAGACCACTTCTGCTATCCCGCCCTCCCAGCTCCAGGAGGACATTGAGACTTTTGTGGTGGAAGCAGCTTGCAAATCTCTCGACCAATCAGATTGGGACGCCCAAGCCAACTGGGCAGCCCAAGCTGAAATCCTTATGGGTGAGTCAGTTTCACCTGACCAATGCGCCCAAGCATCGTTTGGAACCACTTTGGTCTCCAACCTTCCTGATGACAATTCAAAATCAAGCGTTGGTGCACCACAAATGCACGCACCACAAAAATCTCATCCTGCAGCGGGGAAAAAAGTGAAGGCAAAAGCCAATGCAAACCCAACTGCTAAGGCTACCCATACCACTGAATACATTGCATCACGTACCCAAGGCGCTGACAAGCGCTGTGAAGAACAAGAGAAGGCTGAAGGGCTCAGGTGCCCTTCCCTCACACCTAAGGTGTGATGGGGGGAGCCTTTACTTTAGGGACGTTGAACATCACCAGACTTAAGGCCTCGCTGTTCAGGCTAGGAAACTGAGTTTTTTACGACATAATTACTTGTGGATATCCTGGCCATTAAGGAATCCCACTGTCCATGCAGTTCTGATGATGCATGGAAAGCCATGTTCCTCCCTTCCCTCTCCTTCTGGTCCAAGCACTGTGGGATGCTAGTTCAAAAGAATAATAATTTTAAATTTTTATTGTCTGAATCCTTCCTTAGTGGCCATGTCCTCATTGTCAATTTTTGTGGGCTGACGAAGTGCATGCTATCGTCAACATTTATGCCCTGACCTGTGCATGAGAACATTGGGAATTTTTCTCATTGGTCAATTCCATTCCATTAACCCCTGACCCTTTTTTCATTGGCGAAATGAACTGTTGGTTGAACCCATCTACTGACCGCTGGCCTTCCTCATCTTCCCCGCCACAGGGACACGTTGAACTACGCGTCCTCAAGGCCACCCTAGGGTTGGTTATTACTCTGCCGCGTCATGCTCCGCTTTTCAAAAACATGTTGCGCCTCCACATCCTCAATGGCCAGTTAAGGTCCATGTCCCGCATTGACCTTATCCTCACACCATTGCAATTTTGTACCCAGATTTCCCATTTCACCATGACAAAGATCAATTTCTCCAATCACAGGATGGTTTCAATAACCTTCCGCCTATCCAACCCAGCAGATTGGGCTCCAAGTTGGTGCAAACTTCACCCAGCTGAGATTGCATCACAAAGATTTTCCTCATGGATGGAATCTGCGACCATGGCTCTGAAGTTTATCACACCATTTTGCGCCGATCCAATTTCAACTTGGTCTGCCTCCAAAGTGGACACAATCTGCCAGGCTCGCCACCTTTCCTCCTGATGCTCACAATTTACCTTGGCGGTCATCTCGCGCACCCTGGCATAGTTGGCCCACCTGGAGTCCAATGTCCCAGCCACGGGCTTCAGCCCTTCTTGAGGTCACAAGTGGGCATAAGTAGCCGCCCACCTTAACGCTCTTGAGCATCAACACAAGCATTGGGTTTGTGTTCAGTAAAGAGCTAAACACATCATAGTGGGCGACATGTGCTCTGCTTACTTTTTTCAAAAATTCTTTGCACTGCACCAGAGCTTGGCCTGTACACAGGTGCGAAGGCCAGGCAATTCCGTAGCGGATACGCTGGCTGATGTGGCGATTGAGATACATAACTATTACTCCAAATTGTACCAATCTGACCTGATTCCACCGGCTGAAATGGCGAATTTTCTTGATAGTTCACACATCTGCACCGTTTCCCATTTCCAGGAGTTGATGAATTTTATTACTCCAGATGAACTCTAGTCCGCCATCCGCGGTGCATCATATAGGAAATGCCCAGGCCCTGATGGCATTTCTTATGAGTTCTATAAGAAGTATTTCAAGTATTTATCCCCACTATTGATTGACTCTCTTAACCAGAGCCTTTTGGAAACGCGCCTCCTACCAGGAGGGCAAGAGGCCTACACCATTACGTTATTCAAAAAAGGGGATAAGCTTGACTTGGCCAACTAGCGCCCCATATCTCTCACCAACACTGATACAAAACTTTTCACTAAAATCATGGCTAACCATCTATGGATTGTTGCCTCTGCTATCATCTCCCTGGAACAATTTGGTTTCATACCCAAAAGGTCGATTTGGGACAACGTGCACACTGTGGCCAACGCCTGTCAGTCCACGGCCTCTGGTGCAATAGTATTTTTAGCCCAACAGAAGGCCTTTGATAGAGTTAACTGGGATTACCTCAGGGCTTACCTCCACCAATTCCGCCTACCTCTTCGCTTCATCAATTGGGTGATGCTGCTGATGGAATCTGCCACAATGGCTGTGAGTGGCCCTGGCTTTCTCACTAATATAGTCCGCCCTCAAAGGGGCCTACGCCAAGGGGACCGTCTTAGCCACTCTTATATAACTTCAGTCTTGACCCACTTCTTTGAAACGTGATTGCCCGCCTTACTGGGGTCTATGTGTAAGGCCAAGCCCTGGTCAAAATATTGGCATTTGCTGATGACTGTGTGGTTGGGGTGTCTAACAATCATGATGCACGCGCGCTTGAAGCTCTTATCCAGGTCTACTCCAGGGTAAGTAATGCTGCACTCAACGCCTCCAAAACTGAAATCATTCTCCTTGATCAGTATCAGGCCCGCTGGGCCTCAGCGCCCTGTTTTAATCCACCCCCATCTGCTAGCGCACGCGCTTTCCTACCCTGCCCAACCCACATCGCCCCACTTGTGCTCCCCTTTGTGCCAAGCCCACCGTTGGGCTGGTCCGCCATTTGGGGGTGTGGTTGGAGGCAGGCGGGTATGCCTTGATGGTGATGGAAAACCATATTCTGGACAACGTGACAAAACGCATAGCCTCCCTCAGAGCCCATCCTACTTCCCTTACTGGCAGGGTTGTACTAGCCAACTCTATGCTCCTCTCCAAAGTTTGGTTTGGGTCCCACGCCATCGCTTTCTCCCCAAGTTTCTTCAAATCACTGTATGCCCTTCTGCAAGGGTGGCTTTGGTTGGGACGCCCACCGCCAGTGCGCCTGGAGGTCATTTTTGGCCCTCGCCATAGTGGCGGCATGGGCCTGCTCAACTTTGAGGCCCATGCTGCCAAGATCCTGGGCACCTGGATCGCTGCCATTACCAACCCTACAGTTTCAGCCCAACACTGGTCCCACGTGGCTCGCTCCAACTTCTCCCGCGCCCTGGGCCTCGCCAACCCATCCCACCCACACTCTTTGTTAAAATATCTGGCTTCCCATCCTTCGGCCGCAGGTTTCCATGAGACTAAGCCCCACTTCAAATGGATCCTCCTCTCCATGCAGAGCGCTGAATGGAGGCTTTGAATTTGTGGGTACACAACCCAGAGGGGGCGCCCTTCTCCTCGGTTTACCCAGAAGGTAAAGGGACTACCCATTCTGAACGGTTTGATACCCGCGAGGTCCCATACCTTGTCCAGGGTGTACTACCTGGACATGATGGACGTCCCCTATTCCCTTGATACTCAGAAAGCCATTTGGAAGTACGTCCACCACCATCTTCTGCATCCACATATCTGATCCCATGTGTGGCACTGCTTGAGGTGGGTGTACCAAACTGCCAAACGCTCTAACGCTTTACACTCATCCTGTGTTGTGTGTGACCAGTATGGAACGCTGTTTCACCGCCTGGAAAAGTGCCCTCCATCTAAAGCGATATGGCGTGAGGTACAACGTTTGCTCTTCCAGGATCAGGCACAGCCCTTCAGTTTGTCTAGGGATATGTTTGCTTTATCAATGGCCTCCCCTCTTCCACCCTCCCTCCATGCTTTAGTGGTCGCAATCGCCATGTGGACTATCCACACGATTGTCTTGGATGCCATCTCAGGCTTCACTCCCACCCTCCAAGAAGCTGTCCACCGGTTCTGGTCGCACTTAGTGGACCACTTTCAAGCGTGGATGTTTGGATACATCCCACCACATCGCTGACAGTTGGTCTCCTCCTGGTTCCCAGTTTGGTTCATCAACTCTGACCCCTTCCTCCACACGTGCTCAATTGTGGCGCCTGCCCCTATACACGCGTCCCCCCTCCCACTAGTGGCGTTCCCGCTGGCAACAGGAGACAGCATTAGCTTCTCTGGGGTGCCCTCCTATTACATGAGTTTTGTTTTCTTTGTGTCTTATCAGAAGTGCCTGTCCCCTGGTCGGCCTTCCCCAAAATAAATTAAAAAGAATATTTAGAAACAGATAATCTCTTCTCCGTTCTCACTTCTCTACTAATAATCATCCTCCTTTAATCGTCTCATCTCACTTATAAATCAGCGAATTCAGGTGATACCACTTCTTTGGCTTAAATTGTATGGTTCACCATGTTCTCATTGGCTCTATCAGATTATGCTATTCTATAAATTCTCTATTGTCTTAGTTTGAGGCGACCTATTAAATATTTGTCATATGTTAACATCACCTTATCACCTTATTTGGAGAAAATCCAATTTTTATCCTTTCTGACCCAATATCGCCTCATCCCAAGGCACTAAAATAATTGTAACTAGTAAACATGGTTGGCAATTTCTAGCCAATACGCCATAGCTATTCATGGCTTATCATCCAGTCATATTAGAATCTTGACACTACCCCTCCTTGACTGGATAATAAATCTCCTATTGTTTATATGCCCAAAGAAACTTTGCATGCACTCAGTTAATAATCTGACCACTTGCGGGGTCCTTAATAGTTTAGGCGTTGACATCTATTTTACCAATAATTTCAAACGAACCAATCCAGATGGTGGACAATTTGTGCTTACAACTGAACCTTTGCTGTTCATGAAATACAACCAGCTCTCCATCTTTGAACTGAGCAGCCCACTACGCCATTCCTGATCAGCGGCCTGATTCCTTATCTTTTTGGCCAGACTGAAGGAGTATGCTTCAGTTTTCAATTTGATTAGCATGTCAGCTAGGGTAGTTAAGTATCGTTGGGGATCCATTACGCTGGTGTCTTCTACGCAGGCATAGAGCAGTACTGGAAGAGCAGGGTTTTATCCATATAGTAATTGGAAGGAACTTTTCCTGTGGCGGAATGATACCTAATGTTTATAAGCAAAAACGGCGGTGGAAAGGAGGGAACTCCAATATGAAGTTGATCTGTTACCATTTTACGGAGTATAATCACTAAAGTCCCATTAACTCGCTCAACCTTTCCATTAGACTCAGGGTGGTATGGGGTCATCAAACCCCGCAGATGGCCATAAGCTCATTAAGTTTTTAAAGGATGTGAGAGGTGAAGTTAGGTCTGTCATTGGTAAGGACGAACTGAGGGCAGCCATGTCGCTTGATAATACATTCAATTATGAACTTAGCCATTGTGATTGCCCCTAAATTCTTTATCTCCAATGCTTCAACCCACCTAGTCAAATGGTCAATCGCCACCAGATTGTATCTGGACTGGTTAGCTCCCATTGGCAGAGGGCCAACGACATTAAGGGAAACTGTTTGCCAGGAAAAATGTGATTTTACTAACTGGTATGAAGTCTTCTGGTGGAACGCTTTAACACTTGGCACTGGTAGCAGCAGAAAATGGTTTCAAGCATGTCAAAGTTCATGCTTTTCTAAAAATAACAATGGCGCGACAATTCCAACTTCTTGCGCATGCCACCATGTCAGACTGCCTTATGTGCGCTCATAATGATGATAGGCCATGCCGAGGATCGCGGGAAGCTCACCATAGAGACTCCAATCCGTTTGTACAACTCCCCGTTATGCTGGAAAATATTGTGTCGCATCTCATCTATTGCCGTTATGACTTGAAATGGCTCATCGTTGTACTTTCCGCTGAGCATTTTATCATACATCATATTTCTCAGATCTGCAGTGATGGCAACCTTTGGCAGTCTTGACAAGTAGTCGGCGTTCTGGCGTTTTGCTCCAGGTCAGTGGAGTATTGCAAAGTCATAAGCCTGCAGTTTGAGGGCCCATCGGGTTAGACGCCCTTTAAAATCCTTGATATTCTGAAACCAGCGTAATGAAACATGATCTGTTACGGCTTTAAACTTCAATCCATACAAGTACACCCTAGATTGCTTATAAGCGTAGATCACCGCTATGCACTCCCACTTGGTCACAGTATAATTATGTTCATGGCAGTTTAGACTATGACTGTATTATTCAATAAGATGCTACTTCTTCTCATTGTCTTTTTAGGATAGGACCTCCCAAATGATAGAAAGGGATGCATCCATCTGGACAATGAATTCTTCATCAAAATTTGGATAGTGTAGCACTGGCGCACTGACATTGAAATCAAAAGGGTGTTAAAGGATCACTGTTGGCATTCAATGCTTTTGAACACAGTATCCTTCTATAGCGGCTTAAATAACGGCCCCCAATCTAACTGAAGTTAGGTATGAAGCATCGGTAGTATCCCACCATACCCAAGTATACTTGTATGTCCCGCTACTGGTTGGTGAAGTCATATTTCAAATAGATTCCACCTTGGCCAGTTGAGGTTTAAGCCCTGTTGCGTCTACTACAAACCCTAGACTCCAACTGATCTCAGAAGAAGTGGCATTTACTAGGCTTGATCTTAATGTTAACCGCAGAAAGCTGGCGGAAGACCTCCTCCAAATGGGTAAGATGATCAGAGAATGTACACAAAAAGACATTGATATCATCAAGGTACACAATGATGCACGACAGCTTCAGTTTGCCAAGAATGGCGTCCATGGCCCGTTGGAATGTAGCTGGGGCGTTACACAGCCCTTGTGGCATATGGTTAAATTGGAAAAGCTCATGGACGTGATAATGGTGCACTTCTCCTGTTTCGCCGCAGGAACTCAATTTGCCAGTAGCCCAATATCAAATACATCAACAAGAAGTAATGAGCTCTTCCTAATCAATCCAGAGCATCATCAATCCAAGGAAAGGAAACGAGTCCTTTTCATAATTCTGTTGAGCCTCCAGTAGTCTATCACCACCCAGTTGGTACTTTCCTTCGCTTTTACAATCAGAATGGGCAAAGCTCATGGACCCTTATATGGCTTGAGCATCCCTTGCTCCAGCAGCTTTTCAATTTCCTCAGTTACTACTTCCTCAGCTTCGTTAGATTGGCAGATTGGCAGAGACCTAATGGGGGATGATCTTCTGTGTTTAATTGATGGACCAACCCCCAGGCGAACCCTAAATCATGACCTTTGATAGCAAAAATCTCTTTATATTTTTCAAATAAGAATATCGCCTGGTCCTTCTGTTCTTTTGATAACCTGAATAAGTTTTTGTGCGGTATCACCATCATTATGCTGGGATGAAAATCAACTGGTAATCCAAATTCATCTAGCGACCCAAACTTGTGAACCTGAAGGACCTCCTCAACTAGGGTCAAGTGTAGATACTCAACTATTCAATGCCGGTTAATTTGAAATGGTTCATTTTGTAGATTCACCAGCAAAACCTTAATCTTCCCATGTCTCAGAAGTATAACGCCTGGAGCCACATGAGGCTCAAGCCACAATTGCTGATAAGGCCCAATGACCCCCTTTAGAGCCCGGATAGCACTTCCACCTCTAACTCAGTGGATACTAAAATTTGGTGTCCAAAGAATTTGGATATTGGTCCAGCAGCTCTGAGCGACAGCCCTTAATTTTCATATATCTGCTGGAGAAGGGCTTGGGTCTTGCTCTTTAGTCAATGTTAGTGAACTGAAATCACCTCATCACTAAATGCAAGGTTGATATGTCCCATTTGCACCAGATACTTTGGCGCTCTGCTGAAGGTAAAGTAAATCGCTATCCACTGCCTCAAAATTTCGAAGGTCTCCACCATCATATTGATGACATCCCTAAAGTGGTGCATGAACGCAGTCTTAACTAACAGTTCATAATTACTGTTTGGTAACATTATTAACAGAGCTACAACAAGAAGTGACCCAAACCGCAAAGGTAGCGCGCTTTATGCTCCCTCAGAGACTGTGCTTTCAGCTCCAGTGGTCCCATATACCATCCAGTGCACCACATCAGGCTTTAGCGTCAATTTTGCCACCAACTTGATGGATACTATGTTGACTGGGGCGCCCGTATCTATTATAGCATGTACTTGATTTTTTGCTACAAAAATGTCAAATTATGTACACTCAGAATAAGAATTTTGACTGTTAAATACGTGGACATTTAATGGAGCTCTTTTCCTAAGGAAGCTTATGATCTCCTCTTCAACTTTGGGAAATTCTTTGGCTATAGCTTTTACCAGGAGGGCGACTTTAACCTTTCAGGGAAGGTGCATCTGAGGCTAAGGAGAGCTTGTCTGAGGAAGCTTAATTAAACATTTGACAGGCGTACGGCTTCAGTTGCTCCTGAGGTACTTCTTCTGCTGTGGCCTTGACTTGCACTCATGTCAGTACGTTTACCCATCTGACTAGCTGCTGGTATAAATACCCATCATCATACTGAGGGACTTCTGCTGAATAAACTACAATAGGTTCAGATGCAACGTTTGGGGTTGGGATAGCGGAGATAGAATGTCCCGTCTCTACTCCACTCTCTCTTTTACCTGGTAGCATTGATCCTGCTGTACATAATGGACCTGACGGGTGGGGCAACTTTAAACAAGGTGACAAGGTAACTGCATTCAAAACATACCCCGTAGGGTCTGCGTCCTTGCTTTTTGTAAGATAACCCAAGCTGATAACATGATTGTGGGAAATTGGCATAACCAGGGCCAAGTCAATAAGTTGACTGTGACGGCTGGCATAATTAGGCCCAGGTCAGTATCTGGGCTGTTGACAATAATCATAAGCAGGTTGGGGTGGAAGTTAAAATGCTTGGGGTAACTCAGCCAAGGATAAGACATGTAGTTATAAGGCTGGGGGTGTCAGGATTATGATCAGAACAATTTCTCAGTTCTTTTGAACTTTGCGTCAATTGTCCTAATTTTTAGTTATTCAAATTTGATAAATTTGATTTTGATTAATTTTCTAATTCACGTTATTTGATTTGTTTAATTCAAAATGGAACATTTGTCTGATTTGATTCAATTCAAGTTTGATTTATTATTGTCATCATCCGTTTTTAAGATTTTGCTTAAATCATAGTTGCATTGAGGGTCTTCCTATGCACTTTTGGGGTCACATGGACTCTAAAAATGAAGTGTATTGTGCAGTACCCTCAATGCAACAATTTATTGCCTTACATCCCTAATCAATTGAGGTAATCTACCCTCAATATTTAGTATAAATAAACCAGGCTAGCTAAAAGTAATTTACAAACTAACATAAGGGATTTTAATACAACCTGATCTTAATTATCTTTTATATTAGTTCTAGATTATTTGGAGCCTAGTACTTTTATTGCAGTTCTTCCTATCCAGTGTTGGTAAATATTAAATTGCCAACTTCCCAAGTCCATTTGCCAACTTCAAATCAGAAACCATTATTAAACTTATTATTGAATGACTTGCCAAAGGGAGAACCTTTCATAAGGCCATCAAACATTCCACCTATCATGTACCAATATGAACATTTTTTCTTCAAGGGTATATAGTGGTGTACATGATTCTCAATCGTTTCATAAAATCATTTAAAACGCTACTCTCTTCTTGCTCACCTTGAACAGGTTCTCACGGTGAGAGTACCAGTGACCACAAAGCTTTCTGGATTTAATTTAAAGGCTTTTATAATCCATATCATATTGAAATTCACCTACAAGCTGGTGACCTAATGGGTGTTACTATGAGGAAGCTGAACAGGATGAGATAGATCCCAAATAAGATGGTCCAGCAACAGCGGTGGTATGTTTTCGCTTGGTATTGGGTGAAAGAAATGTAGCGGATAGATGGCGCAAAAACTGAACAATTTTGAGCAGGGGCACATCATCATCCAAAATTGGAGTCATGACGTTGTAAAACTCACAGTAAGGCTATACCACGGAGGTCATTGAAATGCAACCATCATACTCAGACAAAGTCCCCAACCCAATTAACATGTGCGCTTCCCTCATAAAACGGTCAGCAAATGCAGTGAAGGTCTCATTACAATTAAATCCAATGGTCAAGAACTCATCCTTCCATTGCAACATCTTTGTGTTAACTCCAATCAAATGCAGCACAGTATCCTTTACTTCTTGGTATGTAACAAGACTTGTTGGAATATACCAGGTGACTTGGTAGGCAATCCCAACATCCAAGGCGTATATCAGCAATTTAGTCTTATAACGATTAAGGCTCTTTCTGTCACAAATTTAAAAAGCTTATAAAGCCCGTGGATGTTTCCATTGCAGCCAAAATGAGGCAGCTTATTGATACAAACCTCCTCCTCCCACACATAAATGTGAGCCTTAGGGGTGTACTGTGATTTTGGTCATGACCAATAGCTGAGATCTCAGAAAGGAGCGGTTTGAAAGGGTTTGCGGCTCTAAGGGTAGCGTAGGGCTCTTCAGTGGGCAGTACTACCATAACATGAGAGTTTCGTTGGGTTGGAACATAAACATCCCCAGAGCTGCCATCACAAGTTGAGCAGCTCACGCTGTATGAGTGTTCAGAGAAAAGCTCCTCATCTGGGTATCCAGTCTCATATTCATTATAAAGTGATCCTTTTCAAGCAAACACTTGTGCTTCCACTCCCCACTAGGGATGAGGCGGGTAAAAGGTAGGTGTCAACTTCTGTTCCATACAGTTAAGTCGCTCAGTAGCTTCATCCAGGCGATTGGCAAGTTACCTGTTCTGAAGTCCAAGTATCTGTAGTTGACTAGATGCACTTTCAAGTTGGTTCTTTATGTCTTCACGCTCCTGTAGGAGATCCTCTTGGTTTTTGAGCACTGCGTCCACCACAAGTTTGATTTCTGTGGTTTCTCAAAGCGCAGCATTTCTGGATAATTCTCCTTTGGTGCAGGCCTGATATGCCATGGACAGGGATTGAATAAAATTTTTGATTTAATTGTGGTTGTTCAATGGGCCCCATGTAATGAGCACCACTGTTATAAATATGGGCAATAGACTTGCTATACGCTGGAAGAGTTTGCACAGGTTTAAGCCCAATGAGCAATTGGATGGACAATATGTAGATCGCCAGTCCTCAGAACACACTTTAATAAATATAATAAAATAAGGAGCAATTGCCCTTTGACACCTCTATTAAACTTTATTATTTATTACCTGGTACTCTCTGCTCCATTCTCGCGTTTCTACTAACAATCCTCCTCCTTCAATTATCCCATCTCGCTTATATATCAGCGACTTCATTCAATACTACTCCTTTGGCTTAGAGTATTCAGTTCCGCCATATTTTCGTTAGCTCCGGCAGGGTGTGCTATTCTATAAATTCTCTATTGTCTTAGTTTGAGGCGACCTATTAAATATTTGTCATATGTCAAAATCACCTTATCGCCTTATTTGGAGGTTATCCAATTTTTGTCCTTTCTGGCCTAATATCGACTCATCCCAAGGCGCTCAAATAATTGTACCTAGTAATCATGGTTGGAAGATTCTAGCCAATTCGCAATAGTTATTCATGGCTTATCATTCAGTCATATCAGAAACTCTTCAGATGGTTTAATTTCATTCAATCCCAGTAACATCATGTTTTTAGTCACACGTGAGTCTTTTTTCTTCCATGTGTCCCACAGTCACATGCCCCTCTAAGATAACGTCAGTTCATGAAGAAGGGCGGATGTAGGGAAGCCATTACTTATTAACCCTTTTATATAACATTCCATCCTTGATCTGAGTGTCTTGGGTCATATTCTTGAGCCCATCTTGGATCTCAGGAGTCTCCAACTCCCAGCAGTCTGGCTGGCCAATTAGATCTTACAGTCAGTCTTCCTCAGGGGTCAAGGCAGCCAGTTTTGGCATTCTAGAGACCATAGGCATTCTGGTGAATCACCCCTGCAATATGAACAATCGTGAAATCTAGCTCTGAAGCCTTAAAACCCATCTGGATACCTTGCCATCCAGGTCCTTAATTTGCTGTAACCATCAGAGCGGAGAATGGGTTGGTGACGATGGTGAAGTGAGTGCCATAGATATAGGACCAAAAGTGTATATATGCTAGCGAGACAGCCTAGCATATTATTTAGTAACGTTATAGTTCCATTCAGCTTTGCTCAAGATCTTAATGAAATAAACTACTGGATATCATCTGATTTCTATTGTAATGTGCTAGGATGGCACTAACATTGACATCACTCAAACCCATGAATAGCAAGAAAGATTGATTAAACTTCAGATGGAATAAAATGGGATTAATGCAAATAGTGGTCCTCAAAACATTTAAAGCATGTTCTTGCTCTTATTGCCAATCAAAAGGCACGTTATTCAACATGAGGTTAATTAGGGGTTCAGCTGGGTTGGTAAACTAAGGGATGAACTGAAAAGATTAGCCTACCTGTCATGGCTAAAAAATGACATTATACTGGGGACAAACATTAAAGACAAAGCTGCATGTCAGGAGGCCACGAAGGAGAAGTTGGAAGGCCTCCCTGACCTCACACATACCTTGGATCAACGTTGGATTATGGCGAAGTATGTTCAGGTTGGTCATAGTATGTTAGAGAAGTTCAGCCCTTTATAACAGCAGGGGCATTGATACAAACTAGCTTTTCAATTAAAAAACGGTTTGTTTCTGTTCTTGGTAAACGGGGTCTTGAAACCTGTTCTCATTTCTAACTTTCCAGCTTGGGTCAGACTTCTACAATCATTAACTCAAGTTCAGTCAATTACCAGATATAGTTTACTGCCCAATGGAAGTGTGGGCTTATTGGTGCACCTCAGCTTAGCACCACTTCCATCAATCGATTGTTCCCCCAAATTACCTTAAATCCCTTTTCTTGAGACCAATCTCTCTTGTTACATGACTTCCCCCATAATAAAACCCTTCGCTAGTACACTTTTTTATATATGTCCTCTTTGATGACCTGTGCGCAGACTTCGAGGAGGTCTCACGCAATGTTAACCATTTAATTTTAACAACTGTAAGTCTCTACGCCCTTGCACCGTTGGCCGCCCAGGTTCCCTCCAACCTGGGTTGCCTATACACTCCCACTCTAAGCACTGCGCTGTTCAAGTTTTGGTTTTCCCTCTAATGATAACCATCCCCTACTTAAGTTACTACAGCTTAAGAACCCTCTGCGGGGATTTAGTAACTTTAATACTAACGCCTATTTTCCTGGCGTTGGCCCTGTACATCATGAACTACCACGCTAGAAACAGGAGAGTTATAGACACTCTCTTTACATTCGTCGACCAACCCCTTTATCCTAAATTAAAAACTTTTACCATGTGGGACTTTCACAAAGTGCAAACAGTGTGCTTCAGTTGTTGGCTATGGCCACGATGGGACTTTAAACTGTTTACCCATTTTCCTGAAGGTTGGAGCAACTCAGCGGTATTCTTGTTACCTTCAACTGCAATGTAACCACCCTTCTTGCTTGTACCTGTTGGATATGGACGCTTCACAATCTGAGAGTCATGATTCCCCAATTTTCCAACAAAATTAATAAAACCAACTCAAAGAAATTGATTTTTTTTCAGCACCACATTCATAAGTGCAGAAAGGATCCTTGGGCAACGGGCCTATCAGTTATGGCCTTAGATAACGTCAGACAAATAGTTGCTAAAATGGGAGTAGGGTCATTTGTAGCCAAAAACGCGTTTTATAACGACATATCCCTAAATATACCAAGTCATGTCTCTACCCATATGGCTTAGATAGGGACCCCATTTCAGTGTATAATATCACTCCAGAGAGCCCACGCTTGACCACAATCATGATCCCCGGAACCCAGGAGGTGGAGAAAGCGTTACATTTATATTATAAAACCGTTTATGCAGTTGCTGAAGATAAGGTGAATTATGTGGCCTCAGTAGAAAGAGTGACCAACTATCCCTCTCCATTTTATGATGCAAAGACGTACCCTGGGTGTATGTACAACCTTAAAGAAAAGTTTGGTGGTAAAGTGTTGGCGTTCTCTGCTATAAATAAAGATCATATGGGTTTTTTTAACTGCTACCCTCTCATCCCCTTCAGGTAAGATTAGCACTACTATCTTGGTGGATACTGGAGCCTCTGAGAATTTCATTGACCAAGACCTAGCTGACTACCTTGAGCTTAGTTACTTGCCAGGTGGTATGGCTAGGGGAGGGGCTTCTCAAGATATTCCCACCCTGAAGGTACTAGGGTTGGTGGATTTACAAGTGGGCAAGTATCTTTAGACGGACTGTTTCCAAGCTAACAAAAACATTTTGTACCCCATTATTTTGGGAGTGGAATGGTGGCAAAAGTTTTACGTCAGGACAAACTTGAGAGACAACACCCTATCTTTAACATTAAAGGTTGGTCGCACACTAATTGTTCCTTTATCTGAGGCTACTTTTCAGGGCGATTTGCCCCACTGGCCCAATATCCACACTATCAGTATCGCCCCTTTGTTGAAGCCCTTACTGAAGGCCCCTTTACCTTCCTGTTTGGAGGGTCTGGAATCTTCATTTGATGCGGCTTCAGCCAATGAATTGCCTACTAATTCAGAGTCTGATTGCGAGTTCAAGTTCACACTTGATCTGGTGCATATATCTTCCCCAATTTACCCTTTGACCGTATAGGAGTAAGCAGCATTAGATTTTTGGATTAAAAAGCAGTTAGCCAAAGGTGCGATTTTCAGCGTACCTCCCCCAGTATGCTCCCCGCTTCTCTTTGTTGAGAAAGCTAGTGGAACTTTATCCCTTGAATAGACTATGGGAACTTAAACAATGTCACTGTACCAGATCTACATCCCATCCCCTTGAATTCACAGATTACGCGCTATGTGGATAAGGCGAAAGTCTTCATTAAACTGGATTTCCTAGATGCATTAATCAGATCTGGATAAGAAGGGCCAGGAGTGGCTAACCGCATTCTGTATCAGAAAAGAGATTTTTCAGTTTTGGGTCATGCCCTTTGGGCTTAAGAATGCCCCTGCTATCTTTCAACGCCGCATTGATGCAGTGTTGGGGGACCTGTTGTGGGTATGTGCGGTTGACTACATGAATGAGATTCTGGCTTTTCTCCCCTGATCATGAGTACAATGCAGTACACCTTTGGCAAGTGGTGGAGAGGTTAAAGGCATCCAGCCTTACACTGAAGATAAACAAGTGTGAATTTTTCAAGTCAAGGTCACTTTTCTGGGAAACTTTGTGTTTGACCAAGGACACATAATAACTCCAGACAAGGAGAAGATGATTTGTGAGTGGCCCAAACCAACTCCAGTCAAGGAATTGAGGTGTTTTTTGGGGACGTGTACGTTTCTCAAAAAGTTCTTGCCAAATCTTCAGAGGCGGCAGCGCCCCTGTATAAGGCAAGTGATGCAAAAATGTTTCAGTGGTCCCCCGTTTTGGAGGATACTTTACAAGCAGTAAAGTGTACCCTGTTGTCCACGTCCGTCCTTCGCCATGTAAATACTGAAAAGAAGTTCATTGTGTCTAGTGATGCCTCCAAATTTGCCATAGGAGCAGCCTTATTACAAGTGGGCAATGATGGTATAGAGAATCCAGTGGGATTTTTTCTAGGAAGATGTCTCTAACTGAGTTAAACTACGCCTTTTACAATAAAGAGTTATTAGCAGTGGTGGAGGACTTAACTTATTAGCGTCATCAATTGCATGACTCTTCCCAACCTTTCCATGTATGTATAGATCACCATGCCTTGCTGTATTACCGCGCACCTCATGCCTTAAATCCACGGCAGGCCCGTTGGCATGAGACCATTGCCCAATTTTCATTTTCTTATGAGTTTTTTAGGGGCAAGGAGAATGGGTCAGCAGATGCTTTGAGCCGCAATCCTGAAAAAGCTCCGATCCTTAGAAGGCAGAGGTTCATGTTACACAGTTGATGATTCCAATGGGTAAGATTATGTCTCAACTTCACTCATCCGCAGCCAACAGGCCAGCGCTCGCTCCTCTGTAAAATGAGGAGGAATAAAGTATGTTCAAAAATGTTGTCCTTTATCAGCCATTATTGGCCGAATATACTATGGTCCTTGCTAGAGCATGCTTAATCAGGAGGATTTAACCTTGGGTTATCATAGTAAAGGATGAGATGATGTGGTTTTAGGGGCGCCTATGAGTTCCCGCTGGACCACTTTGCCTAGTATTCATCCAGAGCCATCTGACGGAATCACAATTGGTCATCCTGTTAAGAGAGTGTCTGTAACTCTCTCGTTCCCAGCAAGGTGATGTGGGATGCAAACCCACATTGCTAGGGAACTAGCCGTTAGGATAATGGGAAAAGAAGGCACCTCAAACGGTGCCTGTGCAAAAGGTACCCCAGGCAAGGGTGTAGAGCGCAACATATAGTACCAGGTTAGTGAGAAACATAACAGCTTGAGTGAACCCCAGAGGGGAGTCCATAATTAAGTGTAACTTGGCGTCAGGGGGCTTGGGTGCCTCGATCTGGAGGGGACCTGGGCGGTCCAAGGGAGCACCTGGGATTTTGGTAAATTGTGATAAAAGGTAGTGGCCCACATAGTTGGAGACCTCCACAAAGAGGTCCACCACCAAGTTCGCCCAAGGAACCTTGAGTAAAACGTAAAATAACGGGTAATTTTATTTAAGAAAAGTTGACCAACAAGGAATGTTGGTCACAAAAAACATATTTAAAGTGGGTTGGGGAAATTAAGGTTCTGCGGAAGTGCGCCCAAGCCTTGACGCTCCAATAAACAGACGCTTCCATCCATTTTTGTAAAATACACCAAAAGTGCCTTCACTTGAGTAATCGATTGAAGCCATATTTTACCTGAACTTAAAATTTCATAATTTGAATGGGATTCGAACCCTTGCTCTCCAATTAACTGAATTAAACCATCTTCATTTGTAACGTAAATTGTTCGTTTCAGTGCCTGGGCTGAGATAAGAGGCTGGGCGTTTTGCACCCCATTAGTATCAACCTGGGCATGCTTGGCTTGCACCCAGCGTTGATCTAAGGTGTGTTTCAGGTTATGAAGAGCCTGAAGTTTCAACTTCTGGGCTTCCTGTTACCCAGCCTTATCTTTAGCATCAGTTCCCACTATTAAGTCATCTAACCATGACACATCCTGAGAAGGTGAAGATTTTGGAGCTAATTTGATGCACATACAATTTGAAGGGCTTACCCGCTCAGGTGGGCAGTTATTGTAAAGAGTGCCTTATCTGCAATTAAATGAAGTCCAATTGACAATCATTAGTAGGGTCTTTTGGTGCCAGTTCAAAATGCTGAAGGGCCCTGAACTTCCCTGTTGGTGGATTTTATTGTAAAAATTACCTGTTTCAGATGGTTATGATTCCATCATGGTAGTGGTGGGCCGTTTTACAAAGTTCGCCCACTTTATTTCTTGCAGAACTAAAATAACCGCGGCTGAGATAGCTGGGCTCTTCGTCACTCATGTGTTTGCGCTTCATGGGGTCCCCCAAGAATTTATTAGCGATTGGGGACCTCAGTTTACCTCTGTCTTTTGGGAAGATTTGTGTAAGACTCTTCATATTTGCCCCTGCCGTTCAACTGCCTATCACCCCCACTCAGATGGGCAGACCAAATGAGTGAACCAATGCTTGGAACAGTTTTTGCGGTGTTACACTGCCACAGATCACTCAGATTGGGTTTCTCACCTTCCTATGGCCCAGCCTAGCTATATCAACACGTTACATGCATCTATCATTTGTTTCCCATTTTTTGCCAACCATAAGTTAAACCCCGCCTACAACATGGAGCCCAGCTGTGGATCTAAAGTTGAATCGGTGATGGACTTATCTAAGTCTATCAAAAAAGTACACCAGTGGGCTTCCACTAGTTTGGAGGCAGCAATGCAAATATATAAGGAGAACGCTGATGGTAAGAGACAAGTGGGTCCAGCATATAAAGAAGGGGATCTCATGATGCTTTATGCTCAAAACATCCCTAATAAGCATCCATGCAAAAAGCTGGGATTGAAAAGAGTTGGCCCTTACCGCGTTGTTAGAAAGGTGGGCCACGACTCATACCAGTTAGATCTTCCCTCTTTGTTTTGAATCTTTTCTGTCTTTCATGAGAGCAAATTGACGATGTTTGAGGGCCCCTAACAGAGACTCCTGAGGCTTTTCTCGTGGATGGGGCGCCAGAATGGGAAGTGGAGGTAATATTAGCCTTTCACCGAGTAAAGGAAGGCTTGAGTACCTGTTATCTTGGAAGAGATTCGATGCTGAAGAAACAGTTGGGTACCAGTGTGCAACTAAGCACATGCACAAGACCTGATCAACGTTTTTCACAAGCGTTTCCCAGGCCGGCAGTCCTCAGTCAAAGCAGACCGTTCCACTATGAAGTTGGCCCCTGCCCACAAGAAGATTTTCCCTGGTGCAAGCCCCTGGAGGGAGGGTGGAGCCCCAAAAGGATGAGAGGGTAATGTCATGGCTCGAAAATGACATCATAATGGGGACAAACACTAAAGACAAAGATACATGTCAGGAGGATAAAAAGGTGAAGTTGGAAGGCCTCTCTGACAACAAACATACCTTATATCAACTCTGGGTTAAGGCGAGGTATGCTCAGGTTGGTTTTAGGGACGTTAGAGAAGTTCAGCCCTGTATAACAGCAGGGGCATTAAAACAAACTAGATTTTCAATTAACAAAAATGGTTTTCTTCAGTTTCTCGGTGAATGGGGTCTTGAAACCCGTTCTTTCTTTTGAAATTTCCAACTTGGGTCGTCCTCTCCTAAAATCAATAACCCAAGTTCAGTTGATTACCAAATATAGTTTACTGCAAGATGGAAGCGTGAACTTATTGGTATAACTCAGCTTAGCACCGCTTACATTAAATAATTGTTCCTCCAATTTACCTTAAATTCCTTTTCTTGAGACCAATCTCTCTCGTTGGTTGACTTCCTCATAATAAAACCATTCACTAGTACATCTTTATATATATGTTATCTTGGATGCACCTATGCGCAGACCTCTTCAAGGAGGTCTCATGCAATGTTAACCACTTAATTTAAACAACTGTAACTTTACGCCTGTGCACCGTTGGGACGCCCAGGTTCCCTCCAACCTGGGTTGCCTATACACTCCCACTCTAAGCACCGCATTGTTCAAGTTTGGGGTTTCCTTTTTTATAACCATCCTCTACTTAAGTTATTACAGCTCAAACGCCCTCTGCGGGGCTTTAGTAACTTTACTACTAATGACTAGTTTTCTGGTGTTGGCCCTGTGCACCATGCACTACCACGCTGGGAACAGGAGAATTATAGCCATTCTCCTTACACCCCCATGCCAAGGAACATCTGAATATCCATCAGGCTCTGAGAGCGCGACATATTTTCAATGGCGTCAATTTTGTCCATAATGAGATGTATGACGTCTTTTGAGACCTTATGTCTGAGGAACTAATTCTTTTGTTAACTTTGTCAAGGTGACTAGGGGATGGACAACCCCAAAAAAGAAACTCTAAAAACTAAGCCAATTAGAAACATGGAATGACTGACCTAAATGAGCATCAGGAAACACAAAAGTAACAAAAATTAAAAACCACCTACCAGGTGGCAAAGCAACAAACTGCTTATACCATCTTGGTGGAGGGGTAGGGGGATCATGCAGATCAAAAATCTTTATCCTCAGGATTAGCATTGAAAAAGCGGATCAATGTTGATAGTAAGGTGGTTGGGGCATCCACAGGATGAGTTTTGACTTATGTCTGAGGACTATTTTAATTTGAAAGAAGGAGCACTTTAAGGGTTTGAATTTTTTAAAGCCATCCTAAGATGATTGTAGACTTCCCGTAAGTGCTCCACATGACCATAGAAAGTTCAAGAGAAGACAGAGATATCATCAAGGTATATGAGGACAAAAATAGCTTAAAGTTCCTAAGGATCCCGTCCATGGCACGTTAAAAGGTGGCCAGCACGCTAAAAAGGCCCAGTGTAAGGCCCTTGGTTTTAGCTATTAAATTGTACAGGGGTATGCACCCCTTTAGGTCAAAAAAGGGGCCAAACCTCAAAACCAAGTCATTCACCAAGATCTATGACTTAGGTCAAACCCTAGATGAAGGATGGGTGGCAGCCGCCCCTCCCCGTTTACCCAATACCGTTTCTACGTCCTCTTCAGCACAAACTCATTCAGATGGAAAAATCTGGAGATTTTTTTAGTAAGCAACTCTGAGTGGATTTTATCAATCATAAGCAGCTCTCCAACAAAGGACTCAACCAGAAGCCAAAATGAGCGGGGTAACTTACCTACTAAGCCAAAATTCGAGAAAAAAGGCAAAACAAAAAGGTTGAAAATGGGGATCAAACTTGAAACTTCATTCTTAACTTAAGAGGGTGAGTTTGACTTCAGAAGTTGCAAACATTCTTAGAATATCTTGGAAGCATTGGCCTACACTGTCAAGGCGAAATTGGGGTTCAAAACTACTAAATAACAAACTAAAAACTGTAAATCAATCACCACTATTGCAATTCAGCTTAGCAGCCTCCCTCCCCCAGCTTAGTTTAAACCAGCATCCTATCTTAGGTAGTGTGTTGGTTATTGTTTTATCTATTTTAATTGAAAACATGTCCCCAAAAATTTCTGTTTTCTCTATTATATTATTAAAATGTATTAAAATCCGTGGTTTAATGTTTCCAAAGTTTATAACACCAAAAAGTCACGTTTAATGGCCTTGAGGATGGAGAACCCTTTTACATTCTAGCATAACCCCAAATGTTGAAATCTCAACTTCACATTAACAATTACCCTCCCCCAATCTACCTCCCCCCACTCAGGTAAGCCGCAGCTAAGAGTCTGTGCCTGTTGTTGATGCTGCTAAAGCGCCTATGGTTGCAGGCAAGTATTTTCTTGTCACGTACTTATCCTAGTTCCTGGGACATCCTTGCAGGTTTAATATAGCCCTTCGTTGGCTATGAAAGCACACTTGACTCAGTATTGGGGGAGAGTTTCATTTGCCAATATCCGCTAGCAAGATCCATTACAACAAAGCATCGTGACCTGGTGAGCAAGCAGAGAGAGACATTGATTAAGGGAAAGGGATTATTATCTTTCTTGGTGATGGAGTTGAGCCAGCGGTAGTTCTTCAGCACCCAATGACTGCCATCCTTCTTTTAAACCAAAAGGAGGGGAGGCCCAAGGGCTGCACAAAGGTACCAATAGTCCAGCTTTGAGTAGTAGTTTCAGCTCTACTGCCACCTGGTCTTCTTCAACCTTACTTTTTTGTTAAGATCTGGACCAAAAAGGGGTAGCGTCCCCAGTCTTCACATGATGTAGAGCCCCACTCATTTCCCAAAATCATAGGTTGAGGCTAAAAAAAGGGTTGAGTACTTTCATAATAGTGCTTGAACCTGATGATGTTGTTCCCCAGTAAGCTCCTTTCTGATAGAAGTGTCAACTAGAGCCACTAATAGGGGCATCTCAAACCAAAATCCCTTAGACTTCCAAAGCTGAGGATATCATTGACAGCCTCAACTGATAGAAGGTGAACATACATGGTGGGACTATCAGGGTCATTACCCTAGGTTTGTCAGTAAGATTTGTCAACAACACCGTTATGGTATCAGCATAGGGGTATCTAGAATCCCTGGTTAGGTTAGGACCTCTTTGACAGACGGGTTACTTAGGCCTTGGATCTCCAGCAATTGTCCTGAGAGGATGTTAACATGGACCTGGGCATCAACATTAACTTGGGACTTTGGAGTTATAGTGGTCTGATTAGGTAAATAGATTAGCATGCCTTCGTGGCCATCAATGGCAGGTGGGGGAAACTGTATTAGAGATCCCCTTACATGATACTTAAGTCAATTTAATTCAGCTCTCTTTAATAGGCAAGCTCAGGCCTTACTCTCCGCTTTGGAGTCACATGAGGTTTTCTAGATTAGGAACACGATGTCCTGGCAGGGATAAAAATCCTTCATCATAATGTACTACTGCGGAGTAGTCTCAGAGAAATTAGTTTTGAGAAGAAGCTCATAGTTTTGGTTATCCAGTGCAATGGCAGGGGTATTTACAGAAAGCTTAAAAAACAGGATAATAGGGAAGAATAGGCCCCTATAGACCATGTACACTGCAGTCCAGCCACGCCATATTCCATGTAATGCGTCAATTAATGAGCAGTCTTTATATGCTTCATCAATTTAAATAAAATATTATTCATGGGGGAACCATTGTCAACGATGGCAAGAACCATAATTTTATGAACTTGGACAGCAACGTGGTAACAAGACTCTCGAACTATGGAGGCACACATAAGAAACATTGAAGGTTCATTAGAAAAAGAACAAGCAGTGTCAAGTTCTTTTTTTCAACGGGTACTGAATATTTTTCTTCAAGTATGATAGATCCAGGTTCGTTGGAGGTCATGGATGATCCTTGAGGCATGGTAGAGATGTCAGCATGGATGCCTCATCCTTCATGCTGATGGCCTTTTTCCCACCTACTCAATAAGTCATTTCCAGCAGGTCTTACGCTGTGATGGAAGCTATTGCAGTAAGCACATCAGGGTCAAATCTTTTCCTTGTTCTCAAAAACATGTACCCAAGACGGTTAGAAGAGATAGAGGTGGTGGCCTTAGGGTGTAGGATCGATGCTGAGATCTCGTTGAGCAAATCTTGATTTCCTGAATGCAAGTAAAACCATTCTTTTAGTCAATGTGCATTTAAACCACTAGATAATCCCCCTAACGCGGAGATGACAGAAGTTATGGCGTCGTCTAAGGTAATGGAATTTGTTTAAATAAGGGCTGCACTTGGGCGTAGAAACAGCTGGAGAACTCCAAAGGGATCTCTTTTTTATTCAGTTAGATACCCAAGAACAATTATTTGACTAGCCAGGGTTTGGTTGCTTCCAAATTCTTGGACTAAGGCGGTATGGACCAGTTCCCATGTGTAGCATCCCTTTAGATGGAAGAGTCTTAATATCCCATGCGGTGCTGTTTAGGCAGAAGTGGATATGCTTCATTTTTTGCAATTCAGTAGCCTCTTCCATGGAACTCTCATATACATATGAAACGAAGGCAATACTTTCCTAGCCGGGGTGAAATTCTACTTTGAAATATGTTATAAGTTATTTAGAAGAGGAGTGGAAAGCGTATTAACATCAGGAATTGGTGTAGGCTCAAGAAATTTGGTCTTTCGCATAGTTGTGGGAAGCCTGATGATCCAATCTTCATCTTAGGTCCTCAAGTCTTGTTTATATTGTCCCAGTTTTTGTTTAGAGAGGAGATGGAAGCCTTGTAAGCAACTTGATTATTTAATGCTTGGATATCGGCGCGCTAAAAAGAATCTAAATGTCTAAGTTGTTCAAAAGAGTGGTAAACCCTTGGAAGTCTTCTCAAGCTGAAAAAGGTGACTATAATTAAGATTGGTGAAGGCGCTAAGGTTATACATTTAATCCAACAGGGCCCCAATTGAGACCCTTGGGTTGAGGGGGACTCTGTCACAAATAGTGACATATTTCCTGGAATTAACCACCCTTCTAAAGCCAAGTCCAACAAGCCCTTGGGGCAGAGACCAGAACCCTTAAGGTTCACCAATGACCTATCTAAGGTCATTGACAAAAATGGGTTCTGGCTTTGCCAGTCAAGGCTGAGGAAAACGGCTCATTTGAGGCAAAAGCCCAGGCGGTAATCAAACTTAAGACCCAGAAAATCACAAGATATGAGGTTACAAAATCTGTCCAAATTCAAATAATTTTGATTTTGTTGAAAAACAACGAATTTGTAGCTCATATCAGATTCAAACAACCACTGGAATCTTCGTGAAGCAACCCTATAAATTAAGTCCCTAGATGAAAAAGGCTTTTCTTTCTCAGATATTCTTATCACCCTAATAAAGTCTAGGAATCTTTGGCCAGTTCCCTGTATAATTTTGTCTTATTTAACAAAAAAATATACTTCTCCGAAGATCTGTGATGGCTGGAGTTCGTTTTCCGCTCTGGTTTGCACCCCCTGCTGTACGTGAGCCCTCCACACACTCTGCCACCTATTCCACTGGGCTACGCCTCCTCCTATTTTTCTGGCCTTTGCCTTGGATCCTACGCCACCCTTCCCAGCTCCCAGGGCCTCTTGTCCCAGATGGTTGTGGCCAGTTTGGTGTGCGTTTTGCTCCAAAGATTTATATGAAATAAAATACTGACCGTTTAGGACGTCTCTTCATTTTTATTAAGTCTCTTGGCCTTGTTGTATCATCTTTGGCCTGTGTCTTTCCCTCAAACGACCTCCTGCTCTTCAGTTTCCCTGACATTATCTGAGAAAAGCCTGGATTTTTTTGGGAGTCTTTCTACTGTTGGGTGGCTAGAGTTAGTCCAATCCTCTCAAAGTTGTCATCCGTTGAAGCGTTCCAATGGGCTAGTACTTTTGTATCCCTTCTGGCCTTGGTTGTTACCTTCCTCAAAGGGTGTGCTGAGGGTGTTGCGCGGCTCCCCTCACTCAAGGCGCTCATAAAGTGTGCAGTACCTGCCACTACTGGTCTCACTCTTCACTTTTCACGTGATTTCAAATTTAAAAATGATATCTTCAACACGTTGTCCAGCCTTAGGGCCCTCCATAAGTCTCAAGGAAAGGACTTAGCTGACGTCCTTCTCCTCCAGCTGCTGCTCCGTAAGATTTCAGAGGGAGCTCACCAATGGTTATTCTCCACGGGTGAGAATAATAGATCCCTCCTGGAATCTCTCCCAGCGTTGGAAACCTTTGTCAAGCCATGCGAGTATCCCCCTACTACCTCTGAGGACTATAACTCTTTTGTAAACTTGTTCCAAGGAGACCTCACTACAGCTCAATACTTGCGCCTGTTTCAAGAGCGAGCATCAAGGTTGGAATCTCTTGAACAGTTGAAAATGGCCCTTCTCCGCAAGTATCTAGATAATATTGGTGCTTCCCTTGGAATATGGGATAACCCTCCCCCTCCTTATCTGGGACATGCTTTATCCTTGCATCCCTGTTGCCTAACAGCCTCTGTGTCACTAATCCTAATTTTGCCGCTGAACTTCATATTTCTAGAACTTGACGACTCCATTACTATGGGGCACCAACATGTTTCCGAGCCAGTGGTGACATATTCAGCTGAGACACTGGCCGTTATGGACACTTCCAACCTGATTCTAGATAGCCTACTTCTTTACTCTCCCAGTACCGTTTGGAACCAACAATGAGCTCCTTGGAAGGTGAGACTGAAACCTCTGTTATAGATGGGGGTCCCCTCACTACTGGCCCTGCACTGCTGCGCTACACGGAGTACCCCTCACTTTTGTCCTCAAAAGTAGAGGGGGTTAGTAAGTCTAACCCATCTGATTCAGAACATTCACTTCCTCCAGGGTACAGACCTGCCGTTGCCGTTTTGGAACCTATGCCTTCTGTCCAACCTGTCATCCCAGTTGTCCCAGTTGAACAACTCTATCCTATCACAATAGAGTCACCTCTTGTGGCGGACTCCATCCAGAAACTAGTAGAGATATTAGAGATGATTGAAGAAGAGATAGCCATGGCTGACCCCACCAAAAGCTTGGCTGTCTTTCCTGGTTTAGTCTCCTGTGATAAAAAACCTCCTCCTGCCGAACATAAAGCATTAAGCTACCCCACACCGTTTAAGTCCCGTAGACAACTTTATGGTAATGTGAAGTCATATAGGGAAATTTTTTTAAGGGACACTCCACATTATAAGCCGTCCTCTGGGCTTGGAGCCATCCTGTAATCCCTTGGCTCTAAGGAAAAAGACTCTCCTCTGCTTATTTCTTGTTCATGGCTACTTTTTTCTTCAGGGAAGATCTTTCAAGCACTCGCTTTGGTGGACACTGGTGCAACTGAAAACTTCATCCGCCAAGAGTTGGCAGAGGCCCTGGAGCTACCCCTGGGAGTTTGTCAGTTTGTGAAGGGTGGTGCATCTCAAACTATTCCAAGTTATCGTGTGTAACACCTGCCCCTTTCATTGCAGGTGATGGTTTCTTTGCTGAGAGCTTCTCCTCAATAACCGAACCTCCTATGCCCTGTTATTTTAGGGGTTGTCTGGTGGCTCCGATTTGACATCGCCACTAACCTCCTGGACTCTATCATGCATGCACAATTTTCTGGTGGAGTCACTGTACCATTCCTTTCTTAGATTAGAGCGCCACGGTGCTCCCCAGAAGGTGGGGACCCTCTCCTAATATAGGCCTAGCCTCTATTCAACATACTGACGCCATGAGCCCAATAATTACTCTGCCAGAATGCATCCGTGGATATGCTGATCTGTTTGATCCCGCAAAGGACAGCCCACTCCCTGAGCACATTAAGTTTGACTTTGGGTTAAAGTTGACCGTGGATCTCGTCAAGATATCCTCCCCAATTTACCCCTTGCCCCGAGGGAAGAGGCTGCCTTGGGCGCTTGGGTAGACGACATGCTCTCTAATCAAATCTTTAAGAAATCCTCACCTGTGTGCTCCCCCTCCTGTTTGTAGAGAAGTCTGATGGCTCACTTTGTCCCTGCGTTGATTATGGCAATCTGAACAACGTAACAGTGCCTGACCCCGTCCGCTCCCTCTGGAGCAACAGATTGCCCGCTACGTGGAGAAGGCTAGGGTGTTCAGCAAGCTTGACTGTCTCAACGCTTTAAGCCAGATCCGCACAAAGAAGTCCAGGAGTAGTTGACAGCTTTTCACACATGGAAAGGTATCTACCAGTTCAGGGTTATGCCTTTTGGTTTAAAGAACGCTCCCGCCTGCTTTCAGAGGCTCGTTGATGCTGTCTTGGGAGACCTTATGGGTACTTGCGCGATTTCATACATGGACGACATACTGGTCTTTTCCCCAGATGCAAAATCTCATGCCCGCCTCCTTGTGTCTGTCATGGAGAGGCTTTCACAGGCAAACCTTACAATTAAGGCTAGCAAGTGTGAGTTCTTCCAACTCAAGGTCGAGTTCTTAGGAAACATTATCTTTTCCCATGGTCACATGATTGCCCCAGATAAGGAAGCAGCTATCCGCAATTGGGTTACCCCTCATCTCTCACGGAGTTAGGCAGCTTCCTTGGAACATGTAATTTCCTTCAGAAATTCACTCCCCAGCTCTCAGAAGTTGCCGCCCCTCTCTACACTGCTTCATGGAAGAAGATTTTTAGTTGAGTCAATAAATGCAACGTTTCATTCCACGCCGTCAAGTGTATACTATTGTCCAGCCCAGTGGTGATACATGCAGACCCCAACCGTCCCTTTATTGTCGCCACTGATGCTTCCAAATTTGTGGTGGGAGCTGCTCTGCTACAAGAGGGGGAGGATGGAGAGGAACGGCCTGTTGCTTACTTTTCTAAGAAAATGACCCTGGCACAGCTCAACTATGCAATGTAAGATAATGAACTCCTTGAAGTTGTTGAGGCAGTACAACACTGGCGTCACCATTTGCATGGGTTAATTGGCCATTTACCGTCCGTACTTACCACAAGGCATTGATGTACTACCGCGCCCCCCAGAAGCTATCCCATCGCCAGTCCCGGTGGTTGAAATCCTGTCAATGTTTGACTTCAAGTATGACTTCATTAAGGGCACCCAGAACATGTTACCTGATGCTCTATCCCAGAACTCTGCCCTAGCACCTGACCCAGCACTAGTTGACACCCACAATACCCAGGTGTTGATTAAGCCAGAACAGGTGAAGGAGAGCCCATTGTCCAACCCTCCGCTCTGCTCATGATGGAACCTTTGGAAGGTGACGCTGACACCCCTTCCCGTGTTAGGTTATCCCAACCTCTGTCAGCTGACTATGATAAGATTTGACAGGACTGCCATAGAAATGGCGAATCTCTGGAAAAAGGCTACCAGTTGATGCCTGGGGTCATCCTCCATTGGGGCAAGTGGTGGGTACCTCCTGGACCCCTGCATGAGGAAGTGATACGTGAAGCTCATGATCCTCCAACTGCTGGCCACCCTGGCAAGGACAAGACGCTTTAGTTAGCCCGCCAATCCTACAGTTGGAAAGGTATTGCCACTGATGTGGTAAATTTCACAAAGTCCTTCTTGACATGCAGCCGGTCAAAGCCAAGCCGCCTTAAGAGTGCTGGATTGCTTGTTCCACTACAAGCTGCTGAGGGCCCTTGGACATCAGTGTCTGTCGATTTTATTGTGGAACTTCCCTTGTCCCTAGGTTATGATGCAGTAATGGTTGTGGTGGACCGTTTCACAAAGATGGCCCACTTCATCCCCTGCAACAACACCATTACTTCAGTTGAGACAGCCCACCTCTTTGTAAATCACATCTTTTTCTTGCATGGTCTCCCCAAGGAGATTATCAGTGATCGGGGCCCACAATTCACCGCTCATTTCTGGGAAGCCCTGCTTTCCATCCTCAGAATCCGCCCTTGTCGCTCCACAGCCTTCCACCCCCAGTCATATGGACAGACAGAGAGGGTGAACCAAGGTTTAGAGCAATTCTTGCGTAGTTATTCCAATGCTGAACAAAACAATTGGTCCTCTCACCTCCCACTGGCGCAATTCGCTTATAAAAACCTTACCCATGCCTCTACAGGCACTTCCCCCTTCTTTGAAAAGTATGGTTACAACCCCAGTTCCAACCTAAGTCTGAGGATTGAGTCCACCGTCATTGCTGCCAATGAGCGCGCTAAAGAGCTCAGGGACATACATCAGGCAGTGAAGGACCATCTCGTTGATGCTGTGGGGATCTACAAAGCATATGCTGATCAAAAGTGCCATGAAGGGCCTGAGTATAAGCCTGGTGACTTGTTCATGTTCAACGCCAAGAATCTCCACCTGAAGCAACCCTGCCGCAAGTTATGTCCCAAGCGTGTTGGACCCTTCAATATCCTCAAGATAGTTGGCCCATCAGCTTACCAGGTTGACTTACCCCCCTCAATAAAAGTGTTCAGCACCTTACATGAATGCCTCCTGACCCCCTTCAATGGTCTCATTCCACCTCACCCAGATCCCATGATAGTGGATGGTGAACCCCAATATGAGATTAATGCCGTTCTTGCTTCTCGCCTATCTTGACGCAGCCTGCAATGCTTGGTGTCCTGAAAGAAATATGATGAGACATAGAACAGCTGGTTATCTTATTGGGACATGACCAATGCTCAGGACCTAATTAATGACTTCCACTCTAGATTCCCATATGCCGCAGGAGCCGCCACCCAAGCCTCTTTAGCTGCCATTAAGCTATTAACTCCCCAAAAGAACTTTGCCTTGGCCAATGTCCACTCAGGTGGTGTAGAACCCCTCCAAGAGCAGAGGGTGATGTCACAGCTAGTGACAAATTTCCTGAAATTAACTGCCTTTCTAAAGCCAAGTCCAACAAGCCCTTGGGGCATAGACCAGAACCCCTATGGGTCACTAATGACCTATCTAAGGTCATTGACAAAAAATAGGTTTTGGCTTTGCCAGTCAAGGCTAAGGAAAACGGCTTATTTGAGGCAAAAGTCCAGGCGGTGATCAAACTTAAGACCCAGAAAATCACAAGATATGAGGTTACAAAATCTGGCCAAATTCAAAAATTTTGATTTTGTTGAAAAATGACGAATTTTTAGCTCATATTAGTTTCCAATAACCACTGGAATTTTCGTAAATAAACCCCCTATAAATTAAGTCCTAAGATTAGAAAGGCTTTTCTTTCTCAGATATTCTTATCACCCTAATAAAGTCTAGGAATCTTTGGCCAATTTCCTGAATAATTTTGTCTTATTGAACAAAAAATATACTTCTCCGAAGAGCTGTGATGGCTGGAGTTCGTTTTCCGCTCTGGTTTGCACCCCCTGCTGTACGTGAGCCCTCTACCCACTCTGCCACCTATTCCGCTGGCTCCGCCTCCTCCTATTTTTTCTGGCCTTTGCCTTAAGTCCTAAGCCACCCTTACCAGCTCCCAGGGCCTCTTGTCCCTGATGGTTGTGGCCAGTTTGGTGTGCTTTTGCTCCAAAAATTTATATGGAAACAAAATACTAACCGTTTAGGACGTCTCTTCATTTTATTGGGTGCTTGGCCTTGTTGTATCACCTTTGGCCTGTGTCTTTCCCTCCACCGACCTCCTGCGCTCCAGTTTCCCTGACAGACTCCAACCACTTGGAGCTTGCACCCTTGGTCCACACTATGGATTTGATCCCATAAGGCAGCTAGGACTGCCAAAACGTCCTTTCTCCAAGGGTCATCAGGGTAGGTACTGTGGAACCAGAGGGACCTTGAGGCCCTCAGTGACCTTCAGGCCCTTTGGGCCCTTAAGGACCTTTGTAACTTTTTGGCTCCCTAGGCCCCTCAGTCCCTTCACTCCCAAAGGCGAAGTCATGAGAGGTCAGCTTCTAATAGCGCTGTTGAATAGTCTTCACTAGGTCTTTACTTGGTTGAGGCATTGGTTCCAGGCAGCCTCAAGGTGTTTTACATTCTGATGAAGATGGTCTTTGAGGTACCTGAAATTCCGCTATCCAGCACCGTGAGCTGGTTTCAGGATTTGTTGATTAACCATTATTTATTGACAAAGGCTTCTCAACTATCTTAGATAAAGGGGGGACTGCGTTTTAGAAATTAACAAATTAGGACTTTAAGGTTTGTGCAAGCTCTAGTTGTCATGAGACTTCATGATGGTGCAACCCAACTAACTGTAGGAGGTGATTAATGGCAGGATGGATGGTGTTTAGAAGATAGTGCTCAGTCCCCAAAGTCAGTTCACCAGCTAATAGTTGGGCTGAGGTATATAGATCCCACATGTTAGAAGGCAGCTAAGAAGCGTGGGAGCGACTTGAGCGGCCTCTTACAGAATAGAAGCCATTTAGTAACTGTTGGATGCTATTTTTAAGGTTTCCATATTGAAAGTTGGTATTGATCACTGCCAACTGAAGGTATAGTGAACTTGAACGTGGTTTAGAACTCTAAGTTTTCAAGCTGCATGGGTGGTACTTCATAACTTGAGGTACTAATTTATCTAGCAACGTTTTTTGAAAAATCAGCAGGTTAAATTCCTTGACTGATATTATTCTCCATTGTTTTTGATAGACGTTTTCACTTTTACATCTCGGAGCTCCCTGTAGTGAAAACATTTTTTTCATCATAACATTTCTCTTGACTGATGCTGAAGGTCAAAGATGAGCTCAAAGCTGTAAATTAGCGGAGAGTTCATAAAAGTAAAACATGGGACTAATATAGACTAATTTATTAAGTTAGAAAGTGTCAATATTTATAGGGCGTGTAGGGACATGGTGCACCAAGAACCTTTGCGCCCCATGCTATCAGTAATCTTCACTGCCTTCTGGATCAACCTCCTGGTTAGCACCCTCATTGTTCTGTGTCATCCTAATGAATTCAGCAGTAGTGGACGCGCCTCTTTAGATTCAGGAAGCGGGGATGTGATTCCTGAAGGCGATTCCATCAATTCTCATGCGCGTAATGCTTTCTGATTGAATCTAGTATTGTTGCCTTCAGGGTAAGGATCCATTCACGCTGGTTCAAGAGTCAATCTATCAAGTCTCAATTTGTGTCTAGAGATTTTTACTCGCTCACCATCTTGAATCTCAACAGAACCTTCACCAAAAGTGCCCTTCTTACTGAAAGCTGTTACATTTGAACTTAGAAGAATTTGGTTACTTCCATTCGATTGGGCAGTAAGCCTTCTCCTTAGGTTTATCATTGCAGCTTTGAGCAACGCAAAAATTCTTTTGATAAGATCAGCATTGCTAAGTGTTTCTTAGGTCTTGAATTCTTTATAAGTGGCTTTAAAATCGATCAAGGCCTCATTAATGGTCTTCCAGGATTTTTTGGGTTTTACAGCCAAGGTCATGTGCTTCAGGAGATGCGGGTAATAATTAAGAAAACTAAGCAAGACGTTTTTCATCATGACTAAATTAAAAGCTCCTGTTGTTCAAAGCTGTTGAGCCTTATGGCAATACAGCTTCATAGTCCAAAATTGACTCAGACTTTCCCATTCTCACTAAGAGGATCTCTTACGTCATAATTTGTACATTCTTTGCACTTCCAAACTTGACAATAGAAAATATCTTTGACTTCAGCCCAAGTGTGATGGAGGAAAAGTCTAACTCCAAGCACCTCAGTTGCTTCTCTTATCATAAGCCTCTGAACATGACAATCTTTTGTTTGTTTCTGGCTCCTTCCATGCTCTTTTAATATGACTTAAAATATTTTTTGTTATATATCCCTAAACAGGAGTAAACTTAGCCATCATTTAAGGTGAAAATCGAATCTTAATCAATTCAGTTTGACGTGCTAATTGTAAAATTATTGTGATGTGTTGGTAAAGGTAGTGAATTCTCCCAAAGTAGGTATTAGTCTGAGGAATAAAAGATATCTCATTTTACTGTTGTCCATGTCCTGATTAAGCGATTCAAATGAACTGTTTTGAATTTCCAAAGTGGTAAAATTGTTTTTAGGCTTTGTACTGTTTTATTGATCTCATTCCCTAAGAAATCTAACTTCTCTAACTTAAATCATGTCCAGATCTATGGTCCTTTCTTATGCCAGTGATGATCCAACCCTTCTTGGATCAAAAGTCAAATGAGCTACTTGCTGGCTCAATTAATTGAACTACTTGTACGTACTCTCCAGAGAAATATCTTTTGGAAGTTCCTCTCCATGGTACACTTACATGGTATCATCATAAAACTCTCCTCAAATGCTTAAAGGTGCCCCTGTAATGAGAACCTGTTTTTGAAGGAGCATCCCGTTCCCTCAGGAATTGCTGATGAAAAGGGTTGATCAAATTGCATAAAGTGTATTGTTATTCAAAGGTGCATCATCAAGTGACTTGGATGTCTAGTTCGTGTGTACATGAGACTTTTTCTCATTGGTTCAAGAGTGTCCAGCCTAGTTGAATCCTTGAGATTATACATCTAAATGACTTTCTTAAAGTGACTGAAGCTCCTCCACACCTCTTCTGACATCAGGAAGATTAATCAAGCTTTTAACAAAAATAATATGTATTTGACGTTACTAGCATTAAATATAAATAAAAATAAGGAAGATTTCGTAAAATATGTTCTTTAATGTAGGGATTTATAAAAAATATATTGCTTAAGGGATTTGGGGGTGCATAAAGTAGGAAGTGGTTTTTTATAATCTAACTTCTAACTAAGACGATTGTGCATTTCCAACTTGTTTCAGGGGCACCTGAGTCTAATTCCCCTGATTCTTAAGCTTGTTAATTTTCTTCTGTAGTTTATATTGTACATCTATAGCCTTTTTGTGGTTTTGTGGCTGCTGTTCTAAACTCAAATATAGCTCTTATTGTTCTTGTGACCCTTGTGGCTCTTGCAGCTGCATGGGTACCATGTTTGTCTCAATTAATGAAGTTTGTAAAATATAATTCGTTTCCCATTTTGGTGAAAATTCACATTGCGCAGCTTTTTACAAACAGGAGACATTATTTATATGGTGTTTTGGTATTCACCATCATTAGCGGTTGAACCCAAAGGTATAAAAAGGAGGTTCCTATGAGGCGTAGTTTTATACGTTGTGTGCATACCCATATGGGCCAGTACTTATACTTGCACGTCCTCTGACATCATGATTACCAGCTTTCAAATTATTGCAGCAGTCAATGGGTATATAAAATTCTCCATTGTCAGAAAACTTAAGCCCATTTAAGCCTATAAAAAGGGCTTTATAATCTTGAAAACTATTTTGATTTCTGGCTGAGTTAAAAGAGATCACCTGTTCCTCTAGAAATTTACATTGGTAGTATCATAACTAGTGTATATGAACTTATCTGGGGGTAAGCCAACCAGGGGCAGACATTACTAATTCTCAAAAGAGCTAAACTAAATTAAGAAAAAAATAAAAAAAGGACGGATGCACTAAAACCAATATGAAAACAAAATTAAACTAATTAAACTAAGTTGGAAGCGGTAAACAGCTACCAACCATGGCAGAGGGTGAAGGGGGATTAGGAGGATCAGCATCCTCATATGGGATGGTCAGGGTTTGGCACAAAGCTTAGAGCACTGGCATGGGCACATCGTGGAATTGAAGGTCATGGTAGCAGAGTAGGGATTACAATTTTATTAGCAATAAGAGGGTGTTGATGTACTTAGAAAGGGATTTCTCAGCCTCAAGGCGGACTTTGGGGAGAGTAGCAATGGTGGCAATTTTTTGCAGTTAATGCAGGTCTTTAGGACAAACTTGTGACCGCTGCAATTTTAGGATTACTTTATTAGCCACCTACTGGAATTAAAGGTGTTCTTATTTGTGTATTGGGTGCATTGTGGTGGGGATTAAAGGGGATTGGCCTTCAGCCAAGACTGCGATTTATTTTGTAATGGATTTTCAGAGGGGGCGACATACAGGGGAGCAACAGCTATCTATGTGAGTCTGTCATTACTTTGGAAGGTGTTAAGATCAGAGAAGGGCGCATAGTGGTGAGTTGGTAATCTGTGTGCGTATTCAGCATTGAGGTACATTTCAGAAGGGTGAAGCCTTTGACAAATTTTGGAAACAGGATTAACTTATTTATCAATCTCCTCCTGATATTCCATGGATTCTGATTTAAGACTATTGGAACTCAGCATATGGTTGAGTTGAGGTTGGTGACTGGGTGAAGGTGTTTAGATTTTACTTGAACATAATCTGACCCTTGATTTTCTGGTTCAGGAGAAGTGTCTTGGTGAAGGTTCTATGATTCGTTGATGTAGAGGCAGCTGCAGCTGCAGCTACTGGCTGGGGTAGGAGGAGGGAGTATTGCTCCCCATTTAAAGAAAGTTTTGAGTCAGCAATTGGATTTCATGAGAGGGGTCAAGTGTGGGGGCCGCAGCTTAGGAAATGGAGGGCAGCACTGTTTGAATGAATTAAATTAAAAATAAGTGAGGAAGATGGTGCGCCCTTTAGCCACTCAAGCTCAGAAAGGAAGGTCATGGGCAGAAGAGATTGGTGCGAGGAGGAATTAAAAGAGCGATTTTTGCTGAGACATGGAAGATAGTTTCAAATGCATAGAGGCCCACGAGGTGGGTGGTTCTATGGGGAACAACAAATTGTGATATTGGGTATGGCCATATATTGAAAACCCAAAAATTAGCTCTTTATGTAAACTATCTGGGGGAGGCGGGTGGGAGGCCCACAAATTGAACCACAAGAGAGTTACAAAGGGGCAACCAGGTATATGTGTTTGGGATAGGGGCGCCTTAAAACACCAGGGGAATTGTAGCTGCATATGCAGCATCAGCTTCACTTGTGAAACTGAGATTAAAATGCCCCTTGAAGGAGAAGAAGTTGATGAAGCCATAATACTGCATAACCACCTGGTATAATCTAATTATAGATCTATTCTAAGTGAACAACTTGCCATATTTCGCCCAAGGGAAAAATTGCATGGTGCTCTGGGGGAGCTAAAAAGGGCTATAAGGCACCAACAGGGTCTATAAGAGAGATAGTGAGTTAATTCCTCTGATGAGACAAATTGACATAAAGAGTTGGGATGTCTAGCAGAGCCAGCTCAGGCATGTTTTGAAAACTGCAAAAACATTAGGAGGTTTATCACTGTCCTATTTTATCAGTGGGCGTCAGGCTTATTGACATAGGGTGAATTAGAGAGTGTCAACATGAGTGAAGATTTTACTTACTTCAAACTAAGATTTGACTATATGTGGGAAAATTGAGATAGAGCTCTTTATAGTAATAATATTGGGATTCTTGAGAAAGCTTATATAGGATGAAGAATTAACCCTTATGATTGAGCTTTCATCAACTATAATAAAAATTATTTCCAAGAACCATGTTTTCTTTTTTTAGCAATAGTGGTGCCCAACCAAAAAGGGAAGACGTCATACATCTTTATTTGTAGATAGCCAAATATAGGGATTATCAGAAATAAAAATTCCTAATATGGCACCTCAGCTTACAGCCTAGGAAGCAATATCAGAAGGTGAGAAAGCTTTGGCGAAACTTTTATCTGGCTTCCGCTTTAGCTGGTGGCCATGGCGGACAATATCAGAGTAGGAGCATTAGCGACATGAGGTATAAGGAGGTATAATTGTGGGGTTTCTTCATTGATGAGGCTGGCAGTGTCCATTGCATCAACATATTGGGCAAGTTGATTCTCAGCGAAAGTGATGAGAGCAGGCACACAAGTGAATTACTTGATGCGCCAGTGGGTTTCAGGATAATTGAGGGTCAAAAAGAGAAGTTTTTGCTGCATCAATGCAAGCACATCTCACACCAAAAGAAAGCTCCTCAATTTTATACTTTGCATCTTCCTCAAAGTCGTGAGGAAAATTAGGGGTAAAAATATCCTCAACAAGGGGTTTTATTGCCCCATGGAGTTGCTGGCAGAGTAAGGTGTTGGCAGGAGCAGTTGCGGCTTTGACCTCCATTTTATTAATATTTTTATATTGGAAGCCCATTTTTTGGGCGAAAATGGTGGGGCCGCTAATGGAAGGATTGACAAAAAATTCCTCCAAAGTGAAATCTAGCTTGACATGGTATGGCTGTTCATCCTCATCATTCCATTCGAGAGCCTCAAATGGATTGAGTTCACCCAGCACTGGGCCAGTCACAAAAATTGTGGCAGTGGCAGAAGCTGATTGGCCATTTTCTGTTGACCATGGCAGCTCAGCTGAAACTGATTCAGCCATCGACTCAGGATTCTGTAATTCAGTCAAATTATTTTAAAATTTTAAACTTTTTAAATTTTGATTAGCTGCCACCTTAGAAGCGTTACCAGAATTTGCCAGGTTGGGGAGGGAGTATTGAGCCCCATTAAAAAATTTTGGGCTGAACCAGCCACTGACCCAACGCCAGAGAGAGGTTCAGCAGAAGCAGTAAAGGTGGAAGCTGTAGGGCACTTGCACTTTGAGTGATCAAGGTCAAAGCACAAGGGGCAAATGGCGCAGCCATTCTTGACGTGCACCCAAAATGGGTAATTAGGGGTGGATTTGATCACTATGTGAGATAGAATCTTGAAGTGAGTGTTTTGATGGAATGGGCAGATTGTCACAAAGGCGTGCAGCCCTGCCAAACAAACTTCTTTATTTGGAACCAAAAAATTGCAACATGGGGTCTGCACCATAAATGACCAAAACCTCCATGAGCTTGTGGTGGAGGCGTTTGTGGGAAAGGTGGGATGGCAAGCCAGCAAAAGACCACCAAAGTAGCCTCATCCAGTAGCCATATGTGAATGGTCAGAAGGGAAATATTTTTAAAAATTAATGGCAGCTTATATGATGCCATTGCATTGGTCTTGGAATGGAAACTGAGGTTAAAATACCCCTTAAAGTGGTATAAACAATGAAGCCAGCAGGATTAAACACTGCTGTGACCATCTCGATGATGTTCACACTTGCATATGGGAAGAGGTTCCCATATTTGACCCAGAGACCAAAACGAAATTTTTCCATGGGAGCATCAAAGGGCTCCAGAGCACCACCTGGGAACTTGCAAAATGGTGGGCCATGTCCTGAGGGGGACATAACGCTTGGTAGCTTTAGGGGGGCTAGCAGAGCCAGCCCAGGCATGCTTTGGTAGCGATTAAAATATGCCAGATGGCGGCGCACCACCACCCCAAGCTGGGCAGCAGGCGTCAAGAGCATTAACTGCCATAAGTTTTGGCTCAATCAAGCAGATATTTTTGTATTTTCTAAAAATTCAAATTGGCTTTAGTTTTAATGTTGAAGTAGAAGAGACTAAGAACTATTTTCATTTTTACTCATCACAGGAGATTAAATCTTGCAGCTCTACAACTAGTACTATGGATGGGCTCATTTATTTTTCAGTGGTAGTGGCAGCAGTGTCCTTGATGTTTAAAGTGTTAACTTCCATGATGGGCATCATATATGATGTGCAGAAGTTTTTAATCATACCAACCATCTCACAATTTGCAACAAATTTAGCATCATGTCCCAAATACTTATCTGTAAAAGAATAAATTAGAGGAGATATAGCCACAAGTATAATGAAGAGAATCTGATCTTGGATGTTGTAAAAATTTATAGTATATTGATTATTCTCAGCCAATAACCCAGTTAAATATATTACTTGCACAGGTTTAAGTTTTGTGCAATTCTCCACATTGTATAGTAGTTGATTTAATTGTTTAATAGTATGGCAAATATTATCCATAGTTGAATGGAAGTATTAGATTTCTTTCCAACGCTCAGACAGTATTTCCTCTCAAAATACTTATGATGTCTTAGATAGGGATTCGTTCCCTTGTATCGCCTAACTCAATGGACTCTTAGATCCCTGTTTATGGTTTCTCTGGTTTGACACACAGTCAGCAGAAATCCCAAATTTGATTCAGCTTCTTCTCTGGATCCCCACTCAGGTCCTTACTCTTTATCTTAAAGAATCTCCCAATTATTGCACACAGCAATAATATCCCTTAAAATGAATAGAACAAATGGATACTTATAAAATTTATTAAAGTAAAATTCTAGTAAAAGTGATAATTTGTGATATGGTAAGCTATGATCTGTAAAATTATGATTATTTATTAGTGAATTTTAGGGAATTCTATAGTGGGGAATTAGGCGCCCAACCCTTGGTTGGCACCTCCTCAATGAAATGGCAGCCATTGACATTGAATCACCCATCCTCGTCTTGGCAGCGATTGTCTTCCCCACCCTGTCTAGGATTCTGTTGTTGGACATCCTTGAGTCCTAAAACAAAAAGAGTTGAAAAAACGTGTCCTAACGTTTTACTCTTGATCCATGCGAACCAACCATATTTGGCAATCGACCTGCTTAGGTAATGAACTTGTTATCCATTAAGGCAGGTCACAAACCAGCTGATCAATTTACTAGTTTCAGGTAGCATCACTCGCCTCACAACTTACTCCTTAAATTCCCAATTGTTTAGTGATGAAATCTGACCTATCTCAATTTGTATACCTGATAGTTAATCAACTATCAGATGCTCCTACTTTGTCAGCAACTCTTCTCGATGAGAACTTAAGCATTCATCTGGATTGATACCTGACAGATATGACCAGGCAAATAACCTAAAATCCCCCAAACATAGTTACCTAAAATCAGGGTCAGCTGATATCCAATTCATCTCGCATTAGGGAACTATCTCATAGCAATCCCTGGTAATCTAGCCAGCTGAGAATATGGGAAAAAATTTCAACACATCCCCCCTCTTTCCTAAATTCCAGCGAGAAAAGGACTGGGGCAGGAGAACACTGCTTTGAACACTAAGTCAAATACTTTATTTTCTTAAGTGGAGTAAGATCAAAAATACTCAACGCTTCTCAGGATGGCCTTTGGCATGCAGCTCTCTTCCTCATCCTCCTCACTACCACCTACTCAGAGTGCAGTTCCCATGACCTTCTGTCATGCCAGGTTGTTCAATTTACTCATGATGATATTAATCCTGGGATCCAGTTTCCACCCATCAGGGCATATGACCCGCTGTTATATTCAGGATTCTTGGTCCAGCATCCTAAATTTCCTGATTTTCTCCTCATCCCTGACAGGAGATTCTTGCTGTCAATGTTTGTTTGTGGCCCAATAAGAATGCTCATTTATTTTCACCCTTGTTATTTTCTTCTCATAACCTCTTGGCTCATATCATTCTTAACTTTTACTCTGGAGAGCTTAACCCCTTTTCTTAAGATCAATTTATCCAAATTGGAGCTTAATTGATTTCAGAGTGCATAATGTCGACTATCATATAAGTCCAACATCCCCCTCTCATCCAGCTCATATATCAAATTCTGAGTCGCGGTACCAACAGCTTCTCAATAGTTTATCTAATCAAGATCTTCAGCTCATCTAGATAATGAGTCAGTCTGTGCGATGGAACCTTTTCTATGGACCTCCTAGGACTCATACTCCTAGTCAAGTACCAATGGCTAGTCCTTCCATGAAATTACTGGAAACAGTAACCAACCCCTCTGAAACCAGGTTAGCAATCATCTCAAAAAATATGTGGCAAATCCTTCCTCTGTCGTTGATTCCATAGTTAGATTTTGAGACTCTCCTGGACTGGCTCCTTTCGCAGATACTCCTAACATCATCATCATCAAACCTCCTGAAGTAATGCCTTTTGCTCTTAATCGTTCATTCCTCACTATATTGGACTTGCTTATGGAGTTCCTCTTCTGACTTGAGCAATACTACAAGCCAGCTGTCTTTGCCACCAAGCTCCCCATCAGCAACAGCTTACATTTCAAAAACCCCTATGCAGAATTAAAGGCCCAAGTCACCAAGGCTTTGTACATAGCTCTGAATTCTTTTGATCTTGATAACATCCTAGATTGGGATATTGCAGCTTATGCTCTTTGCTAAGACGGCCAAGTTCTTTGTAGTTGGGCCATGAAGCTTCCAGCCTCTCCTGGTTTCCATCGCTCTTTCTGCTTCAGCTTCTGAGAAGCTCTTAGTCATTGCTTGCAGAATGCCATTTGTTCCTTTCATAACTATCTCCTTTCTGGCGCTTCCTATCAGTATCTTCTGCTGATGGCTTTGATAGGGGGCATTATTTGGCAACCCCATCTAGTATTCCTTGTTTGTTACTGGGCCATATGTCCAGTGTTCTTGATTAAGCCTTTCAGCAAGCGCGCAAGACCAATCTTCTGACTCCGGTACATTATCAGGATTACTTGGGGTTATTTGATAATACCTCCTCTTGTACTATTGCTTCTCTCCTCTCTCCAGGGTATCACGTTTGGTTTCTTCTGACATTTTAATTTCCCTTCCCCTAGCCACTTTCTCAAAGGTATCTGCATCTGCTCAATAAACTTAGTTTCATGTAGGTTAGCCCTTGCTAGCATCTGATCTCACATAGATTTTGATGGGCTAGTCACTCCTACTGCAATCCATACTCCCTCCCCAGAAGGCGACATAGGCGGAATCATCCCTGAATTGAGGATAATTAATAAAAATAAAAATCATAAAAAATATCAGTTTTTCTATGCAGTTTTTAATAACTTTTTCCACATATTTTATCAAACTTTTATTTTTTCATCTTTTTCCGTGGGATTTGACCTTTTTTGGTTCAGCAGTCCATCTTTTTATTTTCTTCCCCCAAACTGGATCCTCTGTATTCTTAAACCTACCAGTTTTCTATGGTTTGGAGGTCTTGCTTTTTTAAGATTTAAATATTCAATTGGTTCAGAGGTCCTTTTTTTACTTGACCAAATCATTAGGACAGAACCAACTTAATGGTTCAGCAGTCCTTTAGGAACTCATTTTATATTATTTTTCCTTGATCCATCGCTTTTAATACTTAGCATGGACCCATTTACTACCCTTCCATCCAAGAGGTTCTTGATGGAGTAGGCGTCCATTGCCATCTTGGCAATGATCTCGAATGGACCCAACCACAATGCATCCAGTTTGTCTCTTCTCCCAAAACTATGCATATTGTAATAGGCAACTATTTCGCCTATTTGGTATTCTGATAAGGCTGGTCAGTTATTATCATCTATCATTTTTGCTCATATCCTTTTCTTCAAAGCTGTACAAATGTTTGCAATTGCATTTTTACCAGAATATTCGTCAATCAGTTCAGGTACTCCTTGCACTCATCCCTGATGTTAGTTCCACCACCAAATATAAAATTAGTGGCATCGCGGCCTTCCTCCTGTATAGCAATTCAAATGGCGTTTTTCCCGTTGGCATATAAAGACTAATATGTATGCAAAAATCTCTAAACTCAGTTATGTTCCCCATGTGAAAGTTCTTCCTGAGACCAGCTTCTTCAGCATCATGGCCAGCATTCCATTAACTTGTTCCACCAGTCCATTTGTCTCTGGCTGGTAGGGTACAGACATGAATACTCAGATCCCATTATCTCTTTTAATTGCAAGATCACATGAGATGTGAAGTTAGTCCCATTGTTGCTAAGCAGGACCTACGGGCATCCATGTTGGTATACTACTTGATCTAGGATGAACTTTGCAGCACTGGTAGCGTCTACTTTCACCAGGGCCTACATCTTGACCCATCTTGTCAGATGATTGATCGCAACTATTATATACTTGACTCCCCCTGTGCTCATCATCAGCGGTCCCATCACGTCAATGGACACCATATGCCAAGAAAATTCCAGGGCAGACCAGTCAGCATTTAGTTGTATTTTTATGTGGCTTGAGCAACTGGCACTCCGCACAACAAGCTAGATAGTAAGCGACATCATAGTTGATTGACTCCCAGTAGTAGTACTGGCGAATATGGTCAGTTGTCTTCTCCAGGCCTCCATGCCTGACAACCTTATGAGTGGCTTGAATGATAGCTGCTCTTTCCGATAGCTTTGGGAATAGTAACCACTTCCCATTAATCATCTTAAAAACTTGTCCATTAATGGTCTCAGTGTTTTCCATCACTTTTCAAAGTGCACCTTGGATTTCTTTGGGCTTGTTCTTTATTTCTCCGTCGACCATTCTCAGGAATAATTCATCTGCTCGCTGGTATACCATCTGGACCATTGGTAACCATGATAAGCCATCCACATTATGATGAGAAGCCCCCACTTGGTGGACAATCTCATAATTGTAATCCTGTAACTTCAAGGCTCATTAGGCCAGTCATACTTCTGGTTCTCACAAATTGTGAATCCAACACAATGAGGAGTGGTCCATCACCACTTTGAAGTGTTCCGTGGATGTACACCCAAAACTATTTGCAGGTGTAAATGACCACAAGGTATTTACGCTCAATTATGGTGTAGTTCCTCTCAGCGGCTGAGAGTATCTGGCTCACATATGCCACCAGATGTTTGTCCCCAAGTTCATCTACTTGGCTAATACAGCACTGATTGTTATCAACAAGCCTCAGTTTGTATAATAAATTATTGATCGAAATTTGTTATTTTAAATAAGAGAATTTATCAAGTACTGGCGCAACTTTTTAAAGGATTTAGTGCTTCTTCATTCCATAGAATCCTTTCTTCAGATCCACAACAGATGGAATAAGGGCTTGGCAATTCTGGCAAAATCCTGAATAAATCTTCTATAAAATCTGACCATTCCAAGGAACACTTGGGTATCTCAGAAACTCTTTAGCAATGCCATTCGTTCTATGGCTTCAATCTTCTGGTAAATTGATACCTAAGCAACTCATGCCGGCAATCATATCTCATCATAGGTCCAAAAATCATGGACCATAAAAATCAATATTTAATATTATGTACATTTTTTGTATTTTTCTTTTTCAATGAGACTTTTAAACCAACAAAAAAGGTTCTGTAAGTCAGGGGAACGTTCCCTGTGTGTGGATCAGGAGATCTTCCCACTTCCAAATAAAAAGGGTCTGAAGATGGTGGCTTTTTCCTCATCACCCAGGGCGACCTCGCCCACATGGTAGACAAGCTCTGGGTAACAGCCCTCCCTCTTCAGATCCCTCCCCTGGTACCCTCACTCACCTCAGCTGAACATGTCCGCTGGATTACGGAAATCTGTGCTGAGATCATCAAATTGAAGTCAAAAGGCCCAAAACTGATGGGAATAAAGCCCGCTAATTGGAAACCATATAGTCAAAAAGGGACAAAAATTGAATTATCAGCCAGAATTGCTGACAGTTTTGACTTAGCCAATGATATGATCACTGACTCTAACCACCTCTCAAAATCGTTGGGGATGATCCCCAATGTGCAGATGATATCTTCAAAAACCATTACAGAAAGTTTGAATCCTCTATCTAGTAAATTGGGAGTTGTGGCTGATGTAACACATTTGACTGAATAAAAGCCCCAGTGCCCAGACATGGGTGGGTTGGGCATCCCAAACCTGTTTTCAACCAATTGGGACCGCCTCTACGTGGGGTGGCCCTGGGAAATTCCCATTTCTCGTTGGGCCAGATGTCATAACGCCAACTGATGGAAACATGGTCAAGCCTCGGTTCAGGCAGTTGAGGTCAAGCCAACTGCAACTTGGCCTACTGCCAAATCCTTTGATGTCAGTTCCCATTGAGATTATCTTTCTCCTTCCCCAAAAAATTTCCGGGTTAGGTCGAATTTGAGGGATCTGATCCCTGCTTGTACCCACATCAAATGAACACTATTTAATCAGCTGCATTGCACTGAGAAGATTTTTAGTTGATTCTTTTTGTTTTCCTTTCCATTTTTTTACGCTAAAAACCAATTTCTATACTCTATTTATATCCTTCTTGCTGACGTACCAATGGCATTTACTTGGTGGCCTATCAATCCCTACACCGGATGGGCATTACCAGTTCTGAAGCTTACCATCGCTCCCACCATCGTCAACTGGATTCAACGTGTGAGAAACTTCTGGCAATTTAACCCCCTCATTGCAACTATCCGCCATCAATATACTGGTATCTTGTGGCCTTACATCTATCATTTCCAAGCGCGGGTCCGCCCCCTTGTTTCCACATTTGTATCAATTCCACCCACCAGCAACCTTGTAGAAACCATCCCAGTAATACAATCCCCTGCAGCGAGACCCCCAGTGTCTGGGGTTGTTTCCATTTGGTTTGTTTTCGGGTTTCTTCTCACACTCATTCTACACCAATGAGTCATTTCCAAATTCACAGCTTCATACAACGTTGTACAAGTGGCAATGCCACTGGCATTATGTCTTGCATTTTGGGTGCTCACGCATCCTGACTGGCAGGCTAGTCTAGTCTTCTTCTGCCATTTTCATGACAGGTTCAGAGGTCCTTCTTTTCCCCTTCATCCAAACTGGTTTTTAGGTATACTCTGACCTACCGGTTATATATGGTTCAAAAATTTTATCCTCTTAAGATTTAACCATCTATTTGGTTCAGTGGTCCTCTTTTAGGACTTGACCAAGATCTCAGGACATAACCATTTAATGGTTCCGAGGTCCTCTGGGAACATTGCACTTATTTTCTCTTAGGGCCAATACTTCCAATTTTTTAGGGCTGACCTTATTTATCATATGACCAGCAGCGCTGTTTTTTCACGTATAGGCTACACTTGCCAACTTTGGCAATGCTCTTGAATATTTTCATTCATTAGGCATTTGATCCCAACTAGTTATTCATCCAACAGGTCCTAATTTCATCTCATATTTTGGCAACTGATGCTTGAATCTTTGTATATCATTAGTCAACAGTTATGTTTGATTGTATAGATCGTTTTTCTCCTGAAAACGATTTTTGGCCTTCATGGCCATCCAAAACGTTAGAAATAAATCCATTGGTGGATCTGGAAATGATCCCTTCATCACACAGATCGATATGGCCTCATTATCTTAGTTTAATTTCATTTTTAATTGATGATGAACTCATCTCCAACAATCTCTGATCATTTATCGAATGTTATTGAGTCAAACAATTCTCTCCACTATCTTGGATCATTAATTTCCTGTTTTGACTTCATATCTTCATTGGTATGGTAATCCAATAGCTTAATTAATTGCTTCATATTTCAACCAATGCCTCATCTAGTGTCTCATCTAAACACCTCACTCCTCAGGACTATTTAAAGCGGACCCAATTTCAATCTGAGTTAATACTGCTGTTCCTTGGTACTATTTCAAGTGGACCCAATTTCAACCCAAGTTGGCCCTGCTGTTACTCTTCATCTCAAGTAGATGTTGGGAGGAATAGGTTTCTTTACATCACTAGACAGTTCCATATCTAGGCTGTAAGTTATTTTCCCAAAACTTGGGTATCCTCAATTTTCTTCACTAAGAACTCCACTTCTGAGCTTGATGAACGCAATTGAATGTGATCCACTTCACGTTCATGATAAAATATCTTCATATGGCATCATGTTTTAGTTTCTTATAATCAACTACACCCCTGTAGTAACCAATTTTTAGAATTTATAGTATATTGATTATTCTCAGCCAATAACCCAGTTAAATATATTACTTGCACAGGTTTGGGTTTTGTGCAATTCTCCACATTGTATAGTAGTTGATTTAGTTGCTAAATAGTATGGCAACTATTATCCATAGTTGAATGGAAGTATTAGATTTCTTTCCAACGCTCAGACAGTATTTCCTCTCAAAATACTTATGATGTCTTAGATAGGGATTCGTTCACTTGTACCGTCTAACTCAATGGACTCTCAGATCCCTGTTTATGGTTTCTCTGGTTTGACACACAGTCAGCAGAAATCCCAAATTTGATTCAGCTTCTTCTCTGGATCCCCACTCAGGTCCTTACTCTTTATCTTAAAGAATCTCCCAATTATTGCACACAGCAATAATATCCCTTAAAAAGAATAGAACAAATGGATACTTATAAAATTTATTAAATTAAACTTCTAGTAAAAGTGATAATTTGTGATATGGTAAGTTATGATCTGTAAAATTATGATTATTTATTAGTGAATTTTAGGGAATTTATAGTGGCAAATTAGGCGCCCAACCCTTGGTTGGCACCTCCTCAATGAAATGGCAGCCGTTGACATTGAATCACCCATCCTCATCTCAGTAGCGATGGTCTTCCCCATCCTGTCTAGGATTCTGTTGTTGGACATCCTCAAGACCTAAAACAAAAAAAAGTTAAAAAACGTATCCTTAACTTTTTCTCTCGATTTAAGAAAACCAACCATATTTGGCAAGCGACCTGCTTAGGTAATGAAACTTGTTATCCATTAAGGCAGGTCACAAACCAGCTGATCATTTTGCTAGTTACAGGCATCATCACTCACACTGCAACTTACTCCATACATTCCTAATAAGTTGATGATGAAAATATGACCAATCCCAATTGGTACACTGATAGATAATCATTAATCAACTATCAGATGCCCCTATTTTGTTGGCAACTCCACCCAATGATATCTTAAGCATTCGTCCAGATCAATCCTCAGATGGATCTGACCAGGCAAATATCCCAAAATTTCCCGATGTATTTACTCTGAAACTTTGGTCAGCCAATTTTCAATTCTTTTTGCCTTAGGGAATTATCCCCTAGCGATTTCTGGTAATCTAGCAGGCTGGGAGTATGGGCAAAAATCCCAACACAAGGAAATATAGTCTCCTTTGGAAAAAGGTACACTTTGATAATTTTGACTTTATATTTGACTCACATAGTTGCTGAAACCTCTCCTTCAGGTGATCAAGGTGTTCGTAAATGTTTTTGATAACACCATGATGTCATCAAGATAGACAATGCCATGACTTAACTTTAGGTCCTGCATGATTTGGTCCATAGCACGCTGGAAAGTTGCAAGTGCATTACACAACCTTTGAGATAATTGAGTGGGTTGAAGGAGACCCTCACTGCAAATGAGAGAACATTTCTACTAGTTTCTTGGGGGAATGGTCCATTTGCCAATACCCACTAGCCAAGTCCATGGCGGAGAAGAAGTTAGAGCCAGAGAGTTGAGCCAGGGCGTCATCAAAGAGAGGGATAAAATAGCTATCCTTTTTGTACGGTTATTTAATTTGCAGTAGTTCATGACTATCTGATGACCTCCGTTCTTCTTTTTGATTAACAAAAAGGATAAGACCAAAGGCTTTGTGAAGGAACGAGTAACCCCGCATCTAGTAACTGCTTGAGTTGCGTCCTCATCTTCTGTTCTTCTACCCTTTATTTGTGGTAAAGTTCTGATTATATGGGTTGGGCATCACCCACATCAATGGAGTGGCACCAGCCCTTCATGTGGTCATAGTCATTATCTGCTTTATAGAATAGTGAAGTAAATTTCTTCCAATAGAGTGTGAACTTTGTCAAGTTCAGTGGGAGTCAGCTCATATAAAATATGGACATCGGGTAAGGTACATACTAGGTTATCCGTTGGCAGGACCATATTTAACATAGAGCCGATGGAGTGAATTTATTCAATGTCCTCCACAGAGACTAAAAAGCCTCTTCCAATCTCCTGGTGTTTTCTTACAACTATGTCCTTGCTGTTTGGTTCTCCGACAGAAGAGTAATAGGACTCTGGTAGGCTGGATTGGAAAATCAGGCAATACCCAAAGTTCCAAGGGACTAACGCCCTAAATACTTACGAGGTGCAACAAACAGTGGTGTGGGATTTGGAGTGTAATTTTTGTGTCAACTACTCGTTGTTCACCAGGCTTAATCAAAACCTCAACTGCAGCATAGAAAGGTATACTTTTCCTAGCATCCACTGAATCTGGCAATTTTTCTGTGTTGTTCCTAGAGGTGGAATAATACAATGTCATAGCGGAAAAGGGGTATTTGACCAGGCAAGAGTATTCATCCTTACCAGGATCTTTATTGGATAAAACTAAAGGGACTTCATAGTTGATAACTAGAGGAAACCTTGCTTCATGTTGATAAATTCCCCATACTCAATCATAAATTGGGTACCTATGAGCATATCATAGGTGTTGTTGTCCAAGGCCACTCCTGGAGCTGATAAGATAAACTTCCTAATTTAAATGGGAAGGGAAGAGTATGTCCTGATGGCACAGGTGTTGTTTGGGCTTGTGGTTCAAAATTCTTGATTGTACTCCAAGTTATGCGCCAGCTTTAACTTTTTTATGAGCTTAGTGGATACTATGTTAACTGGAGAGCCAGTGTCCAGGATGGCCATTACCCAAACTCTTGAATAACCACTTTAAACTTTGTGAGTGTTCCTCCAAAGTTAGGAGTCAGGGCCAAGGCCTCCTTAATCCAGAAATTGGAGGTTAGTTTATGAGCAGTATCAGGGTATTTATCCAGGATAGCTTTCATGATATAAACCCTTTGAAGAGGTCGAATCAAGTCAGCTAAATACTAATCACTATCGCTGGTAGTGTCAATATTTTTTGGACACCCTAGAATTTGGCTGAGGTACGTTTCCTCAGGTTTGGTGGTCTCATCTGCTCCTCCAGAATTTAATCAATCAGGGACCTCCAATTCTGTGGGTCTTATAATATGTAGTGACCAAAATCATCATCACCCCCTCAGATTCATCCCCAGGGATATTCTCAACAACTGTTAGGTTGCAATATAGGTAGAGGAGACGGCCACATGAGTTTGGGTAGCCTTAGAGTGCTATCTGCCAGCTTTGCTGGAGGTGAAGTCAGAATCTTTGGTGAGCTTTTGTGAGAGCATGGTACAAACTTCATTATAGGTCTTAGACTTGCAGAAGGGAGTGATATCTGTTTTGAGTCGCACTAAGGGAGCAGGTCTACAGGGAGGATAGGCACAGGTGGGCTCACCCCCAACTGGTCTATAGGAGAGGCTCCTCAAAGGATAGAATGAAAGGTTTCACCTAAACTTCATTTATTGTTGCACATGAATAAAAATCGTAAAAGTCTAACAGAGCCTCCTTTAGTCATGGATGTTTTTGAAGTGGCGTTTCATTGAGATAACATGCTTGGCTAGAGAGGGTTGGGAAGCTAACCCAGTTAACGTGGCTGCAATAGCATCATCAAGGGTTAGCATGTTAGACGTTTACAACCTTTGCGCAGTAAGGTAAAGTCACTCTACAAAGGCAGTGGTTGGTTCTCCCTCATAAATGCTAAGGCGCATAAAGGCCTGTTTTTCTCTGTGTAGACTCTGCTTTTATCTGAATTCAGCCAAAAGAGCCTCCTTCACCTCTGCCAAGCTGTGCAGAGTGTCCATATAAGGGACTATCATCTCTTGTGCTAAAAGACTCAAGCAAGGAAGGATGTGTTGAACTTTTTGCTTATCCGTTGCGCCATGCATGACAGATTCATAAACATACAAAAACGAAGCAATTCTCTCTTCACCGGCGGTGTACTTATCTTTAGAAGGGGTTTTAATGGGCGCTGCTCAAGATCTTTGAGACGGAATAAAGCGTTTGGTAACTGCTTTTCAAGGGCAACTATTTGTGATTCATTTTAAAGGGGAAAGTTGGAGGATATTCAGTTTAAAAGCCTCCATTTTTGAATTTGTGTGTTTTTGTTTGTACAGGGTTGCTCCTGTAGTGAGCATCATTTTGTGGTAATCCAGCTAGTTGTTATCTCACTGGTGCTGTTTGCCGCTGGATTCCATAACAGAATTGTTTAATCAAGACTAAAAACACTAATAAAACAAAAAGTTAGTTTTTGTATGTTTTATTAGTGTGGCACAAGGAGAGAAATAAACCCTCTCAATATCCAACTGTTCAGTATTAAACTGTATCAAGGGGCAAAAGGAATTCAATGGTAAGCTCAGAACAGCTTAATATGGTCCTAATAAGGAGATATGTAAATAAAGCCTATTGAAGCTCAGAAAACTCGCTTCACTTTGGCTGAACAGTAGATGAGATTTATTTTTTGGCAAGACGTACCTGTGGGGTATGATTTAATAAATTTCAGCCAATCCCCATTAGATAAAATTATTGCACCTTAGGGGACCCTTGCTAAGCCTATAAAAGAGGGTGGTCCCCGCTTAGGTGCTTGAATGGAACTGGTCATGGCTGGGGGAGAACCATCCAATGGATGCCCCAGATTCCACCGTGTGGTCATAGTAATCCAAGTGATTGATCTCATGTTAATTGCCTGTAAAGTATTTGAAATAGTGTTAATCCAATTTGTGGGGTTCCACTGAGAATTGACCAGGGTCTTTTGGCCTCTAAAAATCGTCATTATCACTTAAATTTGCTCTTATCATTATTGCAGACTTGTAAATGTTTGACATTTTCCTTTTTTGGATGATTTTGACTCAAAACATTCTTATCTTGAATCTGGGTGGGCAAAAATCCAACATGCATGATTACTTTACAGCTGGGGCTATCTGGCGGTATCTTCCATTAATGGCAATAATTGGGGGTATGTTTTGACAGCCACCTGCACATCTCCCCTGTTCAATGTTTTCTCATATGGCGTGTACTCACTAAGCTCAGTGTCAAGCACTTTGGATACAGCTTATAACGCCTATGTCATATAGAGATTACACAAACTTTACATGACTATTGCATTTTCTTACATTGCTGTTTCCCCCCACGATCCTAGGGTTTCTCATCTTGTTAATTTGGACGTCTCATTCACTTTTTTAATCGTAGCATATTCTCAGAATTCCCTTGGGTCCAAAAAACTTAATTTTGTCTTGCTCTATCCCTTGCTAGTATCTAATCCCAGATTGACTTTGGTGGCCTCTTTCACAATGTTGTCGTTCAACCTATCTTCTCCCCAGAGGCGTTGAAGAAGGACTAGCAATCCATAACCTAAGGCATAAATTTAAAAATAATTAAAGTAATATATAACTTTTCTTTAAATTTATAATAAATCCATTTTAGCTATTTTATAATATATTTTTTCTATACTTTTTTAATATTTCTTTATTTTTCCTCTATATTTTTAATATTTTTATTATTTTTCTTTTAATTCCATTTTTTAATTAACTTGTTATGTACTCTATTAATCACACGACCATCATAAACATTCTTGATTGTATAGCCATCATTTGCCATTTTTGTAAAGAACCTCAACTAGTCCTGAGCATACCATATCTAGATTATTCTGGCAAACAAACCCATGTGTATCACAATAAGCTACACGTTATCATATGGTAATTTTCTTAAGGGTTGATTGAATTTTGTCATTTGGTATTTTTAGAATGAATCCTTCTCATAATTTTTGTATTGCAAGCTTGAGATTAAAGGTCCTCAATCATGCTTGCTAGCTAATATAGGTACTTATCCATACTTATTCCTGGGGTTGGTTTCACTTCTGAGTAGAGGTTTGGTGGCAATGCTGCCCTACAACCATACAATAATTCAAATGGCTTTTTCCCGTCGCCAAATGGAAACAGAAGTTGTATGCAAAGGTCACTGAACTTTGATAAGTACCCAAGATGACGCCTTACCTGAGAACAGTTTCCTTAGCATAGTGGCAAGCGTCCCATTGACTCATTCAACAACTCTGTTAGTTTCAGATCAATAGGGTGCAGACACCACCCCTTTGATCCCATCAGATCATTAAGGAAAGGAACTACAAATGAGGAAAATTTGTTTCGTTGTCACTCAGCAACACTTGGGGACACCCGTGTCAATATACTACCTGCTCTAGGATAAAATTGGCGGTACACAGGGCATTGGCTCAGCTTAAGGATTGGGTTTCAACCCACCTTGTAAGGTGGTTGATTGCTATTACTATTTAACATACTCCTACCATACTCACACTCAATGGTCCTATAATATCAATTGATACTGTGTGCCAAGCAAATCCTGGCTTCAAAAAATTGGTAATTTGTCACGTTTTTATGCAGCTTGTGGAGCTGACACTCCATGACAGGTTATATAATCACAACATCATAACTCAGGGACTCCCAATAGTAGTGTTGCCTAATGTGTTTGAGCATTTTCTTCAACCCACCATGACCAACAACCTTGTAGGTGGCACTAATTATTTATGTGCGTTTTGAAAGTTTTGGAAACAAAAACCTCTTCTTGTCCATTATTTTATATAATTGACTGACAATTAATTATGTCTTCTCCATTGCCTTTTTCAAAGCTTTCTGACTTTTGAGTAGCTATTATTGTAACTCATCATGGACCATTTGATCAAATATGTCATTAGCATGATCTTACACTAAAAATGACTGGTAACCTCAATAAATCATCTGCTTTCTGATTCTTATCTCCTGCCCAATGTTCTATATCAAAGTCATAGGCATGCAACTTCAAAGCCCACCGCGCCAATCTCCCTTCTGGTTCTTTGAGATTATAAAGCCACCAGAGAGAAACGTGGTTGGTCACAACCTTGGAATGCGTTCTGTGGATATAGATGCAAAATTTCTTGCATGTATATATAAATGAAAGGCATTCTCGCTCTGTGACTGTATATTTCCTCTTGGCATTTGTCAGAGTTTGGCTAAATTATGCCATGGGGTGTTCTTCCCCATTTTCGTCAACTTGGCTAAGGACAACTCCTATTGCCATCAGTGACGCATCTGATTGAAGAATGAATGGTTTCTCAAAATTCAAATATTTTAAGATTGACCTTAACGTCAAATATTTCCTAAATTCATTAAATGCAACTTTGAGCCTCATTATTCCAGACAAATCTATTCTTCAGATCTTTCAAGAGATGAAAAAGTGGATTTATCAAGTTTTTGTAAAATCATTAATAAATTGGCGATAGTGGCTGACCATTCCAAGGAAAACTTGAATAATGTGAACGATCTTAGGGATGAACATCTGTTTGATTGCTTTCACCTTTTGTATTTTGGGCTTAAGTCCCTCTGTGCTGATTGTGAATCCCAAGTATTCCAACTCCTCCTTGAATAAATGGCATTTTCTTGGCTTAGTTTTGAGATTTGCGGAAGCCAGGTGCTTGAACACTTCCTCAAGATGGCATAAGTGAATGATGAACGTTTGGCTAAATACATTGGTATTGTACAAATAGACAGGGACAAAGGACAGCTTCAGAGCCAATAAAATCATGTCCATTGCCCACTAGAACGTTGCAGGGGCGTTACACTAGCCTTGAGGCATCCTTGTCAGCTGGTATAACCCCTATGCCGTGATTATGGCACACTTCTCTTGGTCCTCTGGAGGCTTATCTATCTGCCAATAACCGGAGATTAAATCCATGGCAGAGAAAAACTTGTCTCCTCTTCATTGATCCAGTGCATCATCAAAATATAGGTAGGGGATACAAGTCCTTTTTTGTGATTTTATTTGACCAACGGTAATCACTTAAAATTTATTTGACCCATCTTTCTTTTTAACGTTTAAGATAGGACTCGCCCATGGACTGGATGATGGTATGAGCGTTTTGTGCTCCAAGAGTTTTTTGATTTCTTTGGCAACAACTGCCTCTTATGCTCTAGACCTCCAAATAGGACTCTGTCAATTTGGTCCAACATCCCCTGTATTAACTTGGTGCAAACATCCTTTGCGCACCTAAGATCATGGTTGTCTTGTGAAAAAAATAACTAGGTATTTTTCAAATAAGCCAGAACTTGGTCCTTCTGACCTCTGTTAACCCAGCTAACCAATTCCTTTTGATTAACGTGTAGATAAAGCCATCAGTTTCCTTAGGAAGTCCTAATCGTCTAATTTTCCAAATTTGTGGAAGGAGTAAATCTCCGTTTTTAGTTTAAATTTGACAAATGTGACTAACTGGAGCCATTTATATTTTATGAGGTTTTACAGGTTGTCTAAAAGGACCTGAAGCTCCTAATGACCAGGGTGAAAAATCCCTGGAACACCCAAGGCTCAATCCTCAATTGTTGCCAAGCAGCTTCAATTTCTGGTTATAACTGTTCTGGGATCTCCAAATTCAGTCTGGTCTCAATGATTTGTTGCATTCCTGACTGAATTATGACATCTTCCTTAGAATGGATTGGGATTCCGTGATTTTCATTTACATATTTGGGTAACTTCTGGATTTTCTTCCCAATCAATTTGTAACTGAAAGGTAATATTACATCCTTATAGACTAGGTTGATAAAGTATTTCTCATACTGGGGGGCACCTTCCCCTTGCGTTGATAAATATATGGCAACATCTGCCACATATTGTCAAAGTGTCTTCCTAAGAGTCACATTTGACCTCATACTTCTGCATGAAGTTGGTGCCAATGAGGATGCATAATTCTGGTTGGCCAAGACAATTGTCAGTGCCAATATGACCAAGGATCCAAACTGTAGCGACAGAGCATTATAAGCCCCGCAGGAAGTTGTAGATCAGAGCTGGCCATTTCATACTGCTTCCTTGCTCTAAATCCGGTTTGGCCTTAATCTCTCAACTAATCTATTTGATACTATAAATTTGGCGCTCTACTATTAAGTGTTGCCCTGACGAGGACTCAATTTACCAAAATATCAGTATACATGCACTCAGAAAAATAAAGTAATTTGTTGTTTACTTCATGTATAAAAGATCCATTAATGATTTCTAGGGGTATGAATATTTGAGCTTATATATTGTGGGACGTTTCTCAAGTGGTGCCAATCAGAGTTGATATGTTGACTTAGTCTAATTTGGCATTTAATAAGTAAGTCTCATCTTTGGCGTTTTTGACCTTTTCCACTATTTATTGGGCATATGGGCGAGCTACCTCTTTTATAATTTGGGGCCAATTTCCTTTAATTTCAATCTCGTTATCATGTTTATATCTTGGTAAACAATTTGATGAAAGGATTTAAATCAGTCTTTTCCACAAATAGATTCAACTTGTCCAATTCAAAGAGTTTATCCGTGGGGACTTGAATACCTGAAGTTCTAGACTGTCCCTCATCTAGACCACATGTTTTTTTCCCTGCCCATCAAAAGTTTCTTGTTTCTCCTTTGGATAGACCAAGCTGACCTGTTCCTTCGGTTTTTGCTGTCCTCAGATATTGGCAAAATGATCAGGTTGTCCACAATTTATACAAGTTAAACGGGGTTATTAAGAGGCCTAGATCCTTTATACTGTTTAGCTTGATTCCCACTATTTTTGAAATCTCTGGATTTTTCATAGAATCATCCCAAAACCTTATTATTGTTTAACTGGTAATTCAGTTGGTATGTCTGATTTGATGCCTTAAACGTTGCTGGAAAGATCTTTAGATGCAATACCATTTGGGAAATAGCTTATTTGCTAGTAGGAGTGGACGCCATCATCTGGTGCAAGTCTTGGTGTGGGTGCAACGCGTTCTGCATTGCAATCCTTCTTCAAAATCGGGCATAATATTAGCCCCAATGAGGATATTTGCTTTCTCATAAAAACTATCAGCAAATGCACCCACCTTTTCATCCTTCTTAAACTGTATACCCATGAATTCTTGCTTCCAGGATGACATCTTATCTGTACTCAAAAATTTCTTCAGAATCACCTCCTTTGCCTCCTTATAGATCCAGTTCTCACCGCAACAGTAAGGCAAACTAGATTTTTTGGCATGAAGTATCTAGGCAATTTATGATGGTGACATCTTTCTGATGGTCGCTGTAGCCATACATCTTTATCTCAAACAAATAAAATAAGGCAGACGCGTTATCCCAATGGAAAATGGCCACTTTGGAGTGCTCTTGAAGACTTTGACAAAGATTAGTGCAGTGTTTCTAATTGGAATGTGAATGGATCTTGGAGTTGCTTCAGGCGTTACTTCAGGAAGTGCCACATTGGTTGGGGGCATTTTCTTAACATATTATATCATGCTGTCAGCGCAACTTTCTACTTCAATAGCTGCCAATTCATCCTCAAATAAATTCGCCTCATGGTACTCATCCTGTGAGCAAATACACTTAGAGTCTTTGAGGTCATCAATTATCTATGGACTTTTTTTCTTCACAGCTGAGCATTTTTTGGTCATTTTTCCTGAAGTTGAAGATTTTATCTATTTTCCCTTGCAAAGTTGCTTTCAAGGTTTCAACTTCTTTCTGAAGCATGGTTCTTATTTTTGAACACTGAATAAATAATTTGTATAACTCTTGATTCTCTTTATCATATTTGAACATTTTTTTATCTAATTTAATGACTTTGAGCTTCAATGAATATAATTTGAATTGAGTTGCCATTTCTAAAGCGTTCTTATAGACAATTTCTAATTCCATGCAAAGCTTATCAATTTTGACTCTCATCTCCTTGCTAATTCTTTCAAATTTCCCTATATCTTTGATGTTACTTTTATTTTCCCATCTCCCCTTGATCAAAACGTGCATGACAGTTTAAGTTTTGGTGCTGATGGCGACCATTAGCTCAATTATATCCTGAGATTGAATCAAATTGCAATATTTTATTCAGCCTGTTAGTATTGTTTGCACACATCATGCTTCCATTGATGATTGAACCCAATATGGTTGATAATATCTTTGACTATCCCTCAAAGTTTTTTATTCATCTCAGCCACTAAATTGTTAATTTACGTGTTTAAATGCTTAACATACTGCAATGTAGAGTCCAAACTGGTGCAAATTGTGAAAGCTGACATCTAGTTGTCATGTCAATGCCTGCTGTTGTACACTGTTGTGTTATGTGTACTCAACTAGATCAGCAATCACTGCCTACTGTTGGACTTGGATGGCTCTCATATCTCAAGTAGTTGGCTGCAAATACTTGGTAACATAATCACCAATGTTCCCAATAATTTGCAGATATCCTGCTAAAGTGAAGTGTTCATATTGAGGAAGTTTTCAAATTGTTGTCTTCACTCTTCCTTATTTGTCATGTGGTGATATAATCCACAGCTTCAATCATAAGTATCAGTTGGTAAAAATTGAGATCCTTTCATCAGGATATTACTAATACTGGGTAATTTTCTTGGATTTTCTCCGAAGTTGGTATGTAATTGTAATGGCATTCTCATTCAATCGCCAATTGTTGATAGGTGGGTATATCTGGGATCCACCAGCATACCTGCCTCTAATTGGATATCTCCTTGATGGACTGTTGACGATCCTGTTTCCTCATTTCTTTGGTGCTCCAGATTTAGGTAAATTATTTTGTCATTATTAATATGGATCAACTCAACTTATCCCCATAGTGAGCACCATGTATAAAAACTATGTGGTTTTCACTGATGCATAGGTTCATTTACTATTATCTTCTGGAATTAAATATGGACTTGCTAATTGTATGAAGGCAACTAGCTTAGTTGAGCTTTTAATAATATTTAGATTCAGCCCTGCTCTGGCGGATAAGATTGTTTAAGTGACTTCAGCCTCACTCTGGCAATATAGAAAGATTTAAGTGACTTTGGCCTCACTATGTCATTGACACTTAGACAAGAAGTACTTATTTACAACTTCACCCTGAAGTAAACAATCAACAATTGATAACAATAAAGTATTTTTGGTTCTAAGGTGTTTATAATTATAAAGTTTAGGGATTATTTATAAGTGAAAATGATGGAGGACATATGTTAAGGGTAATCATGGTAACTATGATGGTCTCAGCATGCTTAGCCAATGAAAGGGATTTTGGCATAATTTCATAAAGGACTTTAGCTGATTTTCACGAGGAATAGCATATTTAAATCATCATTTGTATCAGCCCACATGTCAGCTTTAAACCTGAAAATTTCTCACGAGTGATTACTCATTTTAAGCTGACTTACTCAGATCCACATTGTTGGAAACAATCCCCAACAAATAATAATCATAATTTATCATCAGATATGATCCTCAGGAAATTACAATTAACCATTTGGTTAGTTATTATCACCAAAAAGACACATAATTAAATCGTCATCTTGAAGCTTAATCTTAAGCTAAATTAAATATATGAGCTAATATTTAAATAAATTAGAGCTTAAATAATTGTCCTGGTTAAAAATGACATCTCCTTGGGACCAACATGAGAGACAAGCTGCATGCAGGGAGGACAAGAAGGTGAAGTTAGCAGGCCTCCATGATCTCAATCATACCATAGACTAACGCTGGGTGAAGGCAAAATATGCCCAAGTTGGTCCTATGGATGCAGCGAAGTTTGGCCCTGTATGAGAGCAGGGGCGTTAAAATAAACTAGCTTTGTAACGGAGGAAAATGGTTCACTTCAGTTTCTAGGAGAACGGGGTCTTGGAACCTGTTAGGTTTTTGAACTTTCCAGCTTATAACCGGCTCTTATGATAAAATTTATTGCGGGGAAGGCCGACCATGGGATGGACACTTCTGAATATGACTCAGGAAAGACAAACTTAGTACCAGGGGAGGCACCCCAGAGAAGCGATGCTATCTCTTGTTGCCAGCGGGAACGCCACTTATGGGGAGGGGGAGGGAACGTGTGAAGGGGCCGTAGCCACTATTGAGCACGTGTGGAGGAAGGGGTCTGATTTGATGAACCAGAATGGGAACCAGGAGGAGACCAGCTGTTGGCGACGCGGTGGGAGATATCCAAACATCCATGCTTGAAAGTGGTCCACCAAATGAGACCAGAATCTGTGGAAAGCTTCTGGGAGGGTGGGGATGGAGCCAGCGATGGCATCCAAGACAATCGTGTGGATAGTCCACATGACGATTGCAACCACCAGAGCACGGAGGGAGGGTGGGAGGGGGAGGCCATTGATGAAGCAAACATATCTCTTGACAGACTGAAGGGATGCGTTTGATCCTGGCCTAGCAGACGTTGGACTTCGCGCCATATCACTTTAGAGCTGGGGCACTTCTCCAGGCGGTGGAATAGCGTTCCATACTGGCCACACACGACACAGGATGAGTGTAAAGCGTTAGAGCGCTCAGCTATACGATACACCCGCCTCAGGCAGCGCCACACATGGGAGCGGACTTGAGGCTGCAACAGAGGATGGTGTGCGTATTTCCAGATAGTCTTTTGGGTCTCAGTAGAGTAAGGGATGTCCATCATGTCCAGGTAGTCCACCCTGGATAGGACATGGGGTCGAATGGGGATCACGCCATCATGGATGGGTGGCCCCTGTACCTCTTGTGTGAACTGAAGAGAGGGGCGGCCTCTTCGGGTTGTATGTCCGCTAATACGGATTCTCCACTCTGCACTTCGCATGGAGAGTAGGATTCGTTTGTAGTGGGTTTTAGTCCCGCGAGGACCTGTGGCCGATGTGTGTGATGCGAGGTATTTCATCAGGGAGTGGGGGTTTGATGGATTGTTGAGGCCCAAGGCTCAGGAGAAGTTGGAGCGGGCTGCGCGGGACCAGCGTTGGGATGGGAGTGTAGGAGCAGTGACAGCCGCGATCCAAGTGCCCAGGATCTTTGCAGCATGGGCTTTGAAGTCAAGCAGGCCCATGCCACCTTGATGATGAGGGCCAAACATGACCTCTAGCCGTACTGGTGGAGGGCGGCCTGACCAAAGCCATCCTTGCAGCAAAGCATACAGGGATTTGAAGAAGCTTGGTGAGAAGGGGATGGCGTGGGCTCCGAACCAGACTTTGGATAGGAGCATAGAGTTGGCAAGAACAAACCTGCCAGTGAGGGTAGTTGGGTGGGCTCTGAGAGAGGCGATTCGCTTCGTCACGTTGTCCAGTATACGGCATTCCATTACTGCTGATGCATATCCGCCTGCCTCTATCCACATGCCCAAATGGCGCACCAGTCCTATGGTAGGACGTGGCACGAAGGGGAGCACCAGTGGAGCGGTGTGTGTTGAATTAGTAAGGCGTGGATGTGGGCGAGCAGATGGGCTGGGTTGGGAACTGATTGCTGGGGCCCAGCAGTTCTGAAACCGACCAAGGAGGATGATTTCGGTTTTGGAGGCGTTCAGTGCCATGTTGCTTACCTGGGAATATTCCTGGATGAGGGCTTCAAGTGCGCATTCATCTTTGTTATTAGACACCCCCACCACGCAATCATCTGCAAATGCCATCATCTTGACTGGGGTTTGGCCTGCACATGAACCCCAGTGAGTTGGGCATTCACGTTTCGCAGTAGTGGATCAAGGCTGAAGTTGTATAAGAGTGGGCTGAGGGGGTCCCCTTGTCGCAAGCCCCTTTGAGGGCGGACTACTTCCATTAGGAAACCTGGGCCACGCACTGCCATTGTCGCAGATTCCGTGAGCAGCATTACCCAGTTTATGAAGCGGGGGGGTAGGCGATATTGATGGAGGCAGGCCCTTAGGTATTCCCAGTTTACTCTATCATAGGCCTTTTGTTGGTCCAAGAATACCAGTGCCCCAGAGGCTGTGGACTGACATGCATTAGCCACGGAGTGCACATTATCCCAAATTGACCTTCTGGGGATGAAACCAAATTGTTCTGGGGAGATGGTGGCAGATGCTACAGTCCCTAAACGGCTAGCCATGATTTTTGTTAAAATTTTGGTGTCTGTGTTTGTTAGAGAAATGGGGCGTCAGTTGGCTAAGTCAAGCTTATCCCCTTTCTTGAAGAGTGTGACAGTAAAGTCATCATGTCCTCCTGGTAGGAGGCGCGTTTCCAACAGGCTTTGGTTGAGTGAGGCTAGCAGCAATGGGGATATATATATTTAAAATATTTTTTGTAGAACTCATATGGAATGCCATCTGGGCCTGGGCATTTTCGGTTTGGCGCACCACGAATGGTAGTCCATAATTCGTTCAGAGTAATTAAATTCATTATTTCTGGGTATCAGAAAATGGTGCAGATATGAGCTCAGTCAAGAAATTCCGCTATTTTGGCTGGCTGAATTGGTTCAGCTCGGTACAACTTGAAGTAATATTTTTGAATTTCAATTGCCACTTCGGCCAGTGTGTCCGCAATGGAATTATCTGATCTTCACACCTGTGTGCAGGCCACGCTCTGGCGTGGTGCGAAAATTTTTTTAAAGAAGTATGCGGTGCACTTGTCACCTTTAGTGATGTGTGTGGCCCTGTATTGGACACAAACCCAATGTTTGTGTTGCCTTTCGAGTGCGTTGAGGTGGGCGGCTGCCTCCACCCACTTCTGGCCCCATGCAGGGCTGTATCCTGTGGCTGGAATGTTGGACTCCAAGTGGGCCAATTCTGCCAGAGCGCGCGAGATAACTGCCGATGTGGCTCATGAGCATCTGGAGGAGATATAGTGATAGTGGCAGATGGTGTCCTCTTTGAAAGTTGCCCATGTGGAAATGGGGTCCGCGCAAAACGGTGCAACAAACAATTTTGCCAAAGTTGCCTCTTCCACCCACGTGGAAAATCCTGGTGACGCGAGCTCAGGGGGCAGATTTTGCACCAATGTGGGGCCTTTGCAACTGTGACGGGTAAGTGGTAGGTTATTGAGACCAGTTGGTAGTGGAGAATTCCATTTTTGTTGTTTTGAAGTGGGAGATGTGGGGTTGGAATTTCGCCAGTGTTAGAATAAGGTTGATGCGGGTCATGGACCTTAATTGGCCGTTGTGGACATGGAGATGCATCATGTTTTCGAGCAGTGGGGCATGTTGTGGCAGCACATCCATTAACCCAAGGGTGGCTTTTAGAACGCGTAGTTCTATGTGACCCTGTGGGGCGTGGGGTGAGGGAGGCCACCGGTCCATTGGTGAGGTTAGCCAACAGTTCATGTTGCCAACTAGGAAAGAATCAGGGGGTAGCGGGAGGGATTTGACCAATGAGAAAAATTCCTGACACTCGTGTGCACCGTTTGGACCATAGATGTTGATGATTGCGTGTGCAACATCAGCCCACGAGAAGGTGACAATGAGCACTCAGCCATTTAGGAATGTTTCTGAGGATGTGAATTTGAAAAAATTATTTTTCCAAATTAGTACCCCATAGTGCTTCGACCAAAAGGATAGGGATGGGAGGAGCATTGTTTTCCAAGCTTCCTCGGAACCTTGTGGACAGTGGGACTCCTGGATGGCCAGGATATCCATGGGTAAATTGTGTTGTAAAAACTCAGTTTCCTAGCCCAAGATGGGGAGGCCTTGAGTCTGGCAATATTCAATGTCCCTAGAGTGAAGGTTTCCCCCATTGCACCTTAGGTGCGAGGGGGTGGGCCCCCGGGCCCACCAGCCTCTTCAAGGTCCCCACAGGCTTTCACAGCAGTGCGGGTGTTAGCAGCAATGCTATCGGGGTTTTTGTTGATTTTTGCGGAAAGAGTCGCATTGGCTTTAGCCTTCACTTTTTGTTTTCCTGACGTCAGATGAATTTTTTGTGGTACGGATGAGTTTGGTGCACCATCGAGTGGGTCAAAAAAAATTTTTAGTTGGGATAGGTCCCAAGTTGGTTTTGACTGGAGCTTGGGTGCAGCGATTGGGTGAGATCAAATCTCCCATTGGATCCTCAGATTGAGTGGCCCACTCAGCATGGGCTTCCCAATCTGATTGGATGATGGATTCCCAAGTTGCTTCCACCACGAAGGTCTCCATGTCCTCCTGGCGTTATGAGTGTGGGATGGTGGTGGTGGCCTTGGCTGCTTCCTTGGCCGCGGCCCTATGGGCCTGCTTGGCCTTCTTCCACTCCTGTGGGGAGATGGTCTTTACCAATAGGTAGCAGCCTTGTGCTCCCCATGGGAAAGCCTCCTTGGTGCTTGCAGTTGGTTTGTAGTGCGCCTCTCCGCTGGTCATGGCCGCCAAGGGGTGCTCTTGGAATGTGACGCCTTCCTTGATGGGGCATGCATGCGCCTTATGGCCAAATGCGTCACAGTGGGTGCAAATGGGGGGCGCGCTGTCCACGGTTACCCAGAATGGGTGGGTGGTATGCCCTTCAATATCAATAAAAGTGGAGTGTGGGATCTAGGTTAGGTCCTTTGTGATCTCCTCAGTTGGGGTCAGAACTGCGATGGCTTTGCCAGTGCACAGGTGTGACATCAGCGTGAAGCGTTGCATTTTGAAAGATTGTATTTCACCATATATGGTGAGACCATCTTTCAGGTGTTGCTCCAAAATGTCACGTTTTACTGTAGTAGGCAAAAAGTCAAACGTGAGGAAAATTTGGTTTGATTTTGTCCATCTGGTGCATTTGGTTTTGACGACCCATTGCCCTTTGGGGAGGTTGACCACTATGCGCACCGCTGCAGCCTCATCTGCTGCTATTTTGCTTTCGAAACCTAGGTCCAGCCAACTGTGCGACATGGAGTGAGGTGCAACGTACACCGCGGTCAGGAAAATTTTGTGTACATCTTCACAAAATTTTTCCCATAAGGCCATTTTTTGGATGTCCAGATACACACAGACTCCGAATTCCACTGACAAAAGTGGCTGGGAGTGTGGCGTGTTGATGTACTGGTTGCATCATGCTTGCCATGCGAGTATCTCCAGGGAAATTGTGACCGCTGGTTTTTTGAGATTTTTGTCTATTCCGCCAGATTCTCCGGGGCGTTTTTGAATGTTGGAGGCCACGGGCCTTCCGCCTGCTCCTCTTATCTTGCTTTCCCAACTGCTCCCTGACATGGGCGCAGACTAATCTCCTTTGTGAGATTATCAAACTAGATTCAGTCTTGAATTGAATAGGTTGCAAAAGTGTTTGCAACGAGAAAGAAAAGTCTCCTATAACCCGCTCTTATGATCAATTACCTGACTTTGTTGATTACCAGCTACAGTTTACTGCCCAATGGAAGTGTGCGCCTATTGGTGCACCTTGTCTTAGACCCACTTCCTCCAATTGATTGTTTTTCCAATTTTTTTTATATTTATCATGTTGAGACCAATCTCCCCTGTTAATCAACTTCTCTCTATCAATTTCCCCATCGCTACATACACCGTTTCCCATATTTATAATATCTTGGATGATCCTGTGCACAGACCTTTTCGTGGAGGTCTTGCGCTACATTACCTTTTAATTCTGACTATGATAAAATTATCAGCTCATGCACCGTTGGGCCTCCCAGGTTCCCTCCAACCTGGGACTTCTATATCTTACTATTTTGTGCACCGCTTCTTTTTGTTTGGTTAATCTCTCTAATGATTTCACTCCTCTGTCTAAGTTATTATTGCTCAAACACCCTCTGCTGGACTCTAGTAACTTTTGTACTAATGACCAGTTCCCTGGCGTTGGCCCTGTGCTCCAAGCACTGCCACGCTGGGAATGGGAGAGTTATAGACACTCTCCTTACAATAATCCCAAATTTGAATAATATGGTCATATAAGATTTCAACAAATACCTACACCTAAAAGAAGAACCCAAATTGCCATCCTAGAAACCACTATCTATTCCAATCCAGCTGCCTGAACACAATGACAAAACGCCAGGTCTTCCTATACCCATCACTAAGTCATCCACATTGACTTATCTGAACTTTATCTTTAGAGCCAGCGATGCAAACCTCCCACCTGCACCACAAAGTGTAAATCAAATTAACGAGGACGCTGGAAGTTTTAGGTTTGACCCCATTAATTTGCCAAAGTTCAACATGAAGGGGAACATCTGCACCTTCTTGTTGATATGTAAAATAAGTTTAGATGGTGTGAGAGACAAGGACAAACTTGCAACATTAATGAACTCTATAGACCTGAACAGGCAGGAGTTAGTGATGCTCAAAAGCAAGAGATTGTTCTGTCCTAATGAAATGTGAAAAATATCATCATAAATAGAGCTTGATGGGGTGGAGATGATGACTATTAGGAAAACCGCCTTCCTCAAAATCTTTTATAAGAAGAGTCAGCAGATCCTAGAGCTCACTGACCATCTCTACCTAGAATGCCAAGTGTTATATGGCACCAAAGTCCTAGATTATAGCCTTCATAATTCCCTCTGGAATGCATGTGAGCCATAACAGAAATTATACTGGGTCATGTTACACATGTTGATTGACAAGTACAACATATAACAGATATTAAATTATCTGTGTCGCTAATCTGCAACTTTTATGCATCAAACAAAGGTTAACGTAAGAGCCAGAAAATCTGAGGCAAACCCCTTCAGCAAGAAACTAAGGAGATCCAACTGACCGCCAACCAACCTGGAAGAACAGACATCTGCTTTATCACTCGCCAATAATGCGGTTAGAAATGGCATTATATGATTCAATCCACTGCTAAAGCAAAAACCCAAAGTGCATCACATGGGAATAACAGGAACTGAGGAGCAGGGAAAAGAGTGGCTGGAATAAACCCAGAATATTCTACCTCCGCTGGATCTCAATATGTCCTTAAACCATCCCACAATGAAGCAACACCTTAGGCCCTCTGATTTGCTGTTGCAATGACATATTAGTGGTCACCACCCTATTGCGGCAAGAGAATCACATGGACTAAGTGGCAAAAGTGGTAGTGGAACCCTATGCGCAACAGCTGGATTAGCATGATATACCAGTTACTTCTGGTAACATGCCAAAATTAGAAGGAGTCAACACATTCATTCCCCTCAGTGAGCTAAAGAGAACCAGCCCTCTGCTCTGCAACGATCTGCAGTCTTATTTGGACCCGGCTGACAAGCTTAGCATATATTTAATAAATACCAATGATTCTTATTTTTAGAATCCTTCCGATTATATTAGCATATATAAAGTTAGAGTTAGAGCTATTACAGATAATGGAGCCTCCAAAAATATTATATAAACCAAATTAGTAAAAAATGGGGCTATTGCTAGATATTAACCACTGCAAGTAATACATATTGTGGGGCCCAACTTAACCACCTCACTAGATGTTTACAGCAAAATGACCCTAAGGTTCAGTTCTATTGGCATGTCAGCCCCTGAAATCTTCTTATTGAATACCCATTATAACTTAATCATTGGAACCTCTTTTATGAGGATGTATGGCGTCAAGGCTGCTTTTGAGGAAAACAATCTGTCAATTCTTGTTAGAACCTGCTGATATATTATCATCATGGAAACCAACAGATGGATAAACAAGCTCCACTATTCATAAATCTGGCCTTCAAGGATGGAATCATACCCATCAGGTATCAAAAAGGGCGTGTCTGGACTTTACATTTACCACATCAAATTTTAGAGTTAGAAGGCATTCCGCTGAAAGATGTCAAACAGCTGACTATTCCTCCTGGCCACCAGGTTATAGTTGTAATTATTGGTTTCATATGTGAGGTTTTCCAGTTGCGGGAGCCAAAAGAAATTTCATCTTGTGCAATGGTTGCATGGTGATTTTCAATATTTGATTTTTTTAACTGAATTGATTATTATTCTTTGGTTGAATTTATTAGAATTTGATTTAGTTTCTGGCCAGTCATTGACGCTGGTATTGAATGGATTCCACCTTATATTTTAATGGTTTTAACTTTGGGGTTCACTTTATAACCTGCAGGTAGCAGCGTTTAAATCACATCTTTGATTTCTAAATGATACACTCAATGTTAAACTACCACCAATAAACTTGATTTTTTGCTTGAATATAATAATACATTCTTAAGTTAGATTCATGAATTAAGCTTATTTAATAGTGTGACTAATCAAGGAACCCTTTCTGACGCCTTTAGTTACTGAGTAGTATGTAGGTTACACTAGAGAGCCTGAAGGCAATGATATTGGATTGGCCCCCAAACCTCACCCAAGTGGTACATTTAAGTCAGCAGATCCATGCTTAGTTTTCCAAGTCACGTTTGGGGCAGGAACAATTCCTTTGAATTAATGACCTTCCTAGATCGCTATTAGATTGAGGAAACTCTCTTTTGGGCGTGTGGTTGGTTTACCAACAAAAAATCAGAAAATTGAGGTACTCCAAGTGTTCTTTAGTTAAAACAGATATTGAACTCCATATACTATCAGGCTTATATGGCAAAATGTTCTCCCTCTTCAATTGATCCCACTATGAACCAAAATATAGCGCCAGGGCTCATCCCCTGGACCATGGGGAGATCAGTATATATCCGCTAACCTCTATCTACATCCAATTCAGGTGAATTGACACTAAATCATCACTTTCCTACACATTCTACCAATGGACTAGGTGAGGGACATACGCAAGTTTGGGTCATTGGAAGAGTGTTAATTAAAGGAAGAAGTTCGTGTGTCTATCCAATTGGTAAAACCTTGTGAGTCCCTTGTTAGCCTGTCAGAGGAGCAGTTTAAGGATATCAGCTGCAACCATAAAATTGGACTGGACAATTCACTCCTTTTAATTAAAAAGGGGGAATGGTCCTGAGCACTTCCATTAGAAAAATTAGCAGATATAGAGCACACCCTTGATGAGCGGTAGGTTTCCACTGCAGCCCCTCATCTCAATTTTACAAAAAAATTAAATATTGGAAGGAAATTATTTTGCCACAAAGTTTGATTTGGCCAAATCTTATATTAAGAAAATTGCATAAATCTGCAATGTAATCCAAGAACAATTGGGTTGAATTGAGATCAAAATCCTGACAGGAGCATTATTCCAGAAATCAATCTGGCAATTATCTCTCCAAGGATAAAGAAATTCTTGGTAGGAAAATTGCAAGATATGCTGGCATGCTGAAACGATTATGGAAGCAAAAAATTCAGCAACTGGAACTTCAAAATTGAGGCACCCGCAGTGTGCAAGCTGATCCAAGATGCAAAAGTCCTGGCATTTTTAAGAATATTTGCGCTTCCAGTTATAAGAAATATTTCACAGTCCTCACACCTCAATTCCCTTCAACTATATGAACCCAATGCTCTGCTGATAATAGAGCGCTGGATTATTTTGTACTATCCTTAATAAACCTTTAATATTTTAAATTACTAATAGAATTTTTGTAAATTTCAACTAGTCTGGCTATCCCCTAAGGAACTCTCCAGCCCTTGGGGGGTCTGCACTCATTTGTATCAGTAATGATGGTGGCCTTCACATTGGTTATTTTAGCTATTGTCTCTCTAAGCATGGAAAAACTCAGAATCATACCTTATGAGTCTCACAATATATCTCACCCAGCAAAATGACTATCAAAAATCCCAAACTGAATGGAACAACAAAATGCTCAACCTAATCCATCCTAATTAAAAAGAAAACGGAAATGATACTTCATTGGTCGCATCTCAGGGAGACACTGTTGGGATTACACTTGACAAAGCGATTGCAACCCCTCAGTACCAAGTTGCACTCATAAAAATTAGGGGTATAGCCTAAATGTAAAACAAGGAGTGAGGATCAATCCATAACTTAATCCAATTCACCACATTCAGGAGGAAACAGGAAAAACGATTCAGTGGATGCTACTTGAAGCAAAATGGCTGGGATCAAGCCCACTGAAACCATTATTGCCGCACTTTATCAAGTGTATATCCAACTAAATCAGGAGTTCTACCCAAATGAAAAACACAGATTATTGGAACAATCCACTTCTGCTGACACTGGCAGTTCAATACCCATATTTGAAGTGTGATCAAGATTATTTCCACTGATTAGCTTATTGGTTGTAGTGGGGATTTTTTTAATAGACCTATTCTTTTTACACTTGTCCCCACATGGTTCTTATTCGCGTATCATTAGAATGGTGATGCCTTAAGGACTCTAGTGCTATTTTGGGTGTTGATGTACCCCCAATGGAAGCCAAGCCTTTCTTTGGCACGTCAATTGTCTGAAAAGGAAAAGGTCCAAGTAATGGCTCTATTTGAAAAATACAAATAAATTTCTGCAATATACAACTTTGATTTGGGTTGTGATGAGGACGGGTTAAACTGTATTGACATAAGATCCTACCTGCTGATCTGCCTTTGCCCTATCCACCAGTCCAGAAAAGCGTATGAAGTATCAACAAAGAGATCAACTAGCTGGTGCATAGAGGCATGCTATTACCATCAAAGTGTACATGGGCGTCACCAGTTTTAATAGCAAAAAAGAAGGAAAGATCTAATCACGTGGTAATTAGTTACCAGCAGCTCAACAACATAACAAAGATGGATTATTACCCTATTTTATGAATTGATGACGCACTTGACCAACTTGGTGGAGCTAAATATTTTCACTATAGATCTGATCTCCAGCTATATGCAGAGAGCAACTTCATGAAGAGAAAGAGAAGTGCGGCATTCTAGTGACGCATTGGTTGTTCCAACCCTCGTGAATGCCACAAGGCTATGCAACACCACTGCCACGTTCCAATGGGACATGGACAGCGTATTGGAGATCTTAAGTTCTCAATTTTTCTTGGTTTACCGGAAGATATTAACGTTTTTTGAGGATGTTTAGCGAACATTTTTAACACATAGAGGAAGTTTTACCAACTTTCACTACCAATTTGAATATCAAGCCCTAGAATGCAATTTTTTTAGAGAACATCTTAAGTACCTGAGCTTCATTATCAACAAAAAAGGGACTACAGCTCCAGATGGCCACGGTGGAGGCCATTTAGAAGATGAGAATGCTGACCAGTAAGAAAGAAACTGAGGTTTTTAGGATGGTTGTCTACTACCAGAAGTTCATAGAAATTTTTGTAAGATAGGGGAACCGCTATACCATCTATTGAAGAATGGTATCCAATTTTGAATGGACGTTAATCTTCCAGCTGGCATTTGACCAACTCCACACCTGTCTCACCTCAGCCTTATAATTATGTATCAAAATTTTGATAATCTGATTTGATCCAGACAGTTGCATCCCGTACTGCCATAGGGGCCTTGTTCCCAGCTCAACGAAGAAGGGGTAGAACATATCTTATCATATTGCAGTTTAATGCTAAATGTTCATGAGCGTAATTATATGGTCCCCAAGAAAGGAAGTCTAAAGGTGATATACTCCTGCAGACAATTTAGGGTCTACGTCCCTAATGCAGTTGAAGGTGGTAAATGACCACTTCTTGCTTATATGCTCCAGAACCTCAAGGAGCTTAAGGGGCGTCTAGCGCATTGGGCACTGAAGTTGCAGGTATATGACTTTAAGATTCAACACCAGCCTGGAGTGAAACATCAAAATGATGATGAACTGTCTAGACTACTCACTGTTGTGTTGATCGCTGATCTTTCTGATAGCCTATATGACAAAATTCTGAGAAAGGACCACAATAATGAACCCAAAGAAGTACATCTCGCCCTATATCAGCTGATAAGGAACACTGCCATTAGGTACAGGAAACTTTAAATTATTGGAGACTGCAAGTACATACCATGACCTGCCAAACGTAAAGACATGATTGTCAGGAATCATGAGATTTGGACAGGCCTGAGTGGGATTCAAACTCCAGCTGCTCCAGAGGAAGCAGAGAATCCTAATCACTGTATAAAAAGTCTATTAAAATCCTAAATGGGAGAAAGGAAACTTTACTTCCAGATGGACCCACTATTCATTCTAACTGAGGCACTGAGTCAGTAATGAAGATCTTGCCATTTGGATGTCCCCAGAATCAACTTCCCTAGCTAAAGAGAGTTGGATTCAAAGGAAATTTATTTCGCCTTCCACATCTGTAAAGAGATCACCTTACCCTACTCGTTCTCAATTATCACACAAAAAATCTCTTAGGCGAACCAGAATATCTCAGCTACTATTAATAACTCTGAATTTTTGATCAATAAAAGATCCTTCCATCTCCTAGTTATTTTTTATTAGTGTTTATTCTGCCGGTTTATTAGAAGACCTTACCTGTTATTGGTGAACAGAGTAGCCTCACTGAAAAACTTCCTTTGAGAGATTGCCTTAGGGAACCTGGTCCCTTAGAGATTTAATTGTACCCAAGTTTGACTCATAATTGAACAGCCTTTGAAGGCCCTGACCTTCAAATAGGACAACAAAGTCCTACAAACTGGTTCTTTCTGCCAGTCCTTCTGAGGCTCTTAATGAAGACCTACCTTCAGTATGAATGACTCCAGCGAATACAGCCCTCCCAATATGGAGGAGAATATGAGTTTAACCCAATGGGTTTCTATCAATAATCAAAATGTGACGCTACCTCAACTGCAAGAACTTGAGCTCTATACAAACATAACTTTAACTATCTCAGTTCTCAATCAATACATCTACCAAATTCAGGCTCCCAATGTCAACCAAACAGTTTAAGATCTTCTAGGTGAAGTAGTAACCCCTGGTTGGAGAACTAGTCATATCAGCTCTACCCAGATTATTCAAATGCACCAATTTTATTCCTCAGCAGAGCTTTTAATCGGTGACATAGGAGTAGGCCATACAAAATCGTTCTTTCAACAATTTTTACATCCTGCCTTATACCAACACATGCAGTTGCTCAGACTCCATCAAATGGAGATGCAGCAACAGCTAGGATTGACCTACCAGATTCCCTCCCAGCTCCTTTAGTTATACAACTGTCATGGTTGAATAACTTGATAGTGGGAACCAACCCCAAGGATAAGTCTGGGCGACAGGAGGCCCAGAAGGTAAAACTCAGGCTCTTCTTGACCTTAATCACATATTAGACCAACGCTGGATACAAGCCAAATATTCCCAGGTTGGTAATAATGGGGTGCATAACGCCCAGTCTCTTGTGTTGTCCCAGGCGTTAAAACGGACACACTACATAACATTTGAAGACAGTTCAAATTGTTTAATTGGCAAATGGGGTTTTGAAACCCGTTTGAGTTATGAAATTATGAGTTCTAATAGAATACAGCTGCAATCAATCACTTGAGTGAAGGCAGTTTTGGTGTAATCTACCAAATCGGATGGGAGCATTTGCCTATTGGAGTGTCAAGGCTTGGGCACACTTCCGCAGACCCATAATCACCCCAACTTGGCTTAAATATGTTTTTCGCGACCAACACTCCTTGTTGGAAAATTTTCTTAATAAATTATCCCTGTTTTTACCATTTTTATTAAAACGTTATTTTGGATGATCCTGTGCGTGGACCCCTTTGTGGAGGTCTCGCACCACATTAACCATTCCAGTTTGAAAACAATGAGATTATCGCCTAGTGCACCATTGGCTTGCCCAGGTACCCTCCAACCCGGGGCGTTTACCCCTTTTCTCCTTGTGCATTACTTCATTTTTGGCTGGTTACTTATCGCACTTCTTTGCTTTAGTTATTATTGCTCCAGTACCCTCTGCAGGGAGCTGGTAGCTTTGGTACTAACGGCTAGTTTCCTTTCATTATCTCTGTCCTCCGTGCACCACCACGCTGGAAACAGGAGAGTTAAAGAAACTCTCCATACAACAACGCAGCCTCCAATTTTGGCCAAAATAATTTGGAGGCTATTTTAAGTAACCATTAGGGAATCAATGATATCCAGCAACACCTTGCTCAAGTTGACATTGGAGTCATCAAATACTTGCAGAATGAATTTGTTCAGCGGATGGACCTGTTAACCACCAGTACAGATAAAAAAGTGGAACATGCTTTATTCACTCTCCTTGACTGAATTTCTGAAGATCATGAAGCAACTGATTCTTGGTTTATACATTCCTTTGGCCATATCCAGCAGTCTAGTAAACGACTTATGACAATGACAAATCCAGAAGCTACAATACAACCTGAGGCCCCCAGAAGAACATGACCTAGTGGGTAAGGGGAATAAGGGCCCCTGGGCCTGGAGGTCCCCAAGGTCCACTGGGTGCATTCACACCTGCTGGATCCTTCTTCAATGAAGACCATGAAGCCCAACTTAAGGCCCTTGAGCGACAGCTGTTATTGGTGGCCTGAGGCGCTGAGATGACTATTAAGTGGGAACAACTGGATGCTGATTTGACCTTCCCCGCCTTGTACAACCATTATGCAAAGATTACAGGTACCTGCGCCAATCTGGTCGCTTCCCAAAACCATGCAAATCGTCACATCACACAGATGATTACCAAACTTCAAATAAGCGAAGCTAAACAGGATGCATTATTTGAGCATCTAATCCAATAGTATGAAGAGATCAAGAGTATGCGCCAATCTTTAGATTCTAAGGCTCCCCTTAAGCACGTCAATGAATGCTACGCTACTATCCAGGATGAAATGGATGAAATTTACCGTCAGTTTTATAGGACTACTTATGCACTGATATAGACACCATGGATCCCACTGACTCAGAGCGCCCACTCTCTCCTGCCGTCTATGTCCTCTCCAAACCTGTTGAATATTTAAACCTATCTTTAAGGAGAAGTATGTCCCTAAGGCTGAGACAAATCAGTCGTACCCCTTTGTATATGAAGGCACGATGGAGCCAGCTATCAACTGAAAAAAGTGCCAGCATATATAAACATGTCTTGATGGCAAGACATGAGAAATTATAATGCATTATTTCAAAACGTGCATCACTTGGGTAGCCATTAAGGAGGCCCTTATCAAAGAATTTGGCAGTAACTTGAACCTCTCTAACCAAAACAGGCTTTCATGCGTATCCACCTAAGACGTGAAGAAATCTATATAATATTTGCAGGATGCTTCTATCATGAAGCCCAGGCGTTAGCTTCCTGTGACCTAGTTACCTTGGATGATGACATCTCCGCTGTTCTCTCCACTTTTTAACACAGCACCAACCTAGTACTCTATTTCCAGAATGCCAAAAAGATGTTTGAATCCATCCTTGACATTAAGGAGTCAATAGTGGAATTATCCAAGCTCAAAGTACACCAAGCTCCAGGTAAGGGGAATCAACCTAATATCTGAGCCATTGGCCGATTTCAGAGATCAAACCCACGTTGTGACCCATGCTCATACTTTGGAATATTTATCCACCAAGAAAGTGCCTGTTGAAAAAAGCAAGCTGGTGAGTCAGGAAAGATGGAGTCAGCTTATAGCATAAGGCACCCTCTGCTGATGACACAATGGCTCAACCTCAACCTTCTCTCACTCCACACGCTGAGTGTTATGTCCTGGTGAAACCTGACGAATTGGTTGTTTCAGATTCCATGATTCTTAAATACTGTTCTTCCTATTACTCTGACGTTTTTGATCCGCTCCCACATGGAAGCTTTCGTTTACTCAATCCCACAATTTGGCACTGAAGTCACCTGAGTAGAGGTCATTTTCAATAAGGTGAATATCTTGGCCATCATTGACACTGGCTCTCCTGTCAACGTCATTTCCTCTCAACTGGTTAAACGGATAAAAGTTGCACCTGAACAGAATCACTCTATTGACTATGGAACAGCGGGACCTCTTTGTACCTGTTCCAAGGAAGCCTACTCCTCCTTGCCCCTTCAATTTGGCTCTCTGGTTATTACAGCTCCCACAATCATATTAGAAAATGATAGTTATGAATTGCTTATTGGCACCCAATTCCTAGTTGAATTTGATACTCTAATAAGTCACAAGGACCTGCACTTTTCTATTTTAGGTTACCGCATTCCTCTGGTTGTGAAGGACGTTCCTAAGGAGAAAAGGAAGAGAAAACCCCAATATTGCTTACTTGAATATCCAGATCACATTGAACGGATAGAGTATTGGGTTATTAGACCAAAGACCAAGTTGTCACCTTCTTGCGCAGAAACTATGGAAGGAATGCATGTATATGCGCCTTGCTGTGTAGTCATACCACCTAAATCGCAGATATTAGCTGATACTGGTCTCCAAGTTACTATATTGCAAGACCACTTGGAAATTCAAGGAGAGGGTAATTCAGCCACTTAAGAACCATTTACATGTCTAGTAGTTCTGGATCCAGCTTATTGAGGCTCCTTGACTATCCTAATGGCCAAATTTACTGATCAACTAATAGAGATACCTCAGAACCGACACATTGCATATGTATGTATATTACCTGTCAATCAGATTGAGTCTGTCCAAGGATGTGGAGACCTATGAGACTTAGGAATGGATGAAACTGTTACAATAATTTAAGTTGAGGTGAAAATTAGTGACACTCTTAATTGCAAACAGCAACTACAGGCTGACGCCCTACTTGAGGAATATTCTGATATATTCTACACTGGGCCAGAGGATTTTGGGATGATGAAGAGGGTGCAACATCAAGTGCTGACTGGCGAAGACCCTCCAATTCGCTCCCGTTCATATGGAAGTCTAAAGTTGAGGAAGCCCAGGTCACAAAAGAGCTGAAACAACTATTGGACGCTGAGTTAATAAAACCATCCCAGAGTCCCTGGGCCTCACCATTGTTGCTTATGTGGAAGAAGGATGGAGGGCATCATGTAGTAATGGACTACTGACGCCTGAATGCCATCACCCAGAAGAATAGCTACCTGCTTTTAGGTTGATGACTCCATATGACTCTTAGCTGGGTCACAATTTTTCTCCACAATGGACCTTGACAACGGGTGCTGGAAAATAGAGCTTGTGCTAGATGATAGAGAGAAATGCGCGCTCATAGTAATCGAGGGCTTATTTGAACCTACTCAAATTCCTCAGGGGCTGTGCAACGCCCCAGCCACTTTCCAGCAGGCCATGGACTGTCTGTTGGGAGACCTAAAAAGTCGTGTGTGCTGGTCTACCTGGATGATGTAACTGTGTTTTTGCACACATTCAAACAGCTCTTGACCCACTTGAAGGAAGTATTTGGATGGCTACGCTCTGCTGCATAGAATTTAAAACCCATTAAATGCCGTTTCTCTCAGACTGAGATTGAATTCCATGGTCATAAAGTCACCCAAGAAGAATTTTCGCCCTTGACTAATAAGGTGACTGCTATTAAGAAGATAACTTGACCCAGCAGTTTGCGTGACATTCAGATCTTTCTTGGCATGGTCAGGTACTACTGACAATTTATACTGCACTTTGCTGAGCTCGCTGATCCACTGACCTACCTTTCCATAAAGAAGTTCAGTTTCCAATGGGAAAATGCCCAACAGCAGTCGTTTGATGTAATATAAAAGCTCTAACTACAGCCCCTATTCTGGTACATCCTGAGTTTGATAAACCCTTTATTCAATTAACTGATGCTAGCGATATGACTGTGGGGGCCATTCTGGCTCAACTGAATGCAAGCCAAGTTGATCATCCCATAACTTATTTTAGTAAAATATTAACCCGAGCAGAACGCAATTACAGTGTAACTGAACGCGAGTGTCTGGCCATGTTATTGGCCATCAAACATTAACGCCCTTTTCTTCATGGGAATCATTTCACCATAGTGACAGATCATGCCTCACTACGGTGATTAAAACAGATTAAAGACCCAGATGGATGATTAGCCTGATGGGCCCTTAAGCTCCAGAATTATGTCTTCTCAATAGTACACTATACAGGGATGATACACCAAAATTCTGATGGGTTGTTTCAATTGCCTATCCTGGCTCTTTGCACTTTTGAAGAGGACTGGATTCATGAGCTCATTACAAAACCAGAATATAGGAGTCATGAGCCTTTGGCAACGCAACAGCGCCTGTAGCAGATGGCTGCACAGACTCAAGTTGAAGATGGATTGCTATATAAGCAAGTTGGGACCTCTTGGTTACCATATGTTCAACCCTCTGCTCCTACAAAATCCACTCTGAAGGCTCATGTTGCCAATGACATGGCGCAATGAAGAAAACCCATTGATGGCTGAGGGATCATTGCTACTGGGAAGGAATGATAGAGACATTCCAGGATGTCATTGACACTTGTCTCACTTGCGCAAATCAGAAGCCACCCAATCCTCCATGCTAACATCATGTCATGGGTCAAACGTCCCCATTTGCCACAGTTATCATTGAGTTATTGGACCTCAGCCTACAGCGATGTATGGTCACCGTTTTATCATCATTGCAGTTGATCACTTTACAAAATGGGTCTAGGCTATCTCAATTGCCTTTCCAACTTCCAAAGCGACTTCATACTTCTTGCTGTAACAAGATTTTAGTCGCCACAGCAGCCCCAAGGAGCTGCTATCTGACAATGGTACCAATTTTATTTCCAGTGTGGTTGCTGATCTTAACTCTCTAATGGACACCTATCATTATTTCACAACTCCTTATCATCCAGCTACCAATGGAGCTGTATAATGAGCAAACGGTTCCTTAGTTGCCATTCTTCGCAAGATGGCTTCTTCTGATCCTTCAAAATGAATAAATACTTACCAGCAGCCTTATTAGCATATCATTTTAGCAATCATCAAATCATACAGATGTCACCTTTCCAAGCTTTTTATGGTCAAGAACCAATTTTGCCCTCTAGTGTTCATCCTATACTTGAAACTTTCACACCAGAAATTATTGACTTAGCCATGCAAAAATTGTCTGAGAAATTATTTAGGTAAAAAAGCATTAGCTGCTAGATCAATGGGTATTATTTGACAAAGGGAAGCCAATCAACCGAATGTCCTGCGGCCAGTCCTACCTGAATTCCAGTTGGGGGACCACGCTCTATTTTACCATCACCAGCCCAGGGGGCGAATACATAAACTCAATACTCTGTGGTCAGGTCCTTACCAGGTGATCTACCATCAGGATCCCAAGTATTCTATTTGCCTCTGTGAAATTGGGTGCCGTTGTAAATTACTACATGCTAGATTCCTCCAAAGTTATGTCCCTCCTCAGCAAGATCTTGAGGGGGCATTGTTGGGAATCATGGGATTTGGACAGGCCTGAGAGAATTCAAACTCCAGCTGCTCCAGAGGAAGCAGAGAATCCTACCCACTGTAATAAAAAGGATATTAAAATCCTAAATGGGCGAAAGGAAACTCTACTTCCAGAAGGACCCACTGGTCTTTCTAACTGAGGCACCAAGTCAGCTAATGAAGATCTTGCCATTTGGAGGTCCCCAGAATCAACTGCCCTAGCTAAAGGGAGTCGGATTCAAAGGAAACCTATTTCACCTTCCACATCTGTAAATGAGATCACCTTACCCTACTCTTTCCCAATTATCACACAAAGTTCCTCTTAGGCTAACCAGAATATCTCAGCTACTATAAATATCTCTGAATTTGATTAATAAAAGGTCCTTTAATCTCCTAGTTATTTTTTATTATTGTTTATTCTGCCTTTTTATACAGAAGACCTTGCCTGTTCATAGTGAACATAGTAGCCTCAATGACAAACTTCCGTTGAGAAATTGCCTTAGGGAACCTGGTCCTAAGAGATTCCGCTGGACCCAACTTTGACTCATAATTGAATAGCCTTTGAAGGCCCTGACCTTCAGATAGGACAACAAAGTCCTACGCTGATTATCAGGGCTCATTAAGCCATTAGCCAAGGAAGATACAGGAAGATGTACAAGCAACTTAAACAAAACTTTTACTGGGAATCAAAGCACTTTGATAATCACAAAACTCTCAGCTTCTGCAGAGAGTGTCAAGTGAAAGCGTCATACTGAAAAAGCACCTCATATCAACTGATCCAACTAAGCTTCACATTTTACACCATGTCAATTGTATTGTGGTGCCATTAACCACCAGCAGGTGTTAATTTAAGTACATTGTGGTTGCTATCTACCATTTTACAAAATGGGTCAAAGCCAAGCTTATTAGGGACTGGGGCTGTGACAACTTCTCAGTTTATTTTTGGAGACTGTCATTTACAGACATGGGTTTCCCCGTTCCTTCTGATAGATAACAAAACAAAATACACTTCTCAGTTAGTTTCAAACTTAATAATATGATGGGGGTCAGGGGTCCTGTCAGCGCCCTATCACCCCAAACTATGGAATGGTGGAATGGGTCAATGGTACCTTTGTTGGTATCCTACAGAAATTTCTCATAATCTAAACCGTCCAGCTAGGACCCCTCTTGCCTTCCGCCATATTGGCTTACAATATTGCATTCCACTCATCCACTGAAAGGTCATGCTTTAGCTACTTTACAGATGATAACCCACGCTACCTCCAATTCTATATTCTTGTAGCCATGGAGAAAGGAATGACCCTTAGTCAATATTGGAAAACCTTGTTTAAACATTGATCAACCTCTAAAATGAGGCTTACTCAAATGTGCTGAGCTTAAAGGTGAGATTTATAGAGTGTGATAACTGAAACACCATTCTCTGCCCTGCTTCAGCATAGGGGAGTGAGTTCATTATTATTAATACCATGGGCTTGGCTGGACAAGTAAGTTAAAACAAACTGGATAAGACTGTTTGAGGTCATCAAAAAGACTTTGGCCAATAAATACACAAGCAAGTACCCTGAAAAATAGAATGCTATCAACTGAATACATGCTAAATTTTTGTAGTAATTCCAGAAGAACATCTGACAGCCCCCGCTAATCAATAAGCTCACCAATAACTGCAATAATTATTTAATCCTCTATGTTTAATCAAGTGGAAACGTTGCAATTTTTGAATTTTGACCTTCCATAGGATATTGACTTCTGCAATAATCCCCTAACTCCCTATAGATCTCACCAATGCCATTATCACAATATCAATATCTTCTGGAAGATTGATCCCCATTGATATGCTGTTGTATATTTTTCTAGCATTTTCTGACCCAGAATTAAGCATTTATGAATTAATTGATATACAATCTTGATTTCTGACAGATACAGCCCTATCAGAATGTCACCCAAATTCCTAATTTCACATCCCATTCCTAACCCATAGATAAAATCAAATTTGTCCAATAAAACCTGCTTTGAACGTTCCAGCCAATTACAATGATTTACTATAATTTAGCCGAGTCTACCACACATAATCCTGCAGACCTATGCCCATTCCTCTGGGAGATGTACCCAACTTCAGGCCAGATCCTCATTATGATGTAAGCAACCTATCACTGGATCAAAAATGGGAAATTTAGGATGATTTGGGTGTCTTGGAGAAGGCTGGCGCACAGACTATCTCCAAGGGACCTTGATGTGTATATTGGAAAGGCCACAGATTGGAACAGGGATGAACGCGGCAATGCACACTCTGTTATCAATCTCATCAGCGAATCTTTAGCTACAATCATGACAGATCTCTATTCTGGCAGTACTCAATGAGACAATGGCGGATTTGATGAATTTACATTTAATAAAGGCATACTTTTATATCAATCTACACATTTACATTTTAAGGTATACTATCTTAATAAATTCATACCTGTTTGTGTACAACGTTACCTGTGCAGATTTTACCCAGTTGCAATACAAATTGCAACATATCATTCTTATAAACATTGTGTAATGTGGCAGATGGATCTGGATCAAATGTTACTGAGTTTTTCACATGGCGATACACTTCCTGGGCACTCAATGCAGTTCTGGGTGCTGGGAGGAGGACAAGTTGCCAGTGTCATTGTGACCAAAGAGTGTTTCTGGGAGGTTTGATTATTATACTGCCTTATTGGCAGCTCTTTTAAGCACTTTACTTGTGCTTTTCCACTTTTTTAGTGAAATTTGGCCACAAATAAATATTTACTTGGTTCACTTCAAATGAAAGGGTGATTGGTGGTAGTTTGTGAAAAATCAGATTGTTAGTCATCCATTAGAATTTTCCTCCTCAGGTTCTTCCTGATCCTTCCCTTGGAAGGGGTAGGCATGAACCTTGTGGACCAGGTTTTTGCACTCAGTGCAAATGGAGGCTGCTTTTTCAGGGAGGATGTAAATGTATTACATTTGATATTACCAGGGACTTTAAAAAGTGACCCAGGAGGTATTAGACAATTTCAATCCAAATATTTTATGGTTTTTAATAACAGCAATAGTTTTGATTCTGCTGTGCATTGTTATTAAATAACATTTTAACTCAAACTGCTTGATAACTACATAATTCTAAGTCTTTTTTCAGTCTTTGTTCAATTAAGTTATGAGGGAGAGTACTGGTAAGGTTGTCAAAACTAACAAAGATAGTGGAATCTTTATTCCAGTGGGTGCATTTCATGTGTAGAATGTGTTTAAACCATAAACCTCTACTTCAATTTTTACTTCTGAAGATTTATCAGCTGCCTTTGCAGTGGAAAATCCTAAATTAAAACAATTGCAACCAAAGCTTCCTTTGAAGAAGGTAGCATCAGGGATAACTTCTCCTGCTGCTCTGATATCTTCTCAATAAAGATAGGGCCAACTACCCCGCAATAAATGTAAATGTCATGGTGCACCAGTAAATTTGGCATAGAATGGTATATATGGTGGTACAACATTTAATTTTGGTAGAATCATAGGAACAATTATGTAGGGGGTAGACCTCTGATGTTATTGGTAAAGTGCCTTGCAAGCACTGAGAATTCCTGGAATGTAAGCTTATTACTAATGGAATTAGCATGGCCGTTGGGCGGGCCTCCTTTAGTTATAGTGGTATACTACCAGTTATTCTTATTAAACATAATTTTTCATTCCCTATAATATGTTTATTGGCTTAGGTAAAGTCAAATTGAAATGGTTATCTCCAATTTAATGTTGCTTATTAATGAAAGATAGGTAAGTCCACCCACTTAATAAAACACATTCACTGACATACTGACGTACTGACTGACTGACATCTGAAACCTTTGAGTCTGATAGATTCAAACAGTTTGGGTGAGTTGGTGAGAATTAATGATTGATATTGAATCTGAAATTATTGAGTCCAATAGGTTCAATCTATTTGGGTGAGTAGTGACAATTGTTGAATATTATCAACTAAAGCACCAATTTTCTCACCCAAAACTAAATAAAAATCAGCGTTTAAGTTTTAAGTAGAACAAGTAAAGTTAGGCTAATCAGCTCATCAGCCACTAGGGCAACAGTGAAGCTGTTAGTCTGAGCATCTTAAGAGTAGCGCTGACACAGCCTAGGCTATGTCAGTGTGAGCTTATAAATAAACCTGAGCAACGACAGATAAACTTGGCTTTTAAAAACTAAAATAATTTAGAATCATCTGGTAAGTTATAAATACTGTAGCAGAGCACGGGTATTTGGATGATAGTCTTGATAGAAAAATTAAGTATATTAAATTTTTTATATCCACAAGATAAGTTAAAAGCTTAAATTATCATACATTTGTGGATGCGCCAACGTTTTGATCCATAAAATAAAAGATGGTAGATATAAGTAAATATTAGCTATAAATTAATAATCAATATCGTACCATTCACCATCTGTTTGTGACTGGTTAAAAGGCTGTGATCAGATGAATATATATTGTCTAATGCAGCCTATAAAATTGCAAAGCTTTAAGCTTCTTGGGTCAAACTGGCATTAGTAATAGTAAGTTTGCTATTAGAAAGCAAAAGTAAGCAGCCTTATGTCAAATTACTGCACTGCTAAGTTTTCATGGCTTCAGCTGATAAGAATTAGGCTGGGCTCCTAATCAGGGTGTGTGAGCACCCAGTAGAGAACCAGAAATGCCATAGGCACAGCGGTCTAAGCAACTATTAAGAGTATAGTTCTATTGGGGAAGTAAGGGAAGCAAAAGTTCAGTAACATACTGAAGGCCTCAAAGGCAAACCAGATGGTTGCAATGGGGGCAACCGCGAGACTTTTGGGGGCAACCCCTAGGGTGGGAGAGGCAGGGAGGATAATGACTCCTCCAGAATTTATGGTTTCTGGACTTCAGGTTTGACCAATTGAGCTTTTGCGCCAACGAGGGGTGGCACAAGGGCTTCCACAAGATCAGTGGTGAGAGTAAAGGGGGATGTAAAATGCGAGGAGAGTTGGGTCTAAGCTCCCCCTGAATGGGGTGCTCCAGGCCCACAGTAAGCTTGACCATCAGTGGATGGAACAGGTAGGGGTTCTGCCTCCACAGGTGGTGGAGCAGAGGTGCCCTGATACTGATTTAAAGGGGAGCAGTTTCAGAAAAGCCAGCAGTGGAATGGATGGGAGGGTTCTGTTAAATGGATTCATAATAACAAATGAGGAAGCGGGTTCACTTTCAGGGGTGAGCTGGTAATTTTAAATATGATCTTTTTCTGTATGGTGGGGTCAAGCAACTGGATAATTCAGTTGGCAAACATCTGAATAAAGATTTGAGTGGCGTTGAACTTTTCCATATCAATCAGCGAATTTTTCATTTAATAAAGTAAGTTGGAAGGAGGTCACAGCTAGCTGAATGGGGTATATGTGGTTCATTAAGCATAAAGTGTGAGAAGATAAGAGAATGAACTGACACTGCCCCTGAGCAGAGAAGTTGCTTTAAGTATTGGACGAATTGCATGGGGGAGGTGTTATGGAATTGGTCAATTGGGGGTTAGCAATGGGATCTGGTTGGCTGGTGGGGAGAGGGGTGAGGGGATGTACAAAACCATGGCAAAAATCAAAAAAAAAAACTTTGCAAATTTTTCTGCATTTTTGGACCAAGCCAGGTTGATGGTGCCAATCTGGGCCCTGACCATCCAAGTCATCTTGTTCGCATGATTTGGATTTCCTGGATTCATCCTGGGGGGATGTGGCAGCTGGGCTTAGTTGTTTGAGATCTGTTCTGAACTGTTAATTGGGCTATTCACATGATCTGAACTTCTCAAGTCTGTTCCAGAGAGCTAAGCAACTGGTCTGAGTCATTCAATGCCTGGTTCAAAATTTAATTATGCTCCAATCTGATTTTCAGTGCAAGCCAGTCTGGACTGGCTCCCAAGGCCAGAATTTGCAGACCAGGCCCTGAGGTTGGTGCAGGCAATTTACTTCAAATTTTGACAAAATTGCCTGGGGAGTGGGGGGTCCCAGAGGCCTGCCCGTGGCCCCTGGCTTGCATGAGCTCTCTGCAGACCCCCTTTATAAAACTTACCAGGGTTAAGGAGGGGGGAGGGGAGGGAATGGGTTATCCTTGGGGGGAGAGCGTCACCCAGTGCTCATCTACTACATGCTAAAATCACTCAACTGTGACAGGAGGTCCACTTGGGCTTTTGGACCCCTTTTTGCTTATAAGGGGTATTGCTCCCTATCCAGGTGTAGGGGCTGGTCTCCAGGACTTACACTACCCTTTCCTTTTTTGATGATAGGATTCCCCCGCTTGGGCATGGACCAAGGCGCAATTTCTGTGCCACTCTGGAAGCTTTATGGTCAGGATGGCTGCGATCTTCTGGGGGGATGGGGGCTGCAGAGTGAGAAGTGTGAAATTCCTCTATCAGGTCCTTGCAGTTCTCACAATCACGTACACTCACCCAGCTGTTCTCATATGAGGGGTAATCTTTTCAGGTGACCAGGTATTGAACAGATTGGCGGGACCTCTGAGAAGCCAGGATAGCCTCCACCTCCACTTCCTGGGAGTCCCCAACAACAATCAGCTCTGGAGAGGTTTTCCTTTCACCCTATGAAATGGGTTAGAAGGGAGGTATGGAAGACATTATGCTGCTTCCAATGCGCAGGCAGTTTCAAATGGTAGGCACCATTGCCTAAATCTTTCTCAACCTCAAAGGGTCCTGAGCATTTGGCTGCTAGCTTTTGGGTGGGGGCTTTTAGGGGGATATTACAGGTGTTCAACATGACGAGGAAGCCAACTTCAATCTCATGTCTAAGAGGCTCTTCCAGTAAACAAATTTTTGTAGTCCTCAATGGACTTCATCAAATGTCATGTGCCAGGTTGTGTGTCTCGTAGAGTGATATTATGTGGTCCTCAGCTGCGGGAACTGCTGAAGAGAGAGCTGGGGACCAATTTGAAAAAGGGGTTGTACCCCAGGGTGGCCTCAAAGGGGGAGATTAGTCGAGGAATGGTGGAAATTGTTGTACTCAAACTGTGCAGGGGAAGATCCTTGGCCCAGGTGTTTTGTGAGGCCATCGCATAACAGCGCAGGTACACCTCCAGTACCTGGTTCACCAGCTCAGTCTGCCCATCGGACTGGTGGTTTTAGGCATTAGATCTTCAGGGATTAATGCTGAGGAGGGTTAATAGCTCTTACTAGAACCGAGAAGTGAACTGGGGCCCCCTATCACTCACTATCTCTATGGGGAGACCAAACATGGCGAAGACATGGTTGACAAACATTTTGTGGTCTCCACCACAGTGATAGATGATAGGCTGGGAATAAAGTGTGAAAACTTGGTAAATAAGTCTACAACTACCATGATAGCATCCAAGCCACAGGAGGGTGGGAGCTCCACAATGAAGTCCACTGAGACTGAGGTCCATAATCCCTCATCCTGCTGCAGAGAATGTAGCAACCCTTTCTTCCCAGAACGATCAGATTTCACCCAGGCTCAGGGAAAACAACGGGAGATCCAAGTGGGAATGTCCTTTGAGGACCTGGGCCAGTTGTAGGTTCTCTTGATGAGATCCACACACTTCTTGATGCTGAGGTGCTCAACTGTATGGGGGACATGATGCACCTCAATAACATGGCTATGTAGGGAGAGGGGACCTGAACTCAATCACAAAACCATATTGTTCCTTCCTGCATAGTATACAAAGCTCTCTACTGATGCATAGAATCTAAGTTAGCATAAAGCTCTATTCCTTCTGAGCAACAGATTTGGGAGGCGAGGATGTGGAGGAGTAGTGGGATGTCTGGGGCCAGGTCAGCAAAGGCTACTGTAGGGAAGGACAAGGAGAGGATATGGGAGGGGCACTACAGTAGTGAGATCTAGAAGGTCCTCCCCACCATCAGGTGGCAGAGAGGGATTTTGACTGAGCATGTCCTGCAAAATGTTCAGGGGGCCCTTTATGAATTCATACTTGAAGTGAAACCCAAGTAGATCATGGTAGGTGCAAGTTTGCCAGTGCCCCAGATTCTAGATTTTGCAGTAGTAGAGCAAGGCCTTATGATCCATATGAACAGTAATCTTATGCTGAGCACCTTGCAGGAGGTGTTAAGTTTTAGCCGATGGTGCAAGCTAAAATAACTTGACAGTGAAATCGAGGATATAAACTCGCTTTTCAAATGAAACTCCTGCTTGTAATTGGGAAGTAGATTCTCTGATAATCCTTGATAATAGCCAAGTAACTCTGGTATACTCACCGTTCTTAAGTTTACTGGCACCAACAAATACAAGACCTTCTGTCTTTGTACAAAATCAGGAAATTATTCCTTTATAATCAGGACTACTTCTCTGGAAGGCAACTATGTACTTCTCCTTGGGAAGAATAAACACACACAACTATCTAATATAGATATAATGGCAACAGATACGAATATCTGACAGATGACAGATGGATAATAATTAATAAACTAAGTGACAATAGTTACTAATGATCAATAAACTAGTAAATGATGATTAATTGATGTTTCATTAATCAGCCAGGTGCCAGTATTATATACCTCTCAGGCATCTCATGGCCAAACTCATCTATTAGATGAGTTCATTCATATTATGCCAATCCTCTGCTGGTCATGGCAATAATTATGAAAAATCCCCAAGTCAATTTAACCCATGAATTAACTAAAAATAACAATCATTTCAGCCCCATTGGAGGCAATTTTACTCTCATAATTGGGATGACTGGGTTTTGAACTCAACATCAAAATCTTCCCAATTAGAGCTACATCATAACTTGACATCTAACAATAAATGGGGAATAAAAAATATATGATCATAAAAGATGACGCACCCCAATTTGGGATGTTGGCAGGTCTCTCAATAGCACTAAGTATGCCCATAATTGGGACATCAATGTTTAAGTGCTTAATTATTGATTCTATTAAATCAAACCCATCTCCGCCTTAGTGCATTAAGATTAATGTACTAATTTAGGAGGTGCAATTTAGTTAATGCCGTGGGACCACTTTGCACCCAAGTGTACCCATAATCAGCCATAATATAATAATATCATAGCTATTATTAGCTACAATAATCGGGCACCTCAGACGCAATTAGAGTGGTTATGAGGTGAATCTGATTTATCAAATTATGCGGATGAATTGGGAGAATTAAAGGATCCATCAATGGAAGTAATCTATCAGCATTGATGGTTTTCTCAAAGGGTTTAATTTTGAGTCAACCATCAAAATATAACAGGAGGTATTGCCAGTGGGTGAGTGACCACGTCACTGCCGCTAACTCCTTATTATATATCGCTATGCTTTCTCAAACGAGGTGAACTTGTAGAGTAATAGCCTACCAGGTTTTCAACTCCTTCATGCTCCTGTAGCAGTATGGCGCCCACTGCCACTAACGAGGCATCACAGGCTACTATAAAGGGGCGAGAAGTGTCAGCATGATGCAGGACTAGGGCTGTGAGGAAAACCTTCTTGATAGACTCAAAGGCCTGCTGAAATTTGGGGGACCACTTGAAAGGAACATTCTTCTCTGTGAGGTGTGGAGGGGTGCCGCTATTTGGGCAAGGGTGGGAAGAATTTTTTCAAAAAAGTTACAGTGCCAAGGAAGCTGTGAAGTTGCTTTTGTGTAGTTGGGGTGGGCCATAACTGGATAGCCTCAATTTTGCAGGGGGGACAGCATAGGCATCTTTCAAGACAAGATTGTCTAATAAGGTTACCTCATCTCTGAAGAATTCACACTTAGAAGGTTTCATGAAGAGTCCCGCCTTGTGGAGGGCTGCCACCACTGCTTCTAGGTCCTTGGCATGTTGTTCCAGGGGGGAATGTATCAGGATATTATCATTGTAGGCAACGGCGCATGAGAAGTGCTTGTCCCCTAGCGCATCATTGATAAGGTGCTGGAAGGTGGCCAGAGCATTCTTTAGTCCAAAGGGCATCACCCTGAACTGGAAGAGGCCTCGGTGAGTATGGATAGCTGTAAGCCATTCATGCCCCCTTGCCACCCTCACCTGATTGAAGGCATTCACCAGGTCCAAACAAGAGGAGATGTGGGACTTATCAATGGCCTGGGTGATGGTTTCTCCAAGGACAGGGGGTATGGATCAGGGATATAATGTTGTTAATATGGTCATAGTCAACACAAGGATGCAGGGAGCCATCTGATTTCCTAGCAAAAAATTATGGGGGAGGCGACGGGGGAAGATTTCTTAATAAACCTCCCTTCTCTAACATCTCGTCTAGCTAAATCCCCAAAGCCTTGTCCTCTCCTCAGTGTAGGGGTAGAGGGGCAGTTGATTCTGACTAGGTCAACTATTAGCTGAAATTATGGATTATACTCAGAGTGTAGGGGAAGCTTAAGTGCTAGTGACATATTAAAGATAGCCTTGTAAGGGGCTAGGAAGGGAGGTCTATTGGAGTGGAGTCAGGAGGGAAGATTGAGCTAAGAGAGGTGCCCAGGGGAAATTTTCGATCATGGGAAACTCTCCACTTAGCTTAAGGTTTGAGAAAAACAAGGATTTCCTCATAAGGTTGATACAGACCTGCTGGTGGCGCCACCAGCCCACTCCCAGAATTACAGCATAGAGAAAATCCTGTACTGCTGATAAGTGGTCACAGAACCCAAAATATGAATGGAAAAGTGTAAGGGGTGTGGATGCGGTAGGACTTCATGGGCTCCAATGAGGCGCCTAGGATAGATGAAGCTTCCTCCATCGCCAGGTCCAGAGAGCGTGCCACACTGATATCAATAAAGTTACCCACCGCTCCAGTGTCAAGGAGGGCTTTTAAAGTGGTCTCACCCATCTCTGAGGGAAAGAAAACAGGAAACAGAAAGTAGGCTTGATCCTCTTTATTAAGTAGAGCAATAGAGAGGGCAGCAGAGGAGGGGACATGACCCAACATAAAAAGAGATTGCTCAGGAGGTGCTGGGCTGGTTTGTTCCTGAGATAAGAGTGTCGCTTCCTCCTTGTCCCAAATAGGTAAGCAGAGGTTGATGCATACACCCGCTCCACCCTCTTCAAGGGGGAGTTGGGGTCAACTAGAGGGATAATAGCGCCAGGAAGAACAGGTTATGAGCTCTGGGAGCCTAATAAGCCACCCTCCTGATCAGGGGTGGAAACAGGGGGTGCTGTAGGTAGGGGTTCCCCCAGAGGGGAAATACCCAAGGTGGACACAGATGGGGGGCAAAGGGCTGAAAGCCAGGGGGAACGCTTCCCTTGACCACACCGCTGTCAGAGGGGGAGGGGTGGTATGTGGTACCTCAAGAGCTGCAGCTGCATGTATGGGGTGTGGAAGGGCCTGGCCCCAATTGAGCGGGCCACAGAGAATGCAATTTCTAAAGACCCTGGGAGAGGGTCCCAGGATGTATGAGCAGCCGCAGTGGAGTCCAAGGCAGCATGGAAGGTGGAGATTGCAATTTTGGAGGGGATTGGCACAGTGGGAGCCAGGACCGCAAAGACTTCAATCAGGGAGGGTAGGTCCATAGCTGACTGCCCCAATGTAAAGAGATGGAGAAGATGCACCGGTATTGACTCAGAGGCCTGAACTGCTGAAGTGACCAGTGCAAGCAGAGGGGTAGGGTTGCCAGACTTGGCTGCAGAGCAGAGCACTCCCCTGACCCAGCGGCAGGCATTCCCATCCAGGGCGTCAAGGAGAGCCACACTCTGCTGGACATCAGAAGGTTTGGGGATTTTCTGCCATCAGCAGCAAAGTGCACCTGGAGCTCCACCAGGACATAGAACTTGGTCAGCCACCTCATCAGAAGGGATAGGGAGGAACCCCATCCCTATCATGTTAACTGAGGGAGTGACACTCATTGCTGGTGCTAAGCAGGGTGGGGACCAGTTTAACAAAGCCTGTCAGCAAGCTCGGATGAATGAGGCAGCCAACTGGCAGGAGAAGACCAGGTTGCAGAGGGAGTGCATGTTCAGAGTAAGTGCATAAAACAATGCTTCACCAGTGCCAGCGAGGAGGGCGGAGAAGGCCAAGATTACATGTCAGTTCATTATGTAATGGATTCAGCTGATAAAAATTACACTGGGCTCCCAATCAGGGTGTGTGAGCACTCAGTGGAGAGCCCAGAATGCCATAGACACAGCGATCTGAGTGACTTGTAAGAGTGGATTTCTATTAGGTACATGAGGGAAGCAAAAGTTCAATAACGTACTGAAGGCCCCCAAGGTAAAACCAGATGGTTGCAACGGGGGCAACCACAAGTCATGTGGGGGCAACCCCCAAGGGTGGGAGAGGCAGGGAGGATGATGACTCCTCAAGGGTTTGTAGTTGCTGGCCTTCAGGTTTGAACGAGTGAGCTTGCATGCCAACAAGGGCTGACACAAGAGCCATCATGCAATTAGTGGTGAGAGTAAAGGGGGATGTAAAATGTGAGGAGCGTTGGGCTGAGCACCCCCTAAACAGGTGCTCCAGGCCCCACTGTCAGCCTGGACTATCAGTGGATGGACCAGGTAGGGGTCTTGACTCTGCAGGTGGTGGAGCAGAGGTGCCCTGATGCTGTTCCAAAAGGGGAGCAGTTTCAGAAAAGCCAGCAACGGAATGGATGGGAGTGTTTTTGTTAAATGGATGTGTGATAACAAATAAGTAAATGGGTTTGTCATCAAGGGTGAGCTAGTTTTTTATATTTCTGATCCACTGCTGTATGGCAGGGTTATGTGACTGGATAATCCAGTTGGCAAACATCAAAATAGGGATTTTGGTGACAGCGCACTTTGCTGGATTGATCAGTGGATTTTAATTAATAAAATAAGGTGGATGTAGGCTGCAGCAAGCTGAACGGTGTATACATGGTTTATTGAGCGCAAATTGTGAGAAGATAAGAGAATGAACTGACAGCTACCCCTGGGCAGGGTAGTTGCCTTAAGTATTGGATGAATTGCATGGGGGAGGTGTTATGGAATTGGTCAATTGGGGGTTAGCAATGGGATCTGGTTGGCTGGTGGGGAGAGGGGTGAGGTGATGTACAAAACCATGGCAAAAATCAAAAAAAAAACTTTGCAAATTTTCTGCATTTTTGGACCAAGCCAGGTTGATGGTGCCAATCTGGGCCCTGACCATCCAAGTCAGCTTGTTCGCATGATTTGGATTTCCTGGATTCATCCTGGGGGATATGGAAGCTGGGCTTAGTTGTTTGAGATCTGTTCTGAACTGTTAATTGGGCTATTCACATAATCTGAACTTCTCAGATCTGTTCCAGAGAGTTAAGCAACTGGTCTGAGTCATTTGATGCCTGGTTCAAGATTTAAATCATGCTCCAATCTGATTTTCAGTGCAAGCCAGTCTGGACTGGCTCCCAAGGCCAGAATTTGCAGACCAGGCCCTGAGGTTGGTGCAGGCAATTTCCTCCAAATTTTGACATAAATTGCCTGGGGAGTGGGGGGTCCCAGAGGCCTGCCCATGGCCCCTGGCTTGCATGAGCTCTCTGCAGACCCCCTTTATAAAACTTACCAGGGTTAAGGAGGGGGAGGGGAGGGAATGGGTTATCCTTGGGGGGATAGCAGTCACCCAGCACTCATCTACTACATGCTAAAATCACTAAACTGTGACAGGGGGTCCACTTGGGCCTTTGGTCCCTTTTTGTTTGGAAGGGTTATTGCTCCCTATCCAGGTATAGGGGCTGGTCTCCAGGACTTACATAAGTATTGTAATTTAAGATACATTTTGCTTTTAAAATTCACAAAGGTTCAACTAGCCAAAGTTAAAAATCTCATAACCAATAAACGTATGCTTTAAAAATAGGGTTGAAGGGCTATTCATTTGAAAGGTATACCTAACTTATTTTAATGCTTATAAAATATCATACTGATAAACTTTGTGAAGTTTCATTAGTAATAGATCTAATCTATCTATCTGTATCCCATAAAACATTTTAAAAATGGTCAGTAAAACTAAAATAAATTTCTAATCCTTTTATCAAATGGTGTTGTTAGTGTTATTTAAGTTTATACAGATTAATTTTAAATTCATAAGATTTTAAATTCCTTATCATACCAAAGCTAATTATAGGCCATAACATATCATGATGTCTGGATATCTATTAAGGTGTTAAAATTATCACTTGGGCCTTTCAAATCGATGTTAGCCTTAATCCAATCTAATGAATATTCGCCCACTGATTTAAGATCATACTTACACATAACCATTATTTTAAAGCCATAATTTGGTTATTGTTTGTGTTCACAGCATAATTATAATAAAAAAAGTCGTCAGTGGACCCTAAATTATTCCAAAGGTTTCAAAATATTTATTAATATAACAATATTGAATTAAAGTACATTAAAAGTATAGTCCGATGGTGCGTAGAGTAATTTCAGATCCGATGAGGTGGCTGATGTGGCTTTAATTGTGGTTACATACTTTCTTAGCACGCTAGCTTGACGCTTATGGCTAGCGCTTTTGAGCAAAATGCTCCGTGGTGCCATCAAGCATATGAATATGGTTTTTGGCGCAGTTAAAATATTTAATAGTCGTATTAAATAGTACTTGCAAATGATAACCAGTGACGTAGACGGAATTGCTAAATGGCTTTTGGCATAAGCAATTGGCAAGATTTGCTCAGCCTAAGCTTAGTGCTAGAATGAAACTTGGTTGAACACTTGAGTGGACCAGAATGTCGCGTAGATCTCTCTTTCTGGTGGCAATAACAGATCCTGAGGAATGAAATATTCCAAAGTGGCATGAAATTCGCCTTCATGGAAACTGCAAAGGGTAAAGGGGGTTGAATGGTTAAACTACACGCATCCGAAGCTGTAGCAACGCCTCACCTATTGGTGGGCAACTGTATGGCAGGTGATGACCAAGTGGTAGCAGTTGGGACGCCGGATGGGAATAATTATGTTACGTATTGGCTGGATCTAACAACACGAGGCCGCCTAGAGTGGGCCAAAGTAGAGCTTGAGCCTCTTACGCCGTTTTGGAGTTCAGGAAGATCAGTTAGGATGATTTATATGTATGATAAGCTCCCAGAAAAACATACTGCCATTAAAGATGAAATTCTGAAGTGGAGCATGGGGACTAGTGTTGGTTTCAACTATAATAAACAAGGGTACGTCATTTTAAGGCGGCCCGATAATCTATCTGGCATTTATACTGGAAGCATGCCTTGGGAAGAGGTTCCAACCCGAGGAACTCCTCCAAGGTACGCATCTGGATTCAGCGCCACCCATATTAACGAAACCATTTATCTTACTTCGGGTGGTGACAATTGATCCACCATCTTCAACTTAAAACCATGACCTGGGGAAGCGAAGAAATATCTGGCTTCGTTGGCGCAAGCAGCGGGTGCCTCGTATTATACAACCGAACCCTCATCCATGCTTTTGGAAAGGTAGGGGAGGCATACAACAATTCTACAAAGATTGTCAGCATCGACGACTGGAAGCTCCTTTATCCCAAACAACTTCCCTTCCAATCGGCTTACTGCCCTTACGGGGGATGCCTCAAAAAAATTGTTGCCGAACATTACTTTTTGAAAACCAAACCACTTAACAACAAACCACTATCTACCATATCCAACGCTTCTGTTAAACAGGTGCCAAAGGTAAATGACGTATATAAAGAACACGAAACCAGGGGAAAATTAAAATCAACTGCTTCTCAGACTGAACCTGACCCGCCATTTGCTCCACTGCCAACCTCACCTTCGCCCTCACCAATTCATACGATAGTCCAGACTCCAAATGCAAATTTCCCACCCGAACTTGTCTATACCCTTATCGCCACCTTACTCGTCATCTTCCTCCTCTTTATATCCACAATCGCCTACATCTGCATCAAGCGCACCACTAAAGCCTCGATCTATCCCCCACCACCCCCCAGCCCTATCCACCAGCTCCTCTGGGCCGACAGTCCGGTTAAGCTCACCCTGGACACAAAGTATGAACTTCAACCAGAAGAATCCTTTGACCTGAACCAATCCTATATCAGCTTCCCAGCTCAGAGGCTATAAGACGTACCTTTGTGAGGATGCCAAGCTAGGCTTGGTACATTAAATTGCGTACCCTTTCACTTATGAAAAATACCGTCGACCATTAAATTTAACTAATAAACCTTGGACATCCAAAATAAAATCAACAATGATGGGCCGTTGAATATTCAAGCTTTTTGTTGAAAGAGGGTGAAACGTTATCTTGATGTACACTTGCGAATGTCTCATTTCACCACAAATGAGGGTTGCTAGATTTTACTCGTCGCATGGATTTGAATATCCTTTACTCATACTTTTTAAAATGTTTTTCTCCACCCGCTGTGGTATCTGTCGGTGGTGGAATCATGCGATTGATTTAACTACCTTCAATACTAGCTAAAGCTTTGAAATTTGGCACACTTGTATCTCCCATGACAATACAATAATCCATTGATAAAATTGATAAAATTGTGAATTTTGCAAAATAAAAACGTTTAACCCACAATCTTTAACACTTTCGTCGCCGTGTCACCCAAATATGGGTGACGGGGCGGTGAGTTTGGTAATGAACAATTCTTAGGTTTAGCATCACTAATAGCAAATTCAAATGTGACGTCTTGAATGAAATCGAAGGGTAAAAAACTACCCAAAACCACCATCGGAGCTCTGATGGGGTACGTAAGAAAAGGCGCGCAAACTAACTTCCTAGCTGTATGGGTAAAGGACAAAATAAAAGTATTAAAAAATTCTGATTATGCTATACTTTTTTATTAATTTATATTTATGATAAAATATTATATTATATTACAGCTTATTATATTATCGTTAAAACAGTCCAAACACATTTGTGGGGATTTTAGACAATTGGGACAATAGGTTATAATTTATTTATGCTCGCTACCTAGCATTCGACAATTTTCGATAGTCACATTTGGGCCTCGTGAGAAACTCAACTAAATCACGCTGGTTAACAAACGTGTTAAAACTCATGTAAAGCGTGTGTGCTTTTAGTAATAGCTATATTTACCTACTGGTACATTTATTTTATTTTATTCGAGGTGGGCCGATCTGGAGACGATACCGCACCGATTGAGGGGAAATCGAATGTGGGAAAGGAGGATAAAATCCGGAAAACCTCCATGCGCGGCGTATGATAGGTCAGGAACTCCATGGATCGCCTTTGCTATTTGCTATCTTGGTTCGGGGCATTGGTGCGCAATGCCAACACAGCCATAATCGTCCTCTGCCCAAAGTTTATTACCGAGATTGAACTCAGGGAGGCAGTGGTAGAGTCCATATTCTACCACTGGGGTATCCTCCCCCTGGTACATTTTTTAAGCAAACAAGAAAAGCAGACTATTATACAGTGTATCTCGTTGGCTAGTTCAAGGATTTTCGAATAAAATATAATTTTAGTAGTACATTACAATGAAATAAGTTCAGCTCAAGTCTTGCTACTGAAGAGATATAATGTTACATTCTTTCAAGCTTAATCTTGTACTTGTTTTACCTGTAAAAATTTGTGAATAACCCTACTATACTGTAGCTTACTAGTATATTAGAAAATATTTTTTAGATGAGACTTATAGGGTCTTCAATATCACCATAACTAAATCACTTGCACAAAAATCCTATTAACAAGACATTTTATAATCAATAGAGGGTTAACTTTGAGCTCAGTATAATTAACTAGATGAAACTATATTTTATTAAGCTAAAATTTTTATTCGGCTTATGAGCCAGCTTGAAAATCCGCTGTCAAAGCTACAGTCGCAGATAAAACACTATAAAATCATAGGGTATAACTACACTACATTATTTAAGGTTATAACTTGTAAAAAAACTATAAATGTCGTTTTATCACATTTACTGTTAATTTCTTGATTGACAAACTGAGCTAAGCTCTGGATAAACATAGCTAACAAAACAAACGCTAGGTAATGCATGGCAGAATTGAACTTAACGAAAATAAAACACATGCATATAGTGGAAGAAGCAACATTTAACCAGGCTACGAATCTCTTGTTAAAAATAATAGGAATTACAACGTAATACAAATTTTTATATACCCAGCTATTAGTGCAATATTATTCTTTCGGCAATATGTGTATCTAAATGATTTTTTTCACTCTGATCATTAGAATCATTACAAAAATAAAGCCTACCTATAACTAACCCTTTTTATTGAGTCTAGGATAAAAACAACTACGATGCAAAAGTTAAAGGGTCAAAATTTTATGATTTATTTAAATCACCTTGAAAATTCTAAACGGGTTTTATGAACAAGTTTTTTAGCAAAATTAGATAAATTTGATCACAAACTAAAATAATATAAATAATGAGAGCTCTGCAGTAAGTTGTGCTAAAAACAAAAATAACTGCAACCCACTTCAGCCTTCTAAAAGATTTTGTCTGGATGGAGGAGTTAGCCGACGAATAATCTTAGCCGGATTTCCTGCCACAACTACATCATCGGGGACATTCTTGGTAACAACTGCACCAGCTCCAACTGTCACTCGATTTCCAATACTGACTCCGGGACAGATAGTAGCATTACCGCCAATCCAGACGTCATCGCCTATCGTGATAGGTTTAGCAAGCTCAAACTCTAAACGCAAGTCGGCCTCGACGGGATGTGTGGCTGTATAGATCTGCACACTAGGACCAATCAACACTCGATCGCCAATATCAATTCTAGCACAGTCTAGCATGACGATGTTGAAATTAGCTTCTAGGTTTAAGCCTATATGAATATTGTATCCGTAATCACACCGAAAGTCCGGCTCAATTAAAATACGGTCCCCCTTAATGCTGCCAAAGAGCTTTCTGAGAATTTGGTCCCGCTCATCTTTGCATCCTGGGGCAGATGTATTGAATTTATAGGTTAGCTCTCGTGCAAGTTTTCGCCCTTCAATTAATTCAGGATCACTAGGCTTGTAGGGGTACCCGGCTACCATGCGCTGCCGCTCGGTCAACTTTTCAAATTCTGCTTGGTTGTGAATGTATTTCTCAGCCATAATTGATTAAGACTAGTCGAAAATCTTTGAATTTAAAACGTTAGTGTCGGAGTCATAAGAAATAGCCTAATAAAATTACCTGCAACTAAGACAGCTTAAATAAAACAATTCTTACAATAGTAGCAGTAACCAGCTACATAACATCTAATATTAAAAATCAGCTATGTAACAATATAGTCGCATAAGATCGCCTCACTGAAGTTATTAGCGAACTAGCTTTTACCTGTGGCTTTGCTCAAATCATCTGTTTCTTATCTGGCACCACAATGGTTAGTAGAATCATCATTTAACAATTTGTCTTTATTTTTTGTGTTTTCTGTAAAGTTTATTAATTAAATTTTAACCTTGTATATTACTTGCTTATATGGTCATGGTCATTATAAGCTTAATTTTCTAGAGATGGTAAAGGTAAATATAGAAAAAAGACATCTGTTTAGCAAAGTATATGAATGATATTTATTATAAAACACATTATAAAAGCAATATTATATATAAAAATTATTAAATAATCCTAGATTAGATTAAATAAATTAGTGAGGATTATTATAACAGATTACTAAAATTATCACAAGACTTAATAAGTATAAAATATTCTGATAATCTATTTTAAGTTATTCTAAAGTTGATTATTATAACCCATAAAGCAGCAGGAGAAGTGGGATGATAAAACTGATTATAATAAGGGATACCAACATTGCTCAGATTACTAGAACTTTATTTTACTTGGGTACAATATTGCTTATCTTATCAATAATTCAATTGTAACTCTTCTAAATATATAGTTAGATTGAAATTGATATTCATTAAAAAATTATTAATACATGAAAGATAATTGTCCTTTTGGGACCATCTAGTACTAAAAAAATACATGAAAGATAATTGTACTCAGCTAAATCTAATGATCTGGCCTAATAACTAATATAGTCTTATAGTTAAAGCTATCAATTATAAGTGTTCTTTTTTTAATTTGTATTGTAATAGAATATATAAGGATTCCTTTTTAAGCTTTAAATAATAGAGATGATTGTATCAATTATTTATAATAATTACATATCCATAAATAATATACAAATTGGCTTTTCTTTCCTGCAACAATCACATGAGTTACAAAAATTCAATTTGAATAGTAAATTTGATAATCACACAGGAGAGATGGGCAACATTAATAAAATGAATTTAAACTAGGTTAAAGTTGTATCAGGCAATGGGCAGAATGGTGCACCAAAGGGCAAGAAATGCCTTGAGGGGACTGGGAACTAGTGCCACTAAGAAACCACAAACCCAGACACCATCCAGGTTTGTGGAATTCACAACCAAACAAAACGCATACCTCAAAATTCAGTATTCTCAACCCTCTCACCAATAGAGCAAGGGCTCTGACTCTATATAGAGGTCAATTCTCCAACCTTGTGGGAGAAAATGGGCAAGGCATAGGCCACCCTATTCCCCCATGTGGTGTACATAACCACCCATACAATCCACTGTGGCTGGATTAACTTGGGATTCAAAACCAAAGAAGATTCAGATGCTGCCACAAATTCTGCATTAAAATTGCCTTCCACAAAGGAAAACAAATTGTGCACACCATGTGCACCAGATAAAACAAAGCAAAGACTTTGGTCATCTCTTTTGACTCACTCCTAGCTAAACTCCCCCACAAAGTAATCAGGGAGGAGTTCCAAGCTGAACTTTCCAGCTACAGCGAGATCAAATAATTTGTACTGTAGCAGTTCCACTTGATACCAAACCTGTGCACAGATAAGGCAATAGCCATGATCAACCTGCTCCCTGAGGTAGCTGAGAACCTCACAAAGATACTGCACACAGTGGTGTTCCATCTTCCAGATGGGGGTGTCTCAAAGGTGTTCTGCATCACACCAGAAAGCGTTCCACCAATTTGCAACCACTGAAGCACCTTAGACACAAACTACACATATGCCCTATGAAGGAGGGTCTAATGGCCCCCAACTTCTGTGATGACACCATTGACAAAGACAGCAAAGACTTTGCCAAAATCATTGACACCTCTGTGCCTTCCTATGGGGAGAGGATGGGCAGTACATTCTCATAGACCCAGTCTCACCCAAAGTGCACAAAATAGCACAGAAGGCCCACAAATGGACTTTGGCCATGGCAGCATTACTTGCAGCCTCCTCCATCACCTCCAGCCAAATCCAGGAAGGCATGGAGGAAATTACCTGAGCTAACCAATCAGATCAGACAACTAAAGATGAAAATTTTTTTGACAATTTAACTGAAAACACCACATGACACTAATAAAATGAATTTAGCCAGAAATCAGTTCCACTATTGGTGAACAGGTGGGAATCACACAGGTGAAAACTCTGCAACCATGGAGAGCAACCAGCACACCATGTCAGGTTACCATCAAACACAAGTGGAAGAGACCAACTCAAACCAACTCAACAGTAAGACTTGTGCAAAATTGGCAAAGGGTAAGGGATTGAACAACCACACAGGTGGGACAGGTCCAGTCACCTGGAGCCAATATCAAAAATGGTGCAAAGGAATAGAGCTGGATGGCTCTCCCAATTGCTCCTAAGGCGCCGTGGGCACCTCAGTGTCCATAGTGATGTTAAACATTGTGGGAGCCAGGGATCAATCATCCCAAGCCAAAAAGCTGAACTTCCTGCAGAAACCCCCTGTAGATATCTTGGTCATCTAAGAAACCACTGTCTGCAGGGGGAAGAGGGATCCTAGTCAGCCAGGGTCTCACCATTCCAATTGGTATGGATGTCCCACTGTGGGGTGGTCATCCATAATCATAAAAAATTAGAAATTAGAATATCAATCTCCTATCTACATGGCCACATCCTGGTAGCAACAATCTCATGACAGGACAACACCATCTCAATAGCATGCATCTATGCACCGTGCACTGCAGCTGAGAGAAAGAAATTCCTTGAGACCATCCCAACACTCGCCCTCCCACCAGACACTATTCTACTGGGTGACTTTCAACTGCTGGGCTGACCCTGACATGGACCAATGGCCTAAACCCAGGGGATACCCCCTGAGGCACATTGAATTCCGTGAAATAAAGGCGTCCCTCAGCCTATATGATGCCCTACTTCTGGGTCACCACTCCTCCCCCACATGACTCGCCACAACATGCGCAAAAAATATTTATCTCAATGAGCTACATCAACTTCATCCTCACCCCAAAATACCCACCGTTTAACCTTCTCCAACTTCTTGACTAAAAGATAAACTTCTCCAACCACTGACTAGTTTTGGTGCAGCTTTTGAAAATCCACACTCCTTCACAGGCGTCAAACTGGAGGAAGATGCACCCTGAGAACATAAAAATGCTTAAACTATCCAACTGGTTTGAAAAATGAGACCGCAAACCCCAAATTTGCAGCTCCATTCATATCAGGCACCATTGCAACCTGGGTAAATTACAAAGTTGTATTACTAAATAAAACTCACCATCTCACCTCATGTAAGTACACCACCAACACAGCCACAATCAGGCGCACTTTGGTGAAACTGGACCATCTTAAGCTCAACACCCTAAAGTCCAGTCACAGCCCCAAATGGGGGCATAAATGAGCGGAAATATTCGCCCACCTAAACATCCTCATCTTCAAACACCAGCATAGAATCAAATTTTTGAAAAAGGCAAGTTTATAAAGGAAGTCAAAACCTACTTGACATACTTCTTCCACCAATTTCACTCCCACAAAAACCAGCCCTCATGCACACAGGTCCACAAAGGTGATGGCACCAAGGCAACTGACCCAACGGAGGTCAAGGAAGAAGTACACCACTACTACACCAAACTACACTGCAACACTCCAACTGATCTTCAAAGAATTAAACATTTTATACACAACGCCAGAATCCAAAGCACACCACTGGACTATAACTTACTAAATCTAATCACACAGGAGGAACTCTGGGACACATTCTGCGGTGCACCGTGTAGGAAATGCCCTGGGCCTGATAGGATACCCTACAAATTCTACAAAAAATATTTCAAACAAATCGCCCTCTCCTCTTGGTATTAATGAATCAATTCTTGATGAAACCCGCCTCCTACCAGGTGGAAAGGACTCCTATGTCATAACCCTGTTTAAAAAGGGTGACAAACTGGACCTGGCCAAATGGCGTCCAATTACACTCTATAACACTGATACAAAGCTATTAACCAAAAATTTAGCCACCAGATTAGGCAACATAGCCTCCAAAATCCTGTCACCCAATCAGTTTGAGTTCACACCAGGGCGATCTATCTGGACAAATATACACTCCGTTGCCAACATCTGCCAGTACAGAGCAACTGGAGCCTTGGTATTCCTAGACCAGGAGAAGGCATATAACCGCATTAGCTGGCCATACTTGAAGGAATTCCTGAGCACCTTCAGGCTCCCACCCAGATTCATAGACTGGGCAATATTCCTAACAGAATCCGCATCCATGGCTTTCTGTGACCCTGACTTTCTGAACTATACAATCACACCACACAGAGGGCTCAAGCAAGGGGACCCCCTCAGCCCGCTGCTATATAACTTCAGCATAGATCCTCTCCTTAGCCTCTTTGACTCACACCTCACAGACATCACTGCACAAGGTCAACCAACAGTCAAGATGATAGCCTTTGCAGATGACTGTGTGGCATGCATAGCTAGTAACAAAGATGCACAGCAGTTGGAATGTACCCTGGAGGAGTATTCAATTGTGAGCAACTCATTGCTCAACAAAAAAGGTGGAAATCCTTTTGGGAAAGTACACTAACAACTGGACCACAACACCTGAGCCCCACAGATCCTCACAAAGAAACAACCCAATAATCCTGCTATTTGCATCACCTCCCTCAGCCAACCCCGTTTGCCATCTTAGGATGTGGCTGGAAACAGGGGGGTATGCCAAAGAGACAATAAAAGACAACCCACTACAGCGGATATCCAATCTCATTGCTCCCTTAAAAGAAGATTGCTGGGACTAATGGGGAAATTAACAGTTGCCAATATACTTTTCCTTCCTTTGCTGTGGTTTCCCATCCACGGAATCTCCTTCTTGCCCTCATTCATGTCCTCAGTCTACTCCCCAATTCAAGGATGGTGTATCCTGTATCCTGGCCACCTGTACGAGTGCTAACGCTCTTTGGCCCACACTCCAGAGGTGGCATGGAACTAATAGACTTTGAAGACCATGCCAACCATGTACTGGGCACCTGGATAGAGGAAGTACTAGCCCCAGACTTTCCACACCATCACTGGTCTATAATGGCGAGGGCCAACTTTGCACTGACACTAAACTATCTAACTACCACAACCCATCCAACCTGTTCACATACCTCGCAAAACACCCCACTGCAGTGGGCCCTCATGGAACTCCCCCACACTTCAAACACCTCCTCTGCACCATTTGACATGGGGGGTGTCAGTCACAACCACAGGCACTAGTCAGGGAAGGAGCAGGCACAGAGCCCACTTCACACTAAGGAACCCAAAGGACAACCCCCAAAGGTACACACACGATGTGACCCCATTCATCGTTAGAATCAACTACCTAGAATCTTTAGACATTCCATATGATCTCACAACACAGAAGGCAATATGGAGGCTAGCGCATCATCCACTCCTCCAGCCAAGGATAAGAGCTAACAACTGGCGTTGCCTCAGAATAATCTACAGAACAGCAGATTGCTCCAACTCCCTTCATGCAACGTGCACAGTATGTGGAGGGGATGGCACCCTGAAGCACCGCCTAGAAGCATGCCCCCCATCTAGAGCCATATTGCTGGAAGTTGCGCGTCTGTTAAGAACCCAAAATGACCAGGAGCTGTCAATCTCCAGAAGCCTCCTTGTACTCCAACTTGAATCCCTGATTCCTCCTACCCTCCGCTCCCTGATAGTTGCCATTGAAATGTGGACAATTCACACAATAGCACTGGATGCCTTCATGGGGACCGTGCTGACCATCTGCAGAACAATCAGAATATTTTACCTACAACTACTGAAACACTCCCAAGCCTGGCTATATGGATACATGAAGCTGAAGCAACAAAGACTAATTGAGTCATTATTCCAAGTCTAATTCTTACATGCAGACCCCTTCCTTCATACCTGTTCCATCATAGGGAAAGGCCCCTTGGAATAGGGTACCCAAACTCCCGTACACCTAGCAAAACTGGCCGGCAACAGGGGTAGCTTGTCTACTCTGGGGTGCCTAAATCTCGCTCCTACTTCAACTTCCCCTCTCCCACTCTATCTAGTTCATACCAGTTGTGTCTGTCCCCTGGTCGGTCTACCCAATCAAATAAAATAAAAAAACATACAAATGAACATGTACATGGAACCTTAGTTTTTATTTATACATAAAGGATATCATATAATATTATATTTTAAATTTGTTCAAGGTATGCTGACCAGGGGCCGGACATTACCAATACCCATTGAACAAAAGATCTGAACAAATGGAACAACATTAACAAAGCAAAACTTCCAACCAGGAGGGGAGCAGAACACCGCTAACCCACCATGGCAGAGGGTGAAGCGGGGTCAGGCAGCTCTTCTACAGGCTTTTTGTTTTTGACAGAGTCACAATGATTGTAGAAGTGGACAAAAGATTAGAGCCAGGGTGTTGGGGCATCCATTTGGTGGGGGTGGATGTGTGTGAAAAATGGGTTATCTTTTTCAAGATCAGCTTGGAAGACAGCCTCAACTAATTCAGCAAGATTATGGTCAGCTTGAATGCAGGCATCTGGAAGTTGAGCCAAATTGGTAATATTTTGCCAAGAGATTTTATCAGATGGGTTGAAATCTACTAGTTTTACAACATGCATGACAGTGTCTTTGGCATCATCATACAATGTGGTGATTTCAGCCTGTGCTGCTTTGGGCAAATCATGGGTGAAGACAATTGTGGTAAGCCCTTTATGAAATTGAGACACTGATTGGGACACTGCTTTGCAAAGGTTTGGGCAAAGGGGTGAGGTCACCGCTGCTATGGCAAGCTGGTGGTCACTTTTGTAGGGGATGGCATTGTGTTTAGGAGCAAATCATTTGGGTGAGAGGGTTTTGTAAAAATCAGAATTGTAAAATTTGGTCCATTTATAATCAACTGGGCTGAGAGGTTTACTGGATACCTTATTTATGATAACTTTACCTGATTTGTCAACTTTAGCCAATAGGTCCTAAGAATTCTGGTTCACAAGAATAGTGGAGACTGAATTTGGGTGGGTGGTAGAAGGTGAATGGGTAGATGCTTGGGCATGAATGGTGGTCCAATCCTGACGCTGATTGGTTGGGTTAAATTCAAGTGGGTTAATGTGGTCAGATGATTTGGTGGGGACAGATTTCCCACTCTGGCTCATTGAGCGAGAATGTTGAGTGGGAGGGGGCAACAAAATGCTCCATTTGTATTCCTCTGAAAAGGTTTCATAAGCCACAGCAGAGGAAGTGGCTTGAAGCAAAATTTTATGAATGGTTGAATCCAAAACAGAGGGGACAAATTTGGTGACCATAAATAACACAAGCCCAAAAGAAATGCTCAGGTGCCACTGTGATATGAGCATGGGGAGATTTGTTGGGCTATGGCAGGGTGGTGTGGGATTATGGTGCCAGTGGCATGAGGGGCAGCAAGGCGCTTGACACCAGAGGGAACAGTAAAGATGAGGTTGGTCAGAGTGCCATAAGCCAAAAGGCCAACAATCAGCTGTTCATACAAAATTTGGGGTGGAAGGTGGGAAGGGATGGATGAAAATGACACCACCAGTGTGGTGTTGGAAGGAAGGTGAGTATGGGTAGTTGTAATAGGAATGCGTTTTAAATATGGAGTATCAAAGCTGCTGCTGCAGCGTCCTTCTACTTCTGGAAGCCTATGTCAGAATAGCCCTTAAATGGACAGAAATTGATAAAGCCAGCCAGCGTAAAATGCAATGGTGGCAAGTTCAATTATTACTTTTTTGACATATGGGAATAAAGACCCGTAGTATTATCCTATTATATATTGAAGTAATGTACATGGTCAATTTAACATTTGCAGTTTAAGCTCTAGTTTACATAGTCTCCTCATTACTAACTTTAGCTAAAATTATCATTTATATTCTTTAAGAATACTGAACTTCTTATAGAAAGGCTTTACAAAATAAACCCTTCTTTACTTTTTCCTAAAATGATCTAGTTACGCTTGAGGTCTATGCTTTTTACAATTAAGGACTTTTATAGTAGTATGATAACTTTTTGCTCTTAGCAGACGTTTTTAAAAGATATAACTCCCTTGAGTTTGAATTAAATATTAGAGCTTAATTCTAATTAAGTTTTTTGTTATCATTTGATCTATTTCTGTTAGGCTCTGATATTCTTTTTTTAAATTTTCCCAATTCAAATTTTTAGCCCCTTTTTTAATGCTTAACAATTAGTAAAACAAAACCAGAGCTGTCACAACTACCTTTTATTTTAATAGAACTTTGTTTGATTTTCCACATGTATTGAATTCTTTTTTTAGCACTAGGTGGTCCCAATTACATGTATTTATTTCCCAATTTATTTTATTTTAATTTACATAATAACTTGATTTTGCTTTATATTCTATATTATTTTTGCTGGTGGTTTAAGTTTTTATATAGCTACAAAGGCAAAATATTGACGTTATACATTAAAAGTATTAGTATTTGCAATAGTTAAACAATTTAAGATATATAAAAAATATATTATATAGATTAAACCTTCAAAAGATCATTATTGCTACTAGATATAGAAAGTTGTAAGCAAGAAGCTAGGTAAATGATTAAAATTCTTATAAACCTACACCATAGTTTATGGGATTAAAAATAGCACTTTAAGGGGGTGGAAGGCGAGTCGGTAGGGCGTACGGCTACCAACCTGAAGGTTGCGGGTTCGATTCCCGCCCTTCGCACATCGATCGGGGTGCCAGCCGAAAGGAAACTATTGGCGGTTAGTAGGTATAATAACACGAAAACCTTACCCATGACGTAACCAGAAAAATCCGAGTCCCGATCCGGAGGTGAAAAAACTTTCTATGACAGAGTTGACCCTGCTCAGGTTTCATGTCGATACTTTCTTTCTCTATTTCGGTAATGTCTGTCCCCTGGTCGGCTTGCCTCGAATAAATAAAAAATAGCACTTTAACACATATTAAGCTTTTTATTGAAATTTATATTTTATTTTATAATTTAAAAGGAGGATGATATCATTTGATACATACATAGATGATGACATCTAAAGATATCTAATGAAGGTTATCATAGTATAAATTTAATTTAGTTAGGTTTACCTTATGATAAATATACCTACCATCAGGAATGGGATATAAGAAGATGGGGCCAAAAACACAATGGCCTGAACTCCAATAATTTATAGTTTTTCTCTTTAACTAAATAATGAAGCTTTGATTTTAAAATCTTCTGTATAGCACAAAAGGTTATAAAATTCTTGCATTTAGTTACCCAAAGGGCATCCCATGTCTAGCTGTCCTGGAAAGCGGCAGATTAAATTGATACTGGCCTTCCAGTCAGGGTGTCAGACAAAGGAAATACTGCTAGTTAGAAGTAATGTTTTGGTAGAAAATAGTCTGAAATCAGTAATATAATACAGTCTCAGTAAAATATGATTGATCAGAGAGGTTGTATTTACTCCTCACATTCAGCCAGAAAGCTCTGAATGAGTACACGTGGATACTCTGACACCCCAGCAGAATAGAAGTACTGGCGCAGATGTACTCCCACGCCCAAACTTGAATTTGGTCCAAGTCTCTAAGCAAAAACAACCCCTTTTATAAACTTGAAGGGGGTTCAGGGAGATGAAAATATTTTACCTACCAATCATCCCCTAGGACATCAGGTAATCAGCTGAGGTAAAACTCTTTTTCTGATGCATGATTGGAAAAATATATAAAAATATTCCCACATGGATGCATCATGTCTGCCATTGACCCATCACTCAACATTAAGTCAAGTTGAGATGAAAAGCCTTCTGAGAGTTCTGATAGGCTACAATGTCATTTAGCTAAATTGAGCCACTCCCTGCCTATTTGGAATTCTGATGCCCTTCTCATTTTTAGCCCCATCTTACTTTAGGTACAATGAGTTGACATTATAATTGGGGATCACTTTTTGTCCCTATTTTGTAATTAATATAAGTTAATATAGTTTTAGGTCAACTTATAGTTAATTTTCAGTGAAAATGTTTAGCTGCTGTTAAGTGCTATACTACTCCTCCTACTGCAAGATTGTTGAAATTCTGTATTAAGAGCACCAGCGAGCACAAATATTGCCAGGATTTCAACAAGTTGTGCTCACTACAGAGGAGCCTGTACACCACAATATTAAAATATTTAGGAATCCAGTTATTTAGGTGCTCTCTGGTGCTAATGCTGCTAGAGCCAACAAAAGAATCAATAATTTTAATAAATATAAACTAATAAAAAACTTGGGTTTTTTGGTAGATTATTAGTAGTGATGGGGTAATAAGAAGATGATCCCTTCCCAATATTTGACAATTAGTATTTATACTGATTTTGAGGGTCAGAGGGAATTCAGGGATAGGTTTGGAATAGCTTTGATGCTTCCAATTTGGGCAATATGGGTGTTGATCCTATCAGATCTTGGGGAAAGTGAGTTAATTTGATACAACGGAAGTTGGGGTTTTGGGTAGAGTATACCCATGTGGCAAGATTTTGATATACTGCAACCAATCACCACTTGAGAAATTACTTTCACCTCAGGGGACCTCCACCATACCTATAAAAGGGGGTGGCCCCCATGTAGGTGTTGTGAAGAATTTGGTGATGGTTGGGGAGTACCTTCCGCTGGTCTCCCCAAAGTCTATTGTGTGGTTGGCAAAATCTGATTATTAAATTTTATATTTAGTGCCCATGCAGGTTTCAAACTGGTGTTACCCCAATTAATGGGTTTCCACCGAGAATTGGCCAGGGTCTTTAGCTGATATTGTCAACATTTCCATTAAATTTGCTCTTAATGGCATCAGAGAATTGCAAATGGTTGACATTTCCCCTTTCAGCTAAATTCAACCTAAAACATTCTTAGTTTTCAGCTGCAAGGGCAAAAGTCTGACATCACCCCCTCAAGATTGTTGGGGGAAATTATGGACGTAGAAAATGGCCAAGTACGCGATTAATTGTGATACCAGTAGCTAGATTTTTGATAAAGTACTTGTTTCCTCTCTTGTAGATGATGGTAAAGGGACCCTCCCAAAATTGATCCAAGCTTGCTGCTTCTATAAGTGATGCAGTTATGGTAGTACAACACCATGTCAGATACTTGAAAGGTAGGTAGGGGGTTCAGAACTCACTGGCATCCTGCCCCTTTTTTGTCACTGTTTTTACTAAATTGATCATAGCTTCAGATTGGAGTTGAATTATGCGCTGAGCCAATCTTCTCATAACTTTCTACGGTTCCTCAACTCTAGAAGAGGATAAAATGCTTAGCTAAGAGGGCAGGTATGCCTGGTTCCCGCCCATACAGATCTGGAATGAGACATTTTTAAAATCTGGTGATAGCTAATCTGGTATGCCATAAGAGCACTAGGTAGATATTAATCCCATTGAAGAGGATCAGAGGAGGCCAGTTTTTAAAGAATGGAAACCAAGGTTCCATTTTCTCTTTCCACAGTCCCATTTGTGGAGGGGTTGTACAGAGCTGAGAAAGTTGTTGTGCCCCCATAGATGTGGCCAGGATTTTGACTACTCTGGAGGTGAAGTTCTTACCATTATCACAGAGTAGTACTTGGGGGCAACCGTGATAGTGTAGATGTACTGATTTAAGAAGGTGGTGGTGGCCTTAGCTGTTAGGGCAGAAAGAGCCACGGCTTCAACCCACTTAGTGAAGTGGTCAATAGCTACTAGGATAAATCTGTTTCCATAAGTAGACTGAGGAAGGGGACCTACTACATCCAAGCTAATGGTGTGGAACGGTTGTTGAGGGGTAGTGGGTTGATACTGGTATCAAGTCTTGAAACCAGATTTCTTCTTACAAGTAAGGCAGGTTTCCAAGACGCCAACGATAGATTCCATCATTCCATCCCAGTAAAACTGATCCTTTTTCCACTCATAGGCTTTCTTTGCACCTCCAATACCTAGGGTGGAATGTGCTTTTAAGATCGCAGGTATGCGTTCTGAGGGTTAAAGGTAAGGTAGCCATTTTGTCCCCACATGCTAATACAACTACCCATCTTCAACTTTAGTGCTATGAAAATGCCGGGCTAACATCTTCTGGACGGGCTCATCCTCATCCTTCCATTCATTGGGGTCATTAGGAGGTCATGTAACCTCTCCAACTCACTATAATCCAAATGATGGACTGGTAGCTGAGTCAACCCATCAACATTCAAGTGACAGGATCCACCATGGTGTTCAATCTTCATGTCATAAGGCTGGAGATTTAGAGCCCAGCGAGCTAGCCGACCAGTAAGATCCTTAATGCTCTATAACCATTTTAGCGATGTGTGGTCAGTAACTACAGTGAAGGTGGTCCCATATAGAAAAAAGTGATAGTGCTTTACAGCCAACAGAACAGTAAGGCACTCATTCTCAATACACTATAGTTGCGTTCCGCCTTTGACAGCATCTTACTAAAATAGGATACAGGATGATCTACACCGTGTTCATCTAATTGGGCTAAGATGGCCCCAACAGCATAGTCCAAGGCATCAGTGAACAAGATGAAAGGATTATTATAATCTGGGTGCCGTAGGATAGGACGTTGTTATAGTAGTTGCTTCATTGTCTCAAAAGCGGATTTTTATTCAGCACCCCAATAGAAAGGGGTATTTTTGGTTAATAGCCGGACAAGGGGCTCACTGAGTTGAATGAACTTAGGGATGAACTGATGGTAATAACCCATCATCCATAAAAATCCTGAATATCCTGTAGATTTTTAGGGAGCGGCATTTTTGATATAGCTTCAACCTTATCCTGCATGGGGTGAATTCTTTCTTGGGAAATAAGGTGGCCAAGGAATTTAATTTCCTTTGAAAGGTGGTACACTTGGAGGGCTTCAACTTAATATTAGAATTACATAACCGTTGAAACACCTCTTTTGAGTGATCAAGATGTTTGTTGAAGGTTTGTGAGAACACCGTGATGTCATCAAGATAGATGATGACACAAGTTAACTTGGGGTCTTGCAAGATGTGATCCATTGAACGCTGAAAAGAGGCAGGTGCGTTGCACAACCCTTGGGGTAATCATGTGGGTTGGAAGAGACCTTCAATACATATTAAAGCGCATTTCTCCTGATCTTGAGGAGAGAGGTCCATTTGCCAATAGCCACTGGCCAAGTCCATGGTGAAGAAGAAATTAGAGCCAGAGAGTTGAGCCAGGGCGTCATCAATGCGGAGGATAGGATAGCTATCCTTCTTAGTGAGGCTATTCAACCTATGGTAATCCATGACTATCTTATAACCTCCATTTTTCTTTTTAATTAGTAATAGGGGTGAAGACCAAGGGCTTTGTGAAGGAACGAGTAACCCCGCGTCTAATAACTGCTGGAGCTCCGTCCTTATCAGTTGTTTCTCCACCTTTGACTTACAATAAGGTTTGGACCTAATAGGCTGGGCATCACCCACATCAGTGGAGTGGCACCAGTCCTTCTTGTGGCTGTAGTCATTATCCAATTTGGAGAATATGTCACTATAGTCGTCTAACAAGGTAGAAACTTTTTCCAACTCATCTGGGGTCAGCTTATCCAAAATATAAACATTGGGCAAGGTACACACCATGTTGTCAATGGGTAAGCCCAAATCAGCCATAGAACCAACAGAGTGGATATGTTTGATGTCCTCTACTTGGAGTAGGAAGCCTCTGCCAATCTCCTGGTGTTTCCATGTGATCATGTTTTTGCCGGTGAGGTTTCCCAGTAGAATGGTAATAGGCCTCTGGTAGGCTGGGTCTAGTATCTCAGGCAAGACATGAAGCTCCAAGGGACTAACGCCTTCAATACTTACGAGGTGTTACAAGCAATGGTGTGGGATTTGTAGTGTGATTTTAGTTTCAACCACTCTATGTTCACCAGGCTTAATTAAGACCTCATCTGAAGCGTAGAAAGGTATACCATCCTCAGCATCCACTGAATCAGGTATTTTTTTGTATTGCGACCAGAAGTGGAATACAGCAAGGTTATAGCTGAAAAAAGGGTATTCAAACATTCAAGAGTATTTGTGCTAGCTGGGTTCTTTATTGGATAAGACTAAAAGGGACTTCATAGTTGATTAACAAGAGGACACCTTGCTTCAGGTTGATTAATCCTTAATACTCAATCATAAATTGTGTGCCGATGAGCATATCATATGCATTGTTGTCCAAAGCCACAGCAGGGGCTGATAAGATAAGCTTCCTAATTCAAATGGGAAGGGAAGAGTATTTCCCAATAGTATGGGTATTGTTGGGGCCAGAGGTTCCAAACTCTTGCGTATACTCCAAGTCAGGCGCTAGCTTTATTTTCTTAATAAGCTTATAGGAGATCACGTTGACTGGGGAGCCAGTGTCCAGGATGGATAATATTTGGACCTTTTAAATGACCACTTCAACCTTAATGAGCGTTCCTCCTTTAGGTGACAAAGCTAAGACCTTCTTAAGACGAAAGCTGAAGGTTAGCTTTTTAGTGGTATCAGGGTATTTATCCATGATGGTTTTTATGGGATGAACTCGCTGAAGAGGGCGATTCAAGCCAGCTAATAATTGGTCACCATCACTGGCAGTGTCAATTACTTTTGGACACCCTAGAATTTGACTGAGGTACATCGCCTCAGGTATGGTGGTCTCGTCCACTCCTACAGCGCTCAAATGATCAGGCACTTCTACTTCCGTGGGGGCTCCAAATATTTAGTAACCAACGTCATCATAACCCCCTCAGATTTCTCCCCAAGAGTATTCACAACAATGGGCAAGGCTGTGATGGAGGTAGGGAGGATGATCACAGAAGATTGGGTAGCCTGAGCTGCTGCATTATCCAGCTTGGCGGGAAGGGAAGGCGCAGAGACTTTGGTACACTTGCGCAAGAGTATGGTATTCACTACCTTACCAAAATCCATTTTACATGAAGATGGTGTATCTTTTTAAGGCGTAATGAAGAAGCAGGTCTAGTAGAGAGGATAGGCATAGGTGGGCTCACTCCCAACTATTCAACTGATGAAAGCTTCTTTAATGTCGTGGAGAATTTTGAAGCGGCATATCACTGAGATGATATTTCTGGCTAGAGAGGGTCGAGAGGCTAGCCTAGAAAACAGGGCGGCGATGGCATTATCAAGGGTAAGCATGTTAGAGGTAGTCAACCTTTGCACAGCGAGGTAAAATCCCTCAGAAAAAGCAATAGTTGATTAACCTTCAAACATACTAAGGTGCATAAAGGCCTGCTTTACTCTGTGTAGACTCTGTTTTGATCTAATTTCAGCCAGAAGAGCGTCCTTCACCTCTGCCCACATGTATGAAGGGTTCAGGTTAGAGACTATTATCTCTTGCGCTAGACGACTTAAACAAGGGAGGATGTGGCGAACTTTTTGCTTGTCTGTGGCACCATCCATAGCGGCTTCATAAACGTACAGGAAGGTAGCAATACTCCCTTTACCAGGGGCGAACTTTTCCTTAAGGGGAAACATGTAAGGGCGCTGTTCAAGCTCCTTAAGGCGTTATAAAGAGTTTACTAGATTCTTTTCAAAAGCCACTACTTTTGGCATACAGGGTTCCCCTGTAGTGAGCACCATTTTGTAGGAATCCAGCTATTTAGGTGCTCACTGGTGCTAATGCCGCTGGACCCCACAAAAGAATCGATAAATTTTATAAATATAAACCAATAAAAAACTTGAGTTTTTCTGTATTTTATTAGTAGTGACAGGGTAATAAGAAAGCAATCCCTTCCCAATAATTGATGATTAGTATTTATACTGATTTTGAAGGTCAGAGGGAATTCAAGGATAGGTTTAAAATAGCTTCAAAACTTCCAATTTGGGTAATATGGGTGCTGATCCTATCAGCTACTGGGAAAGTGAGTTAATTTTGGTAAAACAGAAGTTGGGGTTTTGGGGGAATGTACTCATGTGGCAAGGTTTTGATGTACCACAACCAAGCACCACTAGAGAAATTACTTGCACCTTGGGGGCCTCCGTCACGCCTATAAAGGGGCGGCCCCATGTAGATGTTGTGAAGGACTTGGTGATGGTTGGGGGAGTACCTTCCGCTGGTTGCCCTGAAGTCCATCTTGCGGTTGGCAAAATCTGATTATTCAATTTTATATTTATTACCCATGCAGGTTTCAAACTGGTGTTACCCCAATTAATGGGTTTCCACCGAGAATTGGCCAGGGTCTTTAGGCTGATATCATCGAAATTTTCATTAAAATTACTCTTAATGGAATTGGAGAATTGCAAATGGCTGACATTTCCCCTTTTCAGCTGAATTCGATCTAAAACATTCTTAGTTTTCAGTTGCAAGGGCAAATGTCCAAAAAATTAAAAGTGGAATATGTTAGAATGAGTAACTTCTCACCTTCCCCACTGAGATTGAACCAAGGATATTTGCTTTGGAAGAGCAGCTAGCCAGTGCTTTGTTTTGTCTTAAAACACTAAAACAGCGCCCTTGCAAGCCTCTCAGTGGGCTTCTCCTTCTGTCCCAAAACTCCCCTTCTGAGATAAGTCTACCATAGATGAGGGTAGCATTGCCTCATTCTCTTTGCCTATAAGTTGGTTATAGATGGAACAACTGACCATAAATAGCTTAAATACATCCTCCCTTGCTTGAGTCTCATGGCTTAATAAGTAATGGTTCCAAATATGACCACCCTCAACACCTGGGAGGAGGTTAAGGAAGCCCTTATTGACAAATTTAGCTCAGTGCAAAGCTTACACAGGAGGATACAGGACTTTATTTGCTTTAGTACGCAAAGGGGGATAAATCACCTCTTTTTTTGATCAGAGCTATAGTGAAGCTCATCTACTATTACTTGCAAAGATGCTACCTCTTAATGTCGCCATTGCTGCCATCTTGACTAGATTAGCTTTTAACCCCTCTTTGGCTTTGCATATCTCTTCAGAATAAAGCTCATTCCAGAAAGTATGCAATATATAGGAGACTTTGCTAGCAGTGGCTGATTTTTATAAAATTGAACTTGTGCCAGGAGCCCAGAGGCAAGAGACCACCATGTCTCCTCAAGCCTCCCTATGGCTGTCTCCCTTAGGGTAACCTGCCCCCTCAGTGAAGCTCAAACCCAATTTTCCTCCGCCTGTGAGGCTAGAAAAAGTATACTAGCAGTGAAAGTGAAGTGCTACCCTCCATCATCAGCCCACAAAGTTTGCCTTGTGCTTTCAAGTACAACTTTGCCTAGCTCCATTCTCTCCTCTGAGTGGCCTCACAAAGCAGTTCAATTGTCATGTCCCTGTAGGACACCTCTTATATCCTCATCAGCCTCTTCACTGGCCATTTGTAGCCTAAGACCTGCTCCCCCAGGCTAGTTAAAACCCGCTACTCAAAAAGCGCAACTCTATTATTGCCGTTGCAGCACCTTCTATAAATGCTAAAAGGGTAGTTGAGCGCCAAACGGTATCCCCTGCAATGAGAAAGCTCGACTCTAATCTCTATCTTATGAACTCCCTGAAGTGCATAGATAACCCCTCTGATGACAAATCTGAAGGGCGTTTTAAAGATGTTGGGTATTATGTTATGGTAGTCCTAGGTGAAGTAGGGATACTGGATTGGTTGAGCCCTAAAGAAGTAGATATGGCCATGATACCTGTCAAGAGTATGTCTGTAACTCTCTTATTCCCAGAGAGGTGGTGTGGGATACACAGCCACTACAAGGGATCCAGTCACTAGTAAGATTGGGAACAAGGCACATCGGAAGGTGCCAGAGCACAGGAGACCCAGGGACAGAGTGTACAAGACAGAATATATAACTAGATAACTAAAAATGACAGAACTAGACTGGAACCCAAGGAGGAGTTTATGACCAAGTGCAGATTGGTGTTGGGGTGCTAGAGTGCCTCAATATAGAGGGGACCAGGATTTCCCAGTTGTTTACCAAATTCTGTAATTAATTTTGTTAAAAAAAATTTCCTATGTTGTTGTAGACCTCCTCAAGGTGGTCCGCGCACAGGTTTGCCCAAGAGACCATGCAAAAATGTAAAACTAACGGGGTTTTATTAAACTAGTCAACCAAAAAGGAAGGTTAGTCTTAAGGAATCATTAATAAACACTGGGTGGAGAATCATTAATCTATGGGAGTTGTACTAAGCCTAAACGAACCAATAAGTGCACACTACCATCAGCCATGGTACTATAGCTCAAGTAAGTCCGGACTCAAGTTATTGATTGCAGATGAATATTTCCAGATTTGGCAATATTGTAAATCGAACACGTTTTGTTACCCCACTTCCAAGGAAATCATAACAAAACGTCATTATTAATAACAAAGCTGGTGCGTTTTAAAGCCCTCAATGTAATGCTGAGATGACCATCATGTGCACTCCTAGGACCAACTTGGGCATATCTTGCCCATCCCCAGCGTTGGTCAGGGTATGCTTCAGGTCAGGGAGGCCTGCCGACTTTATCTTTTTGGCTTCCTCACGCCCAGCCTTATCACTACAATCTGTATCCTAAATTGTGTCATATAGTCATGAAATTACCCTCCTGTTCCGTTGGAGCTCACCACCCTCCAGGGGCTTCTGCCAGTGAGAAGTTCTTATGGGCAGGGTCCAGCTTCATGGCGGCGATACTATGCTTTGACTTGGGTCCTGCTGAGTAAGGGAAATGCTCGTAGAAAACCTCAATTAGGTCCTGGAAATGGGAGCAATCGTGCGCTGGTACCCAACTGTTCTCAGCTGCATCAGGTCCTTTCCAGGATACCAGGTACTAAAGCCTTCTTCTTTCACAGTGAGAGGCCACAATTTCCTCCACTACTCACTCTAGCGCCCCATCCATGAGATAAGCCTCTGGAGTCTCTGGTGGGTGGCCCTTAAATGACGTCAACTTACTTTCATTAAAGCTGGCAAAGATCTAGATAATGAGGGAAGACCCAACTGGTACAAGGCGTGACCCACCTTTATGAAGGGCAGTAAGGCCCTATCCTCTTTGGTCCCAGTTTTTTTTCATGACTGCTTGATCGTGATATTTCTAGCATAAAGTATCACGAGATCCCCTTTTGTACGCAAGAACTACCCATCTCTTACCACCAGCATTTTTCTTATAACCTTTCATGGATGCATTTAAATTCGTGGTAACTACCTGGTAAACTTTCTTGATAGTCTTAGCAAAGTCCACTACCGCTTCCACTTTGGATCCACAGCTAATCTCCATGTTGAAGGCGGGGTTAAACCTATAGTTGCGAAAAATGGGGAATAACCAATGGATGAATGTTGGACGTTGTTATAGCTAAATTGGGCCATGGGAAGATAGGAAGCCCAATCTGAATGGTCCGCGGCAGTGTAAAACTGGAGGAACTTTTCCAGGAACTGATTCACTCTTTCAGTCTGCACATCTGATTGGGGGTGATGGAAAGTATAAAGCAGGGGTGAATCTGAAGAGTTTTATACAACTTTTTCCAAAATACAGATGTAAACTGGGGACCACAATAACTAATGACCTTCTGGGGCACCCCATGAAGGAAGAACACACGAGACATAGAGACAAGCCATCTCTGCCCAGTTACTGTGGTTATAAAGGGAATAAAGTAGGAGGACTTTTTAAAATGGTCCACCACTACCATGATGGCATTGTAGCCCTCAGATGCGGTAACTCCACGATAAAACCACCATTAAGGAAGTCTAAGGTCCTTTGGCCTTATGAACTGGTACCAACAACCCCACGAGGGGCTGGCAATTCAGCTTCATTTGGTTGCAGACCAGGCAGTCATTACAATGCCTGGCAACTTGCGCTGCTAATTTCTTCCAAAGATAAGTGTGGCTAATCAGCTCCAAAGTCTTCACCTTCTCAGGGTGCAAATCGTGATCTCATCATAATGGTCCTGAATAATTTCCAGGCCAAGCTGTCCAGAAGGAACCCATAGACGTCCCTGAAACCACACCATCTCGTCCTTAACGTGGTAACTCCTGGTAATATCCTCCTGATTTAACTTTCTCTTAAAGAGTAGTATAGTATATTCTGCTGACAAGGGCTATTAAATAACCACCTTTCTGAACATACATCCCTCCGCATTTTTCAGAGGAACATGTGCTGACACTTGTGCCATGGGCAAAGAATGTTAGGATACAATCTTACCCAGCGAAATCATCAAATGGGTATTGTGTACCTATACCTTATTTGGTTCTAGAGCTAACGCAGGGTTTTAACTCAAAGAATCCTCCAAACCATTCTGCTAACCCTTTATAAAATCATAAAAGCACACAAATTGGGCCAGGGTTTTATGAATTGGGTTTGCCATGGGATCAGGACATGAGATACGCAGTAGTAAAGCAAGGCACGGTGATCTATCCAAATGTAAAATGGTAGGGATGAGCCATGAAAATGATGACGCCAGTAGGTCAGTGCCTCAATCAATGCCAAAAACTCTTTGTCATAAACGGCTTAGTTTAACACTGGTAAGGACATTATCTTGGAAAACTATCCCACTGGATGCCCTATTCCATCTTTGCCTGCTTGTAACAAGGAAACCGCTATTGCGAAGTTGGAGGCATCAGCAGCCACAATAAACTTTTTAGGAACTACATGGCGAAGGGCAGACGTAGACAGCAGGTGCACATTACCGCTTGGAAAGCATCCTGTAAAACAGGGGACTACTGGAGAACTTTATCTTCACTCGCCTTATACAACGGCGTTGCCACCTCAGAAAGATTTGGCATGAATAATTAAGGAACTTACACGTCCTTAAGAAACTCCTCAATTTCTTGACCAAAGTTGGGGTGAACCACTCAAAATAGCCTTTCATTGTCTGATGTTACCAGTGTAGCTTTGCAAACATTAAGTTGCCTAGGAAGGTGGCCAGGGACTTAAAGAACTCTCACTTACAGATTTTTGGCGTAAGACTAGCTGTCCTCAAACGCTCCAACACTTGCTGCAGGTGTATTGCATGGGGTTCTTGATCAGGGGAAAGCACTGGAATATCATCCATGTAGGCCACTGCGCATACCACCAGCAAGCCCCAAGGGCGCATCTATACGACGTTGAAAGATAAAAGGGGCATTTTTAAATCCAAAGGGCATAACCTGAAAACGGAAGCTTCCTGTTCTGGTTTAGTATATGGTAAGCCACTCCTGGCCCTTCTCTGTCACAGATCTGATAAACGCGTTTTAGCAATCCAGTTTGGAGAAGCTCTAGACTTCTACACGTAGCAAGCACTCTGTGAATCCACAAAGTATGGAATAAAATCTGGTACTTTATTGTTGTTTAGGTTCCCATAATCTACGCATGGGTGTAATGTACCATCAACTTTCTCCACAAAAAGAAGTGGGGAGCATAAGGAGATGTGATATGAAATATTGTGCCTTTAGATAACTGCCTTTTAACCCACACATCTAAGGCTGCTTCCTACTTTACAGTAAAAGGGAAAAATGGGAAAAGATATAAGCACCAGATCAACTGTGAGTTTGAACTCTCAATAAAGTTCTGGATGAGATTCAGTACACTAACTCAAGCTACATCAAATGAAGATTCCAGTCCCTCTAAGCAGAAAGTTAAAGGTATTTCCAAAGCGGGCTTCAGCAACGGAGCTAGACTGAGTGTGTAGACCTTTGGCTATTGGGGCAAATTGCCCTGAGAGTTCGCTTCAGACATGGAAACAACTAACTTTTGATTCTTTTTGCAGTGATAATGACATGGTACTGGCCTTCAAGCTATTTCTGACATCAAATTTTCGCCACCACTAACTCACAAAACAATAGGGTACAAAAGAATTTTCATAGCCTGTAAGTGGACAGCCAAATAATAATTGCCAACTTGATAATCCACCAATCCTTAACCTTCAGCGCGGGAATACCTTGGGAAGCCCCTAACCTAACCATAACACCTGGCAAGTAATTTAACTTAAGGTAGTCAGCTAGGTCTTAGTCAATAAATTTCTCAGAAGCTCATGTATCAACCAAAATAGTTGTGCTGATTTTCTTAATGGGGAAGAGAGGGTAGCAGACAATAAAAATATTTAGAATGGTCTTTATTCTTAGCAGATAACGCCAACGCCTCCCCAGGAAAATCATAATCAGTCAAAAAGCATCCTCCAGGATAAGTCTTTGCATCATAAAAAAGGAGAGGGATAGCTGGCTACTCTCACTACTGAGGACACAGACCCCACCACATCCTCAGCAGTTGCAAAAACATGCTATGTTTTTAAAGTCATTCTTTCTCCACCTCCTGTGTTCTGCGGATCATGGTAGGTTAAGCGCGGGTTCTCTGATATAATTTGGTACACAGGAATGGGGCCCAAATCAGAGCTGCTGGACCTGATAATCAGCTCGATTAATCCTCCACAAATTGCATTATAAAACGCGTTTTTGGGCATCAACGACCACATACCTGATCCAATGGCCAGTTGTCCATCGTTATCCAGGGCCATCACCACCAATCCCTTCATCAATGATCTGTATGCACCATAGAAACGTAATGCAAAGAAAAACCAATTTAGTTAAACCATTTACTTTTACCTTAGGGCTAGAATCTTCCAACCCCTATTTCTACAAAACAGGTAAAGGATTGGAGGATAGCTCTGTCCCATTCAAGGAAAAACAATAGTCTTGGTGCGCCATATTTATAGGGGCCGCCACAGGGGACATCATTGCAGCGGAATAAAACTGAAACATTTATAAAAACTCTTGGGGCTAGATCACTGCCCACCTTCAAGTTCAGCCAAAAAATGAAGAATTGGAAGGATAAGATTTCTCCTTTTTCAGGGACACGCAAAAGTTTTGGGGCCCATGTTTATAGGGCCACCCAAGGTGAAACCCATGTTAGTCAAATTACCCGACCCCTTTCAGGTTAGGGTGATGATTTCGCCCAAATAGCTTCAATCAGCTGATTAAAGTTGGCAGGGGAAGATTGCCATACTGGGGCGTTTCTTGCGGGGGGTCCAAGGAGGAATGGATAAATGACGTTTCAATGACATCTGTCAAAGGTAGGGTCCAGGCCTGTCACAAAATTTATTTAGATACACCTTCACTGAGAGGCCAGCTTGGTGCAGAGCAAAGAACTCGTAGAAATCTTGAAAGGACAACTCATATGAGCAAAACCACTCCAGGAAACGCTCCAAACTCTCCACTGATTTCCACAAAAGCAGCTTGCGCAAAACACCATGAAAACTCAGTTAGCTGCAAAAGGGGACAGCCAATACAACAAATCCACCCCATGAGAGGGTGGATGAGAGTTACACAATTTTTATTATTAAAAGAGGCTTCTGACGAGAGAAAAAACAAGTGCCTGTTGAAATTGGATTAAAAATCTCGGGGGAAAGTTGGGTAATTGTGACAACAGAATCATGAAGTATTCAAGTCCACCAGGTACGAGCAGGAAGGGTAAGTACTTCCCAGTTGGTGGAAGCAAGAATAACGCTAAGATGACTAAAAGTAAACCAAATGAGAAAACTATGTTGAGCACCATAGAGGCTCTTACAAATGGCCAGTGCACTCAGTTCACACTCAAAGAAAGCCTTAAATGGATAATTTTAATGCATTTAAAGTAAAAAGATTGGTTAAAATATCAATAGAGTGTATGTAATTTTTCATTCCTGGTGAGGTGTTTCAGGATACACAGCCACACCACAAGGGATCCAATCACTAGTAAGATTGGGAACAAGGCACATCGGAAGGTTCCAGAGCACAGGAGACCCAGGGACAGAGTGTACAACACAGAATATATAACTAGACAGCTAAAAATGACAGAACTAGGCTATAACCCAAGGAGGAGTTTATAACCAAGTGCAGATTGGTGTTGGGGTGCTAGAGTGCCTCAATATAGAAGGGACCAGGATTGTCCAGTTGAGCATCAGATTCTGTCATTAATTTTGTTAAAATAAAATTTTCTATGTTGTTGTAGACCTCCTCAAGGTGGTCCTCGCACAGGTTTGCCCAAGGGACCATGCAAAAATGTAAAACTAACGGGGTTTTATTAAACTAGTCAACCAACAAGGAAGGTTAGTCTTAAGGAATCATTAATAAACAAGCAAGGAGACTAATTAATCTTTGAGAGTAAATACCAAGCCTAAACAAACTAATAAGCGCACAAAACCATCTGACATGGTACTGTAGCTTGAGATAGTCCTAACTCAAGTTATTGATTGCAGCTGTATTCTTCCCAATTTAGCAATATTGTAAATTAAACAGGTTTTAAACCTCTGTACTCCAAGCAACCGTAACAAACTGTCAGCTTTAGTGACAAAGCTGGTGCATTTTAAAGCCCTCAATGTTATGCTGAGATGACCATCATGCGCGCCCTAGGGCCAACTTGGAATATCTTGCCTGTACCCAGATCTTACCAGGGTATACTTTGGGTCAAGGAGGCCTGCCAACTTTATTTATTGGCTTCCTCACGCCCAGCCTTATCACTACAATCTGTATCCTAAATTGTGTCATGTAGTCATGAAATTACCCAGAAAAACTTATCTCCATCAATTTTGAGGTGTTCTGAGGTCATTGACACTGCCAGTGATTCTGACAAGCTCATAATCTCACTGATCCAATATACTCAGCATATTAAAACTCTAAAATCTATACAAGACAAATACTCCAAGGCTGCTTAAAGACTGGATTTACTTTTCATCTTAAAGAGGTCCTATCTCTCTCCCCTAACCTTGGTAAAACTTTGACCAAGGTGGAGGTCATCATCAATAAAGTCCAGGTCATGGCTATCCTTGACATTGGATCCCTAGTGAACGTGGTCTCTTTAAAACTTATAAAAAAATAAGCCGGCCCTAACTTGTAATACAACTGAAAGTTTGAAACTGCAGGTCTAAATAGCACTACCGTTATTGGGGCATACTCCTTGTTACCCATCAGATATGGGAAGTTTTTCTTGTCAGCCCCAGCTGTGGCCTTGGCTAGTAATACTTATTAGATGCTCATTAGTACCAATTTATGCTTTAATATAATGGAATCATCAACCTGAAACAGGGCTATCCCTCCCTGATTAACTATGAGGTCCCCCTGGTTTGAACCAATACAAAACTAAGTAGGAAAGAGGACTCTTTCTCTTTTGAGTACCCCTCCTCCGCTTTATCTTAAGACTATAAAACAGCAGGTCAAATTACAAAGAAGTTACTTGAATATGTGGAAGCTCTAGAGGGCATTCTTTTTATGCGTCAGAAGAGGTATTAGTTAAAGGCCGGTGAACTAAGGGTGATTAAAACCAATATTACCCTGAAAATCCACTAAAACTAATTTCTACATCCTACAATTATTGATGGAATAAGTACCTTAAAGCCTTGAGTATTTCAAGGTATACTAGACCTATCTTACCAGTGGCTTATCAATATCCTACTGGGAAATCTTACCACTAAGGAAATGATTGTAAAGAAAACCGGGAGATTGGAAAAGCCCTTCTGATCTAAGTTGAGGATTTTACAAGTCCAATGCATCAGGTTCTATGGCATATATGGTCCTACTTGCTGATAAATTGTTATGTACTCTGCCTTTCGTTCATATATCTGGTGAACTAACCTCAGCCAAGCTAAAAAGTCCAGTTATTGATAGACTCTTACAGTGACATATTATCTAAATCTGATACCAACTATGGGAATATGAAAGATGGAGTCATACCGTTGATGTTGGGGATCCCCATAACTTCCCATCCAAACACTATCATAAATCAATAGTTATAGAGCAACAGATGAGGAAGGGGCTCAAACAGCTACTAGACGCCGGGTTACTGGTACCCTATCAAAGCCCATGGTCATCACCTCTATTACTTATAACAAAGAAAAATGTTTGTCGTCAGGTTGTGATGGATTACTGGCAGCTAAATAACCTCACAAAGAAGAATAGTTATCCTATCACTAACATTGATGATGCTCTAGAACAACTCTCTGGATCTCAGTACTTTTCCGCTATGGATCTGGCCTGCGGATACTGGTAAATCGACCTTTCCCCCCAAAATTAGAAAAAATGTGCTCTTATTTGAAATGAAGGCCTATTCCAACCACTCGCCTCATACAAGGGTTTTGAAATGCGCCTGCAACATTTCAGCGAGACATGGATTACATTCTACAAGACCTCAAGTTAAGTTGTGTGATTGTCTACCAGAATGATATCATAGCCTTCTCTAAAACTTTCAAAGAGCATCAAACTCATCTGAAGGAAGTTTTCCAACGCATGCGTTCATCCAACATCAAGTTAAAGCCATCAAAATGTACTTTAATCCAAAATAAATTAGACTTTCTTGGACACACCATTCCACAGGATGGGATTCAACCCCTCCAAGACAAGATTGAGGCTATATCCAAAATGCCTGATTCTGAAACTCTGCACAATATCCAGGTGTACTTGGGTATGATGTGGTAATACCTTTAATTTATCCACAAGTTTGCCCAGATGAGTGAGCATCTCGTTCGTTTCTTGGGTAAGAACACCCCTTTTTATTGAGGTGCTGAACAAAAGGCCGCCTTTAAAACGCTAAAGCAGTTGTTGCAAAAGCGTCCTATCCTTTGCAACCAAGATTATGGTAAACCTTTACTCTTGTTTACCAATGCTTATGATTATGTTATCGGAGCCATTTTGGCTCAATTGGATGACAATGGCGTGGATCACCCCATTACCTATTTCAGCAAGATGCTATCCGAAGCTAAACGCAATTACAGCGTTACTGAGAAAGAGTGCATGCTGTTCTTCTGTCTGTAAAATATTAACACCATTTTTTATATGTATTTTCCTTCACTGTGGTTACTGAGAAAGCCTTCTTAAAGTGGCTTCAAAATATGGAGAATACCACTGGGCGGTTGGCTTGTTGGGCATCAAAGCTTCAACAATATGACATGAAGTTAAGCACTGAGCTGGAACCCGCCCTATGAATGTTGATGGTTTGACTTTGCTGCCTATCCTTCACATGGATAATAGTGAATCAAAGAGGCTGCATGACCTCCTTATGACCCCTGAAGCCTGGGAAGACAAGGATGAATTTGTCAAGAAAATGTTAGCATGGCACTCTTGCAACACCAAGGTGGAAAGTGAGAAGTTATACAAAAAGGTTGGGGCGAACTGGTTGCTCTGACTTCGACCTTCTGGGAGAGCACTCATGATCATGGAGGCCCATTCTATTCTTGTACATAGTGGAGTTTGTAAAACCTATGAGTGGGTTAAGGATCGGTATTACTGGGAAGGAATCATGGAATCTATCATTGAAGTCCTGGACGCTTGCCTAACATTTAAGAAGCAATCCAGCTTCAAACCCAAATCTCAATACCAACCCAATAAGCCTCAATAAACTTTTCAAATGATAAGTTTAGACGTGGTAGGTCCTCTACCCCAGACTACAAGTGGAAATCAATATATCCTGGTAGGCATTGATCACTTCACAAAATGGGTTGAAGCTGTTGCTTTCCCCACTCAGACCGCCAAAGCCACTGCCACCTTCCTAGATCAGTATGTTTCACTTGGCATGGTTGTCCCCAGGTCCTACTTTGTGACAATGGGAAAAAGTAACCTCCAGAGTGGTTAATATTTTGGCTAACTCCATGGGATAACAACAACAATTCTTGGCCCCATACAACCCTTATACAAATGGCACGTGGAAATAGTGAATGGAACTTTGGTTTTCATATTATGGAAAATGGCTAGATCTGACCCTCTACAATGGGATCACTTTTTTCCTAGTGCTCTTATGGCCTATCATAATAGCTACCATTAAATTCTTAGAATGTATCCTTTATGCGTCTTATTTTGGTCAGAAACCAAGAGTACTTGCTCTGTTAGCCAAAGATGTCTTCTCTGCTAGGACTGATGATCCAGAAAAAGCCCTAAAAGATTATCTCAACTTATCATTCATATGCAGTCTGATGCAATGACTAACCTAGCTAAAACTGTCACCAAAGAAGGATTAGCAGCTAATGATCACAGACAACCTCTAACCTCCTTCCAGATATCTGATTTGTGTTATATAATTACAATTACATCACCTCAAGAAGCGGCAAGCTTGGGTCCATTTGGGTTGGACCCTTCACTGTCACTTATAAATGGAGCGATGATAACCCATCAAGTATCTTGCAACAGAAGTCACTATCAACTGAGTCCATGGACAATTTTTATGTCCATATTTTCCACCAACATTCTTGAAGGGATAATGTTGGACAAATGGACGTCTGGCTAGTTATAACGAATGTTTCAGTGAAAATAGTCCAGAATTAATAATATAATACAGTCTCAGTCTCAGCAGAATGTTATTGAGCATAAAATAAATTTGCTCATCACATTCAACCAGAAAGCTATGAACAAGTTAGCATAGATACTCTGACACCATGCAGAATAGGATTACTGGCGCAGACGTCCGCCCACGCCCAACCTTAAATTTGGTCCAAATTCCTAAGCAGTAATCCCCTTTTATAGACTTTGAGGGAATTCAGGGAGATTTCTCATTTTATCTAACAATTATCCCTAGGACATTATATAATCAGCTGAGGCAAAAATCTGTTTCTGATACATAATTGTATTAAATTTACCAAAGCATTCCTGAACAGATGCATCATATCTGCATAGACCCAAATCTTGACATTAATTCAAGTTGTGGTAAAAAGCCTTTTGAGATTTCTGATAGGCTATATTGTCATTTAACTAAATCAAGCCACTCCCTGTATAGCTAAGTTCTGAAGCCCTTCTCACTTTTAGCCCTGGCTTACCTTAAATACTAGGAGTTGACATTTATAATCAAGATACACTTTTTGTCCTTGTTTTGTGATTAATAAAATTTCTTATTTAAAATCAACTTGTAGTTATTTCCCCTGTGAAAATATTTAGCCACGGTTAAGAGCTGTACTACTCCTTCCACTTCAAGATTGTTTAAATCCTGTGTTAAGAGCACCAGCTAGCACAAAAATCACTAGGATTCCAACATGGGGTGTATGAGAACCCAGAAAACAACCCAGAATGGTGGGGCATTGCCATACAAACGACTTGATAGTAGGCGGGGAGAGAAGTGAATAGGGAGTGTTGACTGGTGAACACTGTAACCATCATCCCAACTAGTACCCAGACTGTGGCCGCCGGGTAGCAGAGGATTCTGCCATGGATAACTCTTTAGGAGTTATGGAGGATTAGGACGCATTGAGGAACTAAAGATTGTGGAGCAAGCATCAAGGTAAAAACCTCACCCAGTGAGAAGAAATGATTTCCAGAAACAACAGGACATCTTGACGCCAGAGGGCATCCACAAGTGGGGATATCCTCATCTGGCCACTTGCTCAGTGAACATTTAATGAGGGTAGGCAGCAGCAATGTAATAATAGTTACTAAGACCCAGTCGTTGTGAATTTTTGGGAATATGGTTCTGGGTCATGGTAGTTTCAGGAAATTATAAGTCAAATATTGTGATAAGAGAATTTTGAATGTAAATAAAGATAGTATCAGCCAAAAGACCCTGGCCAATTCTCAGTGGAACCCCTCAGATTGGGGAAATGCTATTTAATCCTCTTCCTCAGCCAGATCGTCCAGTTATTAGTAATTGGGTTGTGCTGAACCTTCTGCCAAATACAGGAAGTTATGCTGAGGTTCCTCTTTTGCCCCTCAATCATTCAATACAACCTAGGTGGAGACTACCCCCTTTTATAGGGGTGAAGGGGCCCCACAAGGTGCACTAATTTTCCCGCCCATCAATTGGGTTAAGTATATTAAATCTTTGCCTAACGGACTAGTCCTACCCAGTATTGACCCTCCATCAGCATTCCATTGAAGCAAAGCGATTCCTGAGAGATACAATAGGTCAAAACCCAATATTCCTTAATTTAGATGCTCATAGCTTTTGTGAATTTCTTGGCCGTCTCACTTCAAGCCTCAAACTATTTAAATACTAAACAGCGACATATTTATATGGTTCTCCTTTTACCCCATCACCGATACTAAAATCATTATAAAAAAAGCCTCTTTTCCCAAAAACAAAAGTTTTCTAGTTTCTTATAGTTAAAATAAAAACCCCTGATAATAAATATCCCGCAGTAGAGATAACTATTTCTCTGCCCATAATTGTAATAATTCAGGTGTAAAATGCACCAGTAAGCAACCAAAAAGCTTGAGTTCCCAAAGGTGGTACTCACTACAGGGGGCCCTGTACACCACCAAAAAATAGAAAAAATGGAGATTAGTGGGAAAAGTAACCCTCACGACCTCCCCATTGAAATCAACCCTTGGATAACTACTCTGGAACTTTATTTAAACAATGCTCTATCTCGCCTAAAAAAGGCTCAAGCAGCACTCTCTCCAAAGCCCTTATGGGGCCTCACCTAATATCCACAAACCCCCTTTCAGGGATAAGTTTACCTCAGGTGAGGGAAGTAGTGCTCCCTTCCTTTTCATGTATAAAGCTGCTATGGAAGGAGAAACTAACCATTTACAATTCAAGTACATCCTTCCCTGCTTGAGTTATGTGGCTCAGGAGATCATGGTTTCGCACATGGCTATGCTCAGCACCTGGACAGAGGTTAAGCAAGCACTTCTTGAGAATTTGGCTCCCTGCAGAGTTTGAAAAGGCAAAAACAGGCTTTTATGTGCCTTAGCCTGAAAAAGGGAGAATTGATCGCCACTTTTGTGTAAGAATTTCTATAGCAAAGTTCAACCTCTACTGTTTGCAAAAATGCTACCGCTAGATGATGCCATTGCAGCTATATTAGTTGAATTAGCTTCCTATCCCTCCTTGGTGATGCATATCTCCTCAGTTAAGCGCTCTTTCCAAAATATACGAGATATTGAGGCCTTTTTAGTGGTGGCTGACATCTATGAATTTGACCATACGCAAAAATCTCTAAGGCAAGCATCTACCCCAACCACTCTAGACTCTTTTATGGCTGTATCCATCTGGAAACCTGCCCCTGAAAAGTTGCCGCCACAAAATGATTCTCATCCCGTGAAGATAGCCAGAGGATATTGGCCGTGAAGGGGCAGTGCTCCCCTCCATCTTCAGCTCCAAAATCCAGTTGATGAAGGCAGTCGTCCCCTTTCCTTTCCCACCTTCTTCTCCAGAGCGGTTTTCCTAAGTGGTATCATCACACCGTCCTTCCACGACGCTACCTCTATCTCCCTCACCCTCTCCTCAGGCCATCTCTCAACCAAAATCAGTAGCCATGGGGCCGCCCAAACCCCCTTACATCAAAGGATAAATATAGAGTTGCAACATTTACAGCATCTCCTCCAACAGCTAAAAGGGTAGATGAGCGCCCTCTGGGTCTCTCTTGAAACAAAGGGAGCTCTGAGCTACCGCACAACCAATGGACTCCCTGACATGCAATGATAACCCTTCTGATGACGAGTATGAAGGGGGATGTGAAGATTCTGGTCATTAAGTGTTAGAAGCCCCAGGTGAAGTGGAGGTACCTGACAGGTTGAGCCCGGAGAGAATGTATGTGATTAGTATCCCCTGTCAAACTTATCTCCATCAAGTGTTGGGGGTGGGTTTGAGATTATTGACACTGCAAGTGATGATGACCAGCTCATTTCCACACTTATCTGATCCACCCAGTTGTTCATACCCTTCAGACTATCAGCAAAAGATACCTTGAAGCTGCCAAAAGGCTTGTCTCTACTTTTCTTCTAAAGAAAGTCCTCGCTCTTTCCCCCAACTTGGGTGGAACCTTAACCAAAGTGGAGGTCGTTGTCAATGGAGTGCGGGTTAAAGATATCCTCAACACTGGGTCTCCAATGAACGTTGTGTCATGAAAACCTATTAAAAAGATTAAGCTGGCCCCTGACCTTGACTACACCAAAGAGTTTGGAACTGATAATCCTTCTAACAACCACGTTATTGGAGCCTATTCTTCTCTGCCCATTCGTTTAGGAAGCTCATCTTGTCAGCCCCAGCGGTGGCCTTAGCCAACAATACCTAGATGTACTCATTGGTACCCAGTTTATGCTCAAATTTGAAGGTCTTATTACCTTGAAACAGGGCTATCTCTCCATGAGTAGCTACGAGATCCCCCTAATTCTGACCAATGAAGAACTTAATAAATAAGAATACGCTTGCACCGTCAAGTATCCTTCCTCCGCCTTACCATTACACTACACAACAGCAAGGCGGAATACAAAATGGCTGCCCGGATCAGTGGTCGCCCTAGAGGGTATACCTTTCTATGCATATAAAGAAGTAGTAATCAAGGTGGGTGAACAAAGGGTAGTTGACACGAAGATTACTCTACAAATCCTCCACAACTGCTTATTGCATTTAACCAGCGTTGAGGGTGTTAATCCTTTAGAGCCCAGAGTATTTACAGGCTTATTGGACCCAGCTATCAGCGACCCATCAATCTCCTGCTGGGGAATCTCACCCCGAAGGTTTTGGTCATAAAAAAGCATCAGAAGATTGGAAGAGGCCTGATGATGCCCATTGAGGACATCAAGCAAGTCCACTGTATTGGGTCTAGGGCTGATATAGGCTTACCCGCCAACCAAGCGTTATGTACTTTGCCTACCATCCATATCTCTGAGGACATAACCCCAGAAGAGCTCAACAAAAGTCCACACCCTCCTGAATACCTATAGCGACATTTCACTAAATTTGATACTGACTATGGGCACATGTAGGGTTGGACTCATACTATTGACGTTGGGGATGCTCGTCCCATCTAATCCATTCCCTACTGCAAATCAAAAGTCAAGGAGCTACAGATGTGGAAGGAGCTCAAACAGTTGTTGGACGCCAGGTTGCTGGTGCTATCCCAAAGATCTTGTTCATCTCCTCTGCTACTTATAAAGAAGAAAATGGAGGCCATTGAGTAGTTATGGACTACTGTAAGCTGAACAATCTCACCAAGAAGGACAGCTACCCTATCCCCCATATTGACGATGCTCTGTCCCAACTCTCTGGTTCCAAGTTCTTTTCTGCCATGGAGTTGCTATTGGGTATTGGCAGATGGACTTTCTCCACAGGATCAGGAGAAGTGCGCCCTTATCAGTAGTGAGGGCCTATTTCAACATACTTGGTTACACTGGGGGTTATGCAATTCGTCTGCCACTTTTCATTGGGCGATGGATCATACTCTCCAGGATCTCAAGCTGAGCTGCATAATTGTATATCTCGATGACATCACAATATTCTCCAAGGTCTTTAACGAGAACCTAAAAGAAGTTTTTCAACAGTTGCAGGCATCCAACATCAATCTGAAGCCCTCCAAATGTACCTTCTTCCAGAAGAAGTTAAATTTCCTCAGTCAAGGTATCTCTCAATATAGGAGCAACCCTCCAAGACAAGGTGGAAGCGATATCTAAAATGCCTGCGCCAAAAACCCTTTGTGACATACAGGTATTTTTGAGCATGATGGGGTACTACCATACATTCATGCCCAAATTCGCCCAGCTCAGTGAACCCCTCATACATCTCTTAGCTAAGAACACTCCATTACATTGGGGTGCTGAATAAAAAGCCGCATTTGAGACCTTAAAGGAGTTATTGCAATGATGGCTGATCCTCCATCATCCTAACTATGGCAAGCCCTTCATATTGTTTATTAATGTCTCCGACTATGCCATTGGAGCTAACTTGGCTCAGTTGGATGAGTATGGGGTTGATCATTTCATCTATTACTTCAGCAAGATGCTCTCAAAATCTGAACGCAGTTACAGCGTCACTGAGAAGGAGTGCCTGGCTTTCTTGCTCTCTGTAAAGTACTATCAACCCTTCTTATATTGGACGTCGTTTAAAGTAGTTACCAACCACGCCTCCTTGAAGTGGTTGCAAAATATGAAGGACCCCACTGGAAGGCTGGCTCGCTGGGCTCTGAAGCTCCAACATTATATTATGATTATTGAGCATTGGGTGGGAACTCGCCATATGAATGTTGATGGGTTGACGCGGCTGCCTGTCCTTCACTTAGACAATAGTGAAGCTGAGAGGTTACACAACCTATTAATGACTCCTGACGCGTGGGCTGATAAAGATGAACCAATACAAAAGATGATGGCTTGACACTCCCACAAAACCAAGGTGGAAATTGAGAAGCTATACAAGAAAGTAGGAAAAACCTGGTTGCCCTATTTCCAGCAGTCAGAGCGAGTACCTGTGATCCTGGAGTCTCATACTGTCGTGGGGCATGACGGAGTATGTAAAACCTATGAATGGGTTTGTTGCAAAATAGACCCTGGGCTCCGCTAGTGTGCCAGGCCAACCAGTATGAAGACTGGTGGCCTGTTGCCATTTTACCTTCATTGACGTACCAACCCTACAAGTCCTGCGTCCAACCCACCAACTAACCACCAACGGCTTTGCCAATAGCCCCAGGCGTCCTTGGCGTGTGCTCCAGCAAGTCCTGTCCCCTTTCTGGGCGGCTCAGGAACTTCCACGCTGCCCCACCTTCATGACCCTTTACCAACCCATCTGGGAATGCCCAGAGAGTCCATCCCCCTTCTTGGGCGGCTAGGGCACCTCCCACGCTGCACCCCGCTAGGGTTGGTGGCTATGCAGCTCATCCGCTGGTAGTCAGCTGGCCAGGTTCCCACTATTTCCTCATAGAGAGGAGGCATGGGAACTGGCAGCGCCGGCCACTCCAGGCGTGATCACCCGCGACTATTGGGGATCTCCTATCCCAACTTCCCCACTCTAGTTGCACTAAGCTACTTCAAACAAGCAGAAAAGATGAGCAGACAAGAGATGTTTATTAGGAGAGAATGATCGACTATTTATACTACTTTCAGGGCTACTGCGCCCAAGTACTCTTTGGCCAATCAACTATCAGAAAACCCATCGGCCTCTTGATGCCACGACTTTATCAGATCGGAAATTTGTTCATTCTTACTTCATAACGATTCCCTCCAGATCTTCTCATCTAATCACCAAATATTAAACTAGGTCAATCCATCCTCAGCATAAGTCGCTGGTTGATCATATATAAATTTGTATATAAATAGGACTTTGAGCATCCTCAGAATGAGTTGGCGGTGCTCCAAATTAGTCAGCAAAACCACTTTAGACGATTTTAACGGATTTATCAGCTTTCCGCTGGAAACTCCCACAACAATCTTTGGATGGAATTTTGGCAGCAAATGCAGCTTCCACTGAACCTAAACTCAATCATATATAACATTAAATAGTATTGAACTAGGCGATTAGCCAGCAATTATGCCCAACTAAATGAAGCCCCTAATTTGGATACTATCAGAAGGATTCATCTGGTTAAAATACCGACATTGTCCTTCACTTAACCAGATGATATCCTTCAGCATGACCCACCTCAATGGTGGGTCAAGACTTCTCAGCGCCCTCATGAAGGAGAGATGGTCTTAACCAGTGGCAAAAGCCACTCTGTAACCAAAACCTCCAACTACTCAAGCAGCCCACTAGTGAAACCCCCTGTAGTGAGCACCACTGTCGCGAAATTGACCCTGGGCTCCACTAGTGTTCCAGGCCAACCAGTATGAAGACTGGTGGCCTGTTGCCGTTTTGCCTTCATTGGCATACAAACCCCTACAAGTCCTGCGTCCAACCCATCAACTAACCACCAACGGTTTTGCTTTTAGCCCCAGGCGTCCTTGGCATGTGCCCTGGCAAGTCCTGCCCCCTTCCTGGGCGGCTCAGGCACTTCTGCGCTGCCCCACCCTCGCGACCCTTCACCACCCATCTGGGAATGCCCCAGCGAGTCTATCCCCCTTCTTGGGCGGCTATAGCACCTCCTGAGCTGCACCCCGCTAAGGTTGGAGGCTATGAAGCTCATCCGCTAGTAGCCAGCTGGCCAGGTTCCCACCAGTTCCTCATAGAGAGGAGGCATAGGAGCTGGAAGCGCTGGCCACTCCAGGCGTGATCACCTGCGCCTATTTAAGATCTCCTAACCCAACTTCCCCACTCTAGTTGCACTAAGTTACTATAAACAAAAAGGAAAGATGGGCAAACGAGAGATGTTTATTAGGAGGAAATAAACTACTATTTATACTACGTTTAAGGATGCTACGCCCAAGTACTCTTTGGCCAATCAACTACCGGAAAACCCATCAGCCTCTTGATGCCATAACTCTATCAGATTGGAAATTTGTTCATTAATACTTCATAGCGATTCCCTCTAGATCTTCTCATCTACTCACCAAATATTAAATTAGGTCAATCCATCCTTAGCATAAGTTGCTGGTCAATTGTATATAAATATGTATATAAATAGGACTTTGAGCATCCTTGGCATGAGTCGCTGGTGCTCCAAATTAGTCGGTGGAACTATTTTGGACGATTTGTAATGGATTCATCAGCTTTCTGATGGAAACTCCCACAACAATCTTTGGATGGCATTTCAGCAGCAAACGCAGCTTCTACTGAACCTAAACTCGATCAAATATTTAACATTAAATAGTATCAAACTAGGCGATTAGCTGGCAATTACGCCCAACTAACTAAAACCCCTAATTTGGATACTATCAGAAGGATTCATCTGGTTAAAATCATGACGGGTTTAGAGAACGCTACTACTGGGTTGGCATCATGGAGACCATAGCTGTTTACTTGGATGCCTTTCTGACCTGTAAAAAACAATCCAGCTTCAATACCCGCTATTAGTACCAACCTACAACGCCCCAACAACCCTTCCATACCATAAGTTTGGATGTGGGTGGTCCTCTCCCTCAGATCACTAGTGGCAATAGTTATATATTGGTCAGAATTGGTCAATTTACCAAATGGGTTGAAGCTGTTGCTCTTCCCACTAGAATGCCAACGCCACTGCTACCTTTTTACACCAAAATATCTTCACTTGGCATGGTTGACCCCCAAGTCCTCCTTTGTGATAATGGGAAAAACTTTACCTCCTAAGTGGTACAGCTCCTCTCCACCTTTATGAGAACACAACAACTCTTCCCAGCCCCCTATAACTCATCCACAAATGGGCCCGTAGAAAGAACTAATGGAACCATAGTCTCTATTCTCCGAAAAATAGCCACTTTTGACCCTCTTCACTGGGATCTCTACCTACTCAGCGCGCTCATGGCCTATCATATTAGTTACCTTCACATCCTCAAAGTGTTCCCTTTCCATGTTTTGTATAAACGAGAACCCAGGGTGCCAGCTTTTTTAGCCAAAGATATTTCTCTGAAAGAAATGACCCTGAGAAAGCCATGAAAAAGTTAGCTCAGAACTTCATCCAATTACAATTAGAGGCTATGACAAACTTGGCATAGACTGTGATTAAAGAAGGCCAAGGATCTAATGAGCTTTGGGCCCCTCTTCCTTCCTTCCTTCCACTTATCAGATTTGGTGCTGTAATACCATAATTGGATCACTCCTAGAAGTTAGAAGCTCAGGTCATTCTGGGAGACCTTTTGTAGTCACATATAAGCGAGGGAATGAGTACACTATCAAATCCCTTGCTTTGGGAGTCACCATCAACTGGGTCCATGTCCAGTTTCTGCACCATTATACACCCTCTAACACTCTCAAAGGGGGTAATGTCAGACAATTACAAGTCCAATATTGTGATAAGAGAGTTTCAGATGTAAATAAAGATAATATCAGCCAAAAGACCCTGGCCAATACTTGGTGAAACCCCTCAAATTGGGACAATGCTATTTCATTCAATTCTCTGCCAAATCGTCCAGTCATTAGTAATTGAGTTGTGCCAAATCCACTGCCAAATACAGGAAGTTATGTCAAGGCTCCTCCCCAGCCCCTCAACCATTCAGTTCAACCTAGTCGAGACCACCCCCTTTTATAGGGGTGGAGGTGTCCTGCAAGGTGCAAACATTTTCCCGCCCAGTGATTAGGTAAATATATTATATATTTGCCTAAAGGACTAGTCATACCCAGTATTGACCCTCCATCAGACATTCCATTAAAGCAAAGTAATTCCTGAGAGCTCCAATAGGTCAAAACTAATGTTCCCTAATTCAGATGCCCATAGCTTTTGTGAATTTTTGGTTGTCTCACTTCAAGCTTCAGATTGTTTAAATACTAAGCAGCGACATATTAATAGAATTCTTCTTTTACTTTATCAATACTACTAATAAAATAAATATTTGAAACTCCTCTTTCCCAATTTAAAAAGTTTTCTAGTTTACTATAAGTAATATTAAAAAACTCCCAATAATAAATACCAGCGGTACAGCAACCTATTTCTCCTGCCCATAATTGTGGTAATTCAGGCGTAAAACGCACCAGAGAGCAACCAAAAGCCTGAATTCCCACAGGCAGCAAGAAAAACAGGAAGAAGTTGTACAACTGGAAAATCTAGCTGGAAAGGGGATTTGTTTATCTCAAACAAAAAATTTGAGAATCAATTGACAAATGTACCAGTGAGCGATGGCTTTCTTAAGTTCTAAGGGCTTAGGCAATAAATGGGAATGCTTGAACAAAGATATTTCTGACTAATTTTTGGAGAAATGAGATTTTACACCTAACTTAATGCTGAATCAGCCTTCCGCTGGCCATCTGAATATCACTCAAATCTTCGCCAATGAATTTTTCCCCCCATCAAAATTCCACCTGCTGGATAAGCAACACTTCATTTTGGTGGCAGCTGTTTGCACCCATGGTTAGGCTGCGTAGGCATGGTCCCTTTTTGTATCAAAGGTATTTAATGCCCCTCAATTTTACTGGAGTTATACCCCTCAATTAATCCAGATTTTTGCCTCTTTAGTGGTTTACAAAATTATTGCTAGAGTTGGACCCCTCAATTAATTTAGATTTTCTTCTTTGGAAGAACCCAATATTGTTGGGTGTATGTGCTCACCGCTTTCCTTTGGGCAGCATCCTCTCACCACTGCCACCTCCATGCAGCCCCCTGATCCACTGGAGCAGTTCTTGCATGGCCAGATAGGGGGAAAAGGGGGCAACCTTAAGGGTGTATGCCATCACCCACCTCTCATCTACCGCTTGGGCTAAATCGCCCAGAGTGATGAGAGGGATGGCTGGCGGCTTTTTCCCACTCTTGGTCTAAACGGGAATACATCTTGATTAAGCTGAAGGGGCTTCTACCCAAGACTTAAATCATGTCACACGAGATCACTGTTGGGTAGGGAGTGCGTTGCTAGTTACCAGTACAATCCTTAGCCAAGTATACTGGAATTATGGTACACATAGTTGATCAATCCCATACCTCCACAGTGACGTATGCCAAACAGGACGTCAAGATGCACAGGGGGGGGAGGCCTACCCATAGACACTCTTGAACGAAGGCATAGAGCGTTGCAAAGAAGGAGGATGAAAAAGCAATAGCTTGCATGGCAAATTAGATGATGTACAGAAGTACGAGTTGTAAACTACTACTCAGACAGTCAGGCTAGGTTGAAAGCCTCTGGGGGAGGCGATACAGTTACTTTGTCTAGAATGTGGTTTTCCATCACAGAGGTGGAACATCCTCCGGCCTCCAGCCATACATCCAGATGGAATACTAGACCCAAAGCAGGCCTAGAAACAAATGAGAGCACAAGAAGGGCGATATGTAAGGATTGCCTGGTAATAGAACAAGAACCTGTGTTGCTTGAATATGATGCTGATCAGAAGTGTCAGCTGACTGCAGTTTAATATTTACCAAGAAGGATGATCTTGATCTTGTTGACATTGAAGGCTGCATCACTAACCCTGGATTACTCCTGGATGGTAGTTTCCAGGACTTGTGCATCATGGTTATTAGAGATACCAACCACTATCAAAAGCAAATGCTAGTATCCTGACTGGAGCTGGCCTTGCACATGAACACCAACGAGATGGGCATTTGCATTGCAAAGAAGTGGTAAAAAGCTAAAGCTGTATAAAAGAGGACTCAAAGGGTTACTCTGAAAAAGAACCCTTTGGGGGAAAACCAATATAGTCAGGGACCTTATCCTTATACTGCCATTGTGGGCGATTCATTAAGCAACAAAAACAATTAATGAGGCGATATGAAAGCTGAAACTTATGTATGCAAGCCCTAAGATAAGTCCAGTTCGCAAGATCATATGCTTTTTTGTTGATCCAGGAATACAAGCGCACTATAGCAGGAGATTATCATATGTTGGCTACTGTATGAACATTATCTCATATGGTTTTTCTGGTTAAGAAGCCAAATTTTGTAAGGGATAATATTTAAGATCATCTTCCTTAAGGCGTTTAGCCATAATTTTGGTAGAGAGTGGTATCAGTGTTAGTAATAGAGATAGGACTCCAGTTCAATAAGTCTAGCCTATCACCCTCTTAAAAAAAGATATCATGTATGACTCTTGGCCGCTAGGAAGGAGTAATGTCTTCAACAGACATGTATTCATAAAAGTTAAAAGTAGGTTGGGTATATTAGAAAGGTAATCTTATAAAGTTCATAAGGAATCCCATCAGGGCCTGAGAGTTTCCTGTGTGGCACACCACGAACAGAAAACCAGAGTTTGTCATACGTTATTGAATTTAAGAGGCTTGGGTATTGGGTGATGGTGAAGATATGTTTACTGTTGAGAAATGAGTTGATTTTGGCAGGTATGACAAGGTTGGATCTGTACACCTCAGAATAAAACAAGTGAAATTTGGTGTACACTTTCTCTGGCATACTTACAATTGGATTGTCCATCCGCAAAACCTGAGCACAGAACATATCTGGTTTAGAAAAGAAATTTGGACGGAAGAAAAAAGAGGAGCACATTTTACCCACTTTAGTAATTTTAGCCGTGTACTGAATACTAACATGATGTAAGTGTTATCTTACTGGTGCTTTCAGGTGGGCGGATACCTCAGTACACTTGCACCCCTATTCAGGTCTGTAGTCTACAGGAGGGACATTGTTCTCCATGTGATTCATCTCCACTAGAGTTTGACTAATGACCGCCAAGGAAGCATGAGAGCGCGGCGACATTATGTGATGAGCCTGTGAAAATATGTGTGACTTAAAAACAGATCATGTGTCAAAAGAGTTTTCACAAAAAGTGTCAGAAACTCCTGTACTGAAGTTGAAATTTTACCCAGTGTGAAACTCAAGTAAAGTGAGGCTAGCCAGGCAAAGCTCACTCCATCTGGGCGCCTGTGACACCAGGTATGATGGAATAAAAGACACCAAAACCCTTGTAGTTGAAGAATTCAATCTTAGTGGGGGCAAAATGCGAAATTTAGGGCAAAACCCAACGGTGAAAGAACGAGGTCTTTGCGTGACATAGACAGGTATTCTCATTGTGTACATGAGGGCGATTCATGTTAGGGAGAAGGGGAAAGTGTTTAAAAGATGTCATAGAGGCCCATGTAGCCTTCAGGACGCAATGTTAAACATGTCCATGTGGGGATCAACTGTAGAAGGCCACTAATATGTGGCTGAGTTCGCCAAACAGTACATACCACCACCCACAAAGCTATTAGGTGGAAGGGGAAGGATTTCAACTTTCTGAAAAATATCTCATGAACATTTATAAAAGTCTAGGCAAAACGCTAGCAATTGTGTGTACTTTGTCACCATGAGAATGTAACGGTCAGTATGCAGCCATTCAAAAAGGAATTTGAGAGATAAATTCAGAAATTAAAGTTTTCTGTACTAGCACCCCACAAAGAGGTGACAAAAATGAAATAGGGAGGAGCATTGTCAAAAGTAATAGGATTTGGGCTAGCTTTAACGAAGTTCAAATGGCGAATAAAATACAATCTGCTCAAGGGAGTACATCGACTTGGAGGCAGCTAGAATTGCATGAGTGATGAATCCCAAGATGAGCTGCAAAAGGCTCAACCACCTCCTAAATACGCCGAGGAAATTTCTAAAGATCTTTTCAGTCAGTGGACGCCTAAATCTTCCAAACAAATTGAGAATGATTGTGCTCAACCAAACCCTTTGCATTCTGCCATTTCTCTCTAGAAATCACGTATTTTGTGACCCCAAACACTGACTAAATCCTAAAAACAACCCTAAATTCTGAAAATAAATGGACACTCGCTTTTATTAAAAGTTTGCCTAGCTTATACTAGAGACATTGCTTGCCTAGTAGTAGAGATTTAATTTGCTGGAAGCTACTTTCCAAACAAATAGATTTAACTTAAGGACAAATGTTGACTAGATGATTTGACTAAAAAAAGCTACCAGCAACTTATAATTGCGTAGCCTTTGAAGGGCTTGACCTTCAAATAAAAAGCTCAACACTGGTTCTTTCTATCAGGTCCCTTCTGAGGCTACCTGAAGTCTGGAAGAGTACCCCCTCCTCTTGAACTGGGTGGCGTTCCCGTTCCCATCAAAAAAGAGTCCTAGAAGGCAAGCTGCCCCTCTTGTCTTACAGGGCGACCTTGCTCATGTAGTGAACAAGCGATGGGTATCAGCATTCCCTTTAAGGACCCTGTCACCCATCCCAGTGTTAGCTTTGGATAAGTTATTACTACAAATTAAAGGAACTTGTGCTGAGTTATTGGGAAGCTGGAATTTTCTTAGGATGAAAGGTTCAAATAAAGGTGAGGGCAACAAGCCTTTGGCAACAAAGCCTGAGGGCCCCAAACCCTCAGCAACAAAGCCTGATGGGCATGCACTTTTGGCAAACATGGCATATAATGTCAAACCTTCAGAAAGACTCACTAATGGCATTGGGCCATTGGGAAATGTAGCTGACAATTTAAAACCCACCCTGGATGCATCAAAATCTTCATCCAATATTTCTCACTTAGTCAAAATGGACACCGGAGTGAATGAGTGCAGGTAGGTTGGGTGCCTAAACCCGTTCTGACCTCTTGGGACTGCCCCTATGTGGGTGGCCTTGGGAGGTGCCTGCTGCCTGTCAGGAGAGATTCCATCACTCCAGTAAGCAGCTCTGCAGAACATCTGCAACTTGGGCATCCGTGGATGAACTGACAGTGACTAATCCCACCGCCAATAATTTTGAAGTGGGTATAAAATATTTTGTTTTTCCCCGTCACTCAAAGTTTGCCAGGTTTGATCAAATCTTGAGGGCCCCAATCCCACATTTTTCTAAGCTATTCCCCAAATCAATCATTTATTTAAACAGTTGTAACACAATGAGTAAATTTACAGAGATAATCTATCTTTAAAATCAATAAAAATTCATGCGCTCCAAATTTAAAATTCTATTATGACGAAATAAAAATCACCTAATCCAAACCCACTCATCCAACACCCAGACCTGAGGGCCCTGGGGCCATGACAGCCTGGTTCGTTGCCCAGTTGCTATTTACAATGGTGGCCTACTGGCGCTCACTGGTCAGTTTCCTCACAACCCATTTTAAAGTCATTCAATCAGCAGCACCTATGGCATTCAGGATTGCCCTTTGGGTGCTTTAGCATCCATATTAGCAGGCTTGTCTAAACTTTGTCTGCCACTTTTATGACATAATCCACCATCCATTGCTTTCCGCCATTTCTAATATCCTTCTCAAGGTGTACGCAGCAGTGGTCAACTTCTACATGATGAATATAAAGTGGGTATCCTGCTTTTTGTTGTTTGCCTGGCTGATCGCCAATTTTGTATGTTTCTCCTCAATGTTTTGAAGGGTTATTGCTATGGATTCACCGCCCCAGAGCCCTCAATTTTTTACTTAGTCCAACCTCAAAATGGGATTCTCATGCTTGAGGCCATTGCTTGGCTTCAGTTTCTGATCTCAGCACTGATTCGGTATCTGTATTGATTCTAGGGGCTGACGCTGCCTCAGCGCCCATGTTAGTTTGCACTAGCTTACCTGTTTATAAATCTTTGGAGGACCAGCCTGGAGAGTAGCGTTCCAACCTCTTTGCCACACCAGTTCTGCTCCTTTCACAAACCTTTTTATAGCTCCTAACCTTGTTGCAATCTCTTCTTTATCAACAGACATGACCATATCCGCAAATAACAGAATTCTGCCTATTTCTTATTACAATAAAAATTAGTATTGGAGCACACCAGGTGTCTTTTGAGGCCTTGGTCAACATGATAGCAGCGCGCAATTACATGAGTATGAATTTGGCCAACAGCTCAATTTAGACTTGGACATGGGGCCATCAGGGTTGGTTGCATCATCAGCCACCCAACCCTCCTTTATTAATATGGCGTCACGTACCTTTCTCAATCCACCAGTTTATTTTATGTGATCACTTCTCTGCAATGCTCAACCTTGTGTTCCCAGTGATTTTAGGTGTGGGTTGGTGGCGTCAACAGCATGTTAAAATCCACTCGGAGATAAACACGCTGTCCTTATCCAAAAATCAGGTGGAGGGCGAGTTTCCATTGCTGGACACTTTCACTAAAGCTTTTGGCCGTGGTTCTGTTACAACCCTTGTTTCCCCATAGGCCTTCCGCCAGTTTTTCCATTTGCGTTGAGGGCTACCAGAGTATTTTTGATTCTGAGCAGGCTTTCTGCCTCCCCTCATATGGAATCCAACTTGAAATTCCAAACAACGATGAAAGTAATGAATATAAATTGTCCACTGCACCCGCATACAACAGAGGAGGATGTGGCCCTCAGTGCATGGTTAATGACATGCTCAAGCAGGGTTGGGTGTTCAAGGTGATATCCTCAGTTGCATCCCACATTGTCTTTGCCAAAAAGGCAGATGTGTCATGGTTGGATGACTTTATAGTAGATACAGATGCTAAAGACAAGACTGGGCGACAGGAGACCCAGAAGGTTAAGCTTCAGGCTCTTCCTGACTTGAAACACACCTTAGATCAACGCTGGGTACAAGCCAAACATGCCCAGGTTGATACTAATGGGGTGCAAAACGCCCAGCCTCTGATCGCGGCCCAGGAACTTAAAACGAATAATTTATGTTTAAACAAAGATGGGTCTTTTGCTTGGTTGGAGAGCAAGGGTTTGAGTCCCACTCTAGCTATGAAATTTTAAGCTCAGGTAAAATACAGCTTCAAATTGATTACTCGAGTGAAGGCACTTTCAGTATATTTTACTAAAATGGATGGAAGCGTCTGTTTATTGGAGCGTCAAGGCTTGGGCGCATTTCCGCAGAACCCAAATTTCCCTGGCACACTTAATATGTTTTTGTGACCAACATTCCTTGTTAGTCGACTTCCTTAAATAAAAATACCCGTTTTTTTACGTTTTACCTATGGTTTCTTGGGCTAACTTAGTGGCGGACCTCTTTGGGGAGGTCTCCAACTATGTGGGCCACTACCTTCTATCGCAATTTACCAAAATCCTAGGTGCTTCCTTGGGCCACCCAGGTCCCCTATAGATCAGAGGCACCCAAGCTCCCTGATGCCAAGTTACTCTTGATTATGGACTCCCCTCTGGGGTCCACTCAAGCTGATATGTTCCTAACTTACCTGGTCTTATATGTTGCGTTCTACACCCTAGCCTGGGGTACCTTTGGCACAGGCACCGTTTGAGGTGTCTTCTTACCCTTTTTCTTAACGGCTAGTTCTCTAGCAATGTGGGTTTGCATCCCACATCACCTTGCTGGGAACGAGAGAGTTACAGACACTCTCTTGACAAGATGGGTCACTTTATCCCAACATGGATTACAGCCACCTCAATAATATAACGGTTCATGACCCCTACCCACTTCCATTGGAGCAGACCATTGGCCAAACAATTGTGAAGTCACATGTTATATCAAAACTTGATTTGGTAAACGTTTTTAATCATTTTTGGGTGGCTGAAGGCCAGGGATGGCTTATCGCTAATTATACAAGATGAGGCATATTTTAATTTAGAGTAATGCTTTTGGGATGAAGAACACGCCTGCATAATTACAGATAATGATCTATAGTGTACTGGGAGATCTCTGGTTCACCTGTGAAGTTGCATATATTGACAATATCCTGGTACACTCTCCCTCTCCTGAACAACATGTGAAGGACTTGGAGGTGGTAGTGGCTGCCTTGCATAAGGCGATTCTGTTCATCAAGCCCTCAAAGTGTGAGTTTTATTGAGAGGAAGTCACATTCTTGGGTAACCTCATCTTAAATTTAGGTACGCCATTTCGCTTAGCAAACTGGACGCCATCTACTAATGGCAAAATCTAAAAACCCAGAAACAATTGAGGAGCTTCTTGGGCACTATTAAATTCCTAAAAGTTTCTCACACACACTATCCCAGTTAGCCTCCCCACTCCACCCACTCACAGGCAAGGGCGTTCCCTTTCATTGGACGCTCAAGTGCCATCAGGCATCTGATTCAATTAAGTAGGTGTTTTTGTCACCCCATTCTAAAGCATGCAGATCCCTCCTGACCCTATAATGTCATATGTAATGCACCTTCCGCCGCGGTAGGGGCTGTCTTGATTCAAGAGAACAATGGGTTAGAACACCTGGTTGATTACTTTTCCCATAAGTTCTCTCCCACTGAGCAATCCTGGGCCATCTATGACAAGGAGCTGGCAGCTGTGGTATGGTCCTTTAACCACTTATGGTATCTTTTGCAGGGCGCTCAGCATGATGTGACTGTGATAATGGACCATTAAACTCTTCTTTACTTTTGCAAGCCACAGAAGTCAGCACATCAGCAGGCCCACACCTACTGGGACGTGTGCAATTTTAACTTCAAATATGAGTTTATGAAAGGAGCATTGAATATCCTTTCCAATTTTCTAAGCCAGAACCCCGCACTTTGCCCAGCTGACTCAGATAAGGCGGATCTCATCACAGACATTTCACCAACCCATATCTTGACCATTATCCCTCCTGTGGTTTTGACAGAAGATTTATCTCCGGACGTGCCCTTGATTTCACAGGTTTTAGAAGCACAAACGGAATGTGTGGAAGAGGTGGACCATATGGAGTGTTTGCCCCTCCCCGCTTAAAAAAGTCCTTGTATTCTCTGTCAAAGGGCTCATTCAATTTAAGTCGCAGGTGCGGGTCCCTCCCCTCCTCCTATCTGAAGTAATTAAAGCTTATCATGATACTCCTACAGTCAGTCATCCAAGAAATAAGAAGTGCATTGATTTTAGTCAAGCGTACCTATAATTGGCTGGGATCGCCAAAAGATATCCTGGCTTGGATCTCAGACTCTGTAACTTGCACATGGGCCAATTTGTATTGGTCTGGTAGGAATGGTCTCTTACACCCCTGAAGCAGGCAGAGGGGCCATGGACATCGGTGTCCACAGACTTTAGTGTTAAGCTTCGCAGCTCCAAGGGGTTTACAGCGGTTATGGTGGTTGTATACCACTTCACCAAAATCTCCTTGTTCATCCCATGCTATTCCTCCATACTTCCAAAGAAACTTTTCATCTCTTTTTTTTAAATTTTATTTGAAGTGGGCCGACCTGGGGATGATGCCACACCAACTAGGGAAATGAAGAAAATGGGAAAGGAGGATAAAACTCAGAAAACCTCCATGCGCGGCGTATGATAGGCCAAGAACTCCATGGACGCCTTTTCTATTGCTATCTTGGTTCGGGGCATTAGCGCGCAAAACTAACACATTCAAAATTGTCCCCTACCCAAAGTCCAATACCAGGATTGAACTCAGGAGGCAGTGGTAGAGGGCTTTTCATCTCTTCAAGAAACATGTGTTTTCAATGTTTGGACTCCCTCAGGAGATTGTCAGCGACTGTGGGCCCCAATTTACAGCACGGTTTTGGAATGAGCTCTTGGCATTCTTGAAGATAATGCCTTGTCACTACACTGCATATCATCCATAGTCAGATGGCCAAACCAAATGAATCAAACAGATCTTGGAACAGTACCTGTGGTACTATGCTGCAGCTGCTCAGGATACCCGGGCGGATGACCTTCCCCTCACCCAGTTTGCATATAACAACGGAACTCATGCATCCACATGGTTCTCCCCATATTAGGCTACCTTGGGGTAAAAAACCCTCTATTCTCAGTCAGCCCATTCTTCTTTTTGGAGGTACCAGCTGCAGCTGAACATGACCAGCGCATTTGGGCCATACAGTACTTGGTTTGGGAGCACTTAACTAAGGCAATAATTGATTATAAACAGTTCAAAGATTGGAAACGGCTGCCAGCGCACTTTATAGAGTAAGGATCCATGTTATGCTCGATATGCGCCACTTTTTCATGCAGGTGCCATCATGAAAGTTTGCAAGTAAGCGCTCAGGTCCCCTCCTGGTGAAAGAAGACTTGGTAAATGTCACCTTCCATTTAAAATTGCCACCCCACTGGAAGCAATACCCAGTCTTCCATGTCTCTCAGTTGTCCCCATTCAAGGGGGCGATTCCTATCAGATCCAGAGCCCATCATGATTGAGGGCGCGGAGGAAGTTGAAGTTGAGGCCATCCTGGTTTCCACAAATCTCGTCAAATGGTTCAATATCTCATTGCTTGAAAAGGCTATCTTGATTAAGAGAACATCTGGGCCAGCACTTGGGACTGTGCCAACTGCTCAGAGTTCATTGAAACCTTCCATGTCACCCAACCTGATGCTCCACGTCCTTCCCCAAATATATCTATGCTCATGGCAATCAAACTTCCCAAGGCCTATAAAATGTAACCCTTGCTAGATTCCCCTGGGGTGGCGCTTAATCCTTGGCAAAAGGGAAGGGTTATGTTTTCTGGGGGAGTGCCCCCTCCACTTGGACTGAGTAGGGTTCCTGTTCCCATCAAAAAGGAGCCTAGAAAGCAAGCTTCCCCTCTTGTCTCACAGGGCGACCTCACTCATGTAGTGGACAAGCGATGAGTAACAACATTCCCTTTAAGGGCCCAGCCACCTGTCCCAGTGTTAACTTTGGTCAAGTTTTTATTTAGCTGAGGCAAGCTGACCAGGGACAGACAATACCAAAACAGAAACTCCAAAACTAAATCAACCAAAAACATATACTGCCCGCCCTAAACAAGCAGTAGGAAATGCAAAAGAAACGATAAAACAACCTAACAGGTGGCACAGCGGCGAGCTGCTTATCCCACCATGGTGGATAGGGGATCAGACAGATCATCATCATCTTCCTCTGGATTAGCATTGAAAAAGTGGATCAATGTTGATAGCAAGGGGTTTAGGGCATCCGCAGGATGAGGGTCAAGGTGAATTAGATAGCAGTTGAGATTGACAATTTGGGACTGGATAAAGCCTCTATGAGTTTAACAACATGGTGTTCAGCTTGTATGCGGGTGTTGGAAAGTTGGGCTAATTTTGCAATGTTTGCTCTGGCGACATGTGTGGATGAGGAAAATGTGCCAGAGTAACCACACGTTTGACAACGGTGGTGGCAGTTTCATAGAGGCGTTATATTCCTCTTTTACAATAGGAGGAAAATTGGAGGGGAACAAGAGGGTGCAGCCCTTTTTTAAATTCAGCAACAGATTTTGCCACGGCTTTGTGAAGGTGGCATTTTTTAGGTGAGACCACCGCGGCCTCAAAAAGCTGGCAGCTGCTTTGGTATGGGATAGAATTGGTTTTGGGGACATATTGATGAGCGGGAGTGGGGCATCAAAGTCGGAATTCATAAAAGTTTCTAAATATATTGGTTTAATGTAGGTGGGACAATTTCACTAGATCTAGTCACTTCATATAATAAGTTCCAGGAATTTTGGTTGATTTGATAAGATAAGGTTGTAGGTGGCTGTGGTTGAGTGAGTTTTGGGGCGAGAAATTTTTGGATTGAATATGAATCCAAACCGGCTCCTGATTGGTTGGCATGGGTGGAAAATTACCAGCTTGCATTTGGGTTGCTAGATTTTGCTACTGGCTCATTGAGCACACAACCTGGGGGGTGGGGGCAGCCAAAATCCCTACTCAAACACTGGTGGTGTGGCCTCTTGGGTGGGGTTAGCAGTATTTGCAGGGTTTGAATTGTATCAACATGCCTTTATGGTATGGTCCAATTCATGGCAGAGGGAGAAAACTGTGTGGCTGTTGTCGATGCAAGCCAAAAAAATGGTCAGTTGTGAATGGGATGTAGGCACGCGGTGGGATGTGCTGGTCCATGTTCATCTGGTGAGGGTAATGGTGGCCATTGCCCAAGGTGCCCGAGGCGCTCAGCACCACTTGGGACAATGAATTGGAGGATGAGGTCTTTTCCAAAAGTGGCCAGCCCTGACATCAACACCCTATAAAGTGTTTAAGGGGGAAGGTGTGAAGGGAGGTTTGCAAAGGTTACCATGAGTGTGATATCATCTGGGAGACATGTTTAGGTGGTGGTAATGGGGTTTTTGTATATTAAGGCGTAGCTGCTGCAGCAGTAGCGTCCTCTTTGGTGGGGAAGCCTATATAAAAATAGTCCTTATAAGGGCGGAAGTCTACAAATCCTGCTAGTGTCAAGGTGGAAGTTGCTAGCTCAATTATCACTTTGGCAGCATATGGGAAGAGACGTCCATACTTGACATGGAGGCAAAAACATAGTGGATTGAGGTAGGGCTAAGGGATGAGGGCAGGTTGGGTGGACTAATGTGAGGTGGAGTGCTAAGTCCCTTGGAGGGACATAGTGGACGGATGTATCTGGCAAATTGGACAAACCAGTCCTCACTCATTTTCCTGGTGGGTGGTAAATGCTAGCGGGTGGAACATCACTTCCCCACACTGGGGCAGCAGGTAGTGGATCTGAGGACATAAATTGGGAAATTTATGCAGTGAGTCAATGGCGGAAAATTGATTGTTTTTTAAGAAATCACTTGAAAGTGATGTCAAGTGGAAAGAAAAAGCTAATAGCTTTGGGCAAGTTATAATATAACAAGGACTTTGCTGAGTTATTAAGAATCTGGCATTTGCTTGGGATAATAGGTTCAAATAAAGTTGAGGTCAACAAGCCTTTGGCATCAAATCCTGACAGCCCCAAACCTCAGCACTAAAGCCTAATAGATGAAAACTTTTGGCAAGCATAGCGTCTAATGTAAAATCTTTGGCAAAACTCATTGATGGCATATATCTATTGGGAAATGTAGCTGACAGTTTTAAACCCACCCAAGACACATCAAAATCTTCATTTAATTTTTCTACTTAGTCAAAAGGACACTGGAGTGACTGAGTGCAGATAGATTGGCGCCCTAAACCCGTTCCTGACCTCTTGGGACTGCCCCTATGTGGGGTGGCCTTGGGAGGTTCCCCTGCCTCTCGGGCAAGATGCTTCCACTTCAGTTGGTGAAACTACAGAAAATCCACAACTCTAGTGTCCATGGACAAACTGACAGTGACTTGGCCTGCCACCAATAGCTTTAAAGTCAGTTCAAAAAATTTGTTTTTCCCCATTACCCAAAGTTCTTCAGGTTAAGTCATATCTTGAGGACCTCAATCCCGCGTTTTCCCAAGCTAATCCCCAAATCAATTATCTATTAAACAGTCATAACACACTTAGTAAATTGACGGTTGACTTTCTATTTTTATTAAACAAGAAGTCCAACACTCCAAATTTATTTTTTATTATGATAAAACACAAACACCCAATCCAATCCCACTCATTCCAACACCCAGACCCAAGGGCCCTGAGGCATGACTGTAAGTCCCAGGGAACGCCCCCTGGCATTGATTGGGCCCTTTTCCCATTCCCAAGTAAGAAGGTATTGAAGAGGGTGGCTGTAACCCTCGTTACTCAGGGCGACCTCACCCATGTGGTAGACAAGCGCTGGGTAACAGCCCTCCCACTTTAGATCCCTCCCCCAGTGCCCACACTCATCTTGGCAGAACTAGTACAGTTAATCAGGAAATCCGCACCAAGATTTCTGAAATGAAATCGATTAGCTTAAAATCAAGTGGGAGTCAGCCCAATGTTCAGATTCCATGTAGTCAGAAAGGAATGAAGACTGATTCATTAGCCAGAATCGCCGAAGGTTTTGATTTGGCCAAAACCATGATCAAAAAATCAACCCCTCCCAAAATTGTTGGGGACCATCCCCAATGGGCAGGTAATAGCATTGGACACCATTGACAAGGGTTCAAAGCTCCCTTCTGGCAAATTGGGTGTTGCAGCCAATGCAACGCTTTTGACCAAATGAATGTCCAGCGACTGGGCATGGGCGGGTTGGGCATCCTGAACCCATTCCCAACCAATTGAACACACCCTACATGCGGTGGCCTTGGGGGATTCCCGCTGCTTGTCAGGCCAAATGCTGTCGTTCCAACTGTCAGAAATGTAGCCAAGCCTCAGTTTAAACGTTTGAGGTCGATCTGACAGTGACTCATCCTGCCACCAACTTCTTTAATGTTGGTTCCCAGTGAACTTATCCACCCCATTCCTGAATAATTCGCCGGTTAGGTCAAAATTGAGGGTTCAATCCTGGCTTGTCCCTGCATCAATTGACCACTATTTAATCAGTTGCATTGCACTGAGAAAATTGTTGGTCAACTTTCTTCCTTTTTCTTTGCAATAAAATTTTGCCTCAAAGACCAATAAATTTTGATTTTCTTGATAACCTTCTGGCTGCATTCATGATGGCTATTCCCTGGTAGCCCATCAGTCCATATACTGGATGGGCTCTACCAGTACTAATGGTCACTATGGCACCCACCGTCATAGATCGGATTCAGCGAGATAGACACTTCTGGCAAATTTAACCCTGTCATTGCTAACTTTTGTCAACACTATACTGGGATTTTGTGGTCTTATGTCCACCATCTTCGAGCAAGGATCTTCCCCCTTGTCTCCTCAGTCAAATCAGCCCCATATACCAGAGAACTTGTTGAAACCATATATTGTGGTTCCACCCCCTGCAGCAGGACCTCCAGGGTCTGGGGCAGCCTCAATTTAGTTTATTCTCAAAATGAAATTCACTATTGTCCTACACCAACGATTTGTCATTTCCCAATGCCCAGCTCCATACAACGTTGTCCGGTCAGCAATGCCTCTAGCATTCTGGCTTGCTTTTTGGGTGCTTATGCATCCTGACTGGCAGGCCAGTCTAAACTTCTTCTGCCATTTCCATGACATAATTGACCAACCATTATTTCCAGCCACTTCCGCCCTGCTCTTTGAGATTAGTGTTGCAGTGGTTACCCTTTACCAGATAAGTGCAATCAGTAGCCTGCTTTTTGTTGTTTGTTTGGTCACTTACTGATTTCAGTAATAGTATCCACTTTACTCTTAAGAAATTTCTTCAGACTGACAAAGCTGCGTGGATTGCTACACCTCCCCTCCCAATAGCCCAGAAGGAAGTTCACATGTTTTCTTCCTGTGAGATAGCCAACCAAGTTCTTGATGCCCTCTCTGAGGTGCAAATTCATTCGGCAATTGCTCTTATTAACGCCTCCACGTTATCTCATGCTCAAAAAGGGGTCGCATTATTGGACACTGTGGAAGGGGACGCCCGTCGTTGGGTTAGAGGCCTTCTGCGCTCTTCCTCACAAAGGGGGAGACCCCACTCCACCGATGGCTGTCATATCAGCTGCCTTGAAACCCCCTGTGTCACGCTCAGACCACTTATTCAGATTTCTCTACACTATAGCTGAAGCCCCTAGCTTGGCTTCCTTGATCTCTACCTTCTGTGAACTGGCTCCCTCGCTGGCCCTCTCTAATGATATGATTCAGGCAGTCTTTAGAATGGGCTTGGATTTGGGTTCCGCTAATCACGAGGTCTGGTCCACCATCCAAGGATCAGTAGATCAAATATGTGCCACCGCGACTACTATTAATGCCTTCCACCGCGCTGCTTTTTGTAATTAAAAGGGAAATTTTATGATAGGATTACCCAACGAAGATGCAGATGGAGTGTCTGCCTTTAAACCAGTGATGAACCCAGCTTCCAATACTGTTGTGACTCCTGTGTCCGAGTTAGCTGATTCTGATTCACCTGTAAATGAATCTGTAAAAGCCCAGATGGAGGAGGTCAGCTTGCTCACCCTCATACTCCCAATTTTTGGCCGGCAAAAGCCCCTGACCTTTCCCCCAATTTCCAGTTAATTCTTCAGTTAAACAGAAATGGTCAAATCTTCCAATAAACAAAACTTCTCTTATTTCTTATTGCCTATTAAGATTAGTGTCAGTTCTCATCATGTCTCCTTTGAGGCCCTGGTGGATACTGGAGCCGCGGGTAATTTCATGAGCGTCAAGTTGGCCCAACAAGCAGAACTGGACATGGACGCAGGTCCCTCGATGATGGTGGCTTCTTTTGCCTCCCAGACCTCATATGTCATCCGTTGGCCAGTACCTTTTTTGGTACACCAGTTTAGCTTTTGCGATCGTTTCTCTGCTATGTTGAACTTGGTGTTTCCAGTGATCTTAGGAGTGGGATGGTGGAGTCAACAACATGTCGAGATTCATCTGGAGTCTAATATATTGTCATTCATCAATGATCAACTGTAGAGTGAATTCCCTCTGATTGACACTCTTAAGAAAACACAAGGCCGCAGTTCTATTACTTCCCTTGTCACTTTTGTGGGCATACCGGCTGATTTTGTGAAAGTCTAATGTGCTATCAAAGCATCTTTGACTCTGAAAAGGTGGATCGTCTGCCTCTTTACACTAGATTTGACTGTGGATTTTATATGACCGTGGAGTTGGTAAATATCAACTGTCCGTTGTATCCCCATACAGCAGAGGAGGAAATTTCGCTCAACACTTGGTTGGACATTATGCTAAAAAAGGGTGACTGTTTAAGGAGACCTCGCTAGTTTGCGTCCCCCATCGTCTTTGCCAAAAAGCTGATGGTTCCCTCCATCTCTGCGTGGACTATGGTCATTTAAACAAAGTAACGGTTTCCTATCCCTACCCCTACCTCTGGAGCAGACGATCAGCCAGGCAATCACCAAATCCCATGTGTTCTCTAAGCTGGATCTAGTTAACACTTTTAAGCAGATTCGGATAATGAAAGGGCAAGAATAATTAACAGTGAATTGGATGAAATAAGGCATTTTCCAATTCTGTGTGATGCCCTTTGGGCTGAAGAATGCTCCCGTTATGTTTCAACATATGATTGACAATGTACTGGGTGACCTCCGGTTTACTTGCGCAGTTGCATATATTGACAACATTCTGGTTCACTCCCCGACTCCCAAAAAACACGCTACTGACTTGGAAGCAGTTGTGGACGCCTTAAATAGGGCAGATTTTTACGTCAAGCCTTCCAAATGTAAGTTCTATAAGGAGGAGGTTACCATTCTTGGGAACCTTATCCTTAAAGATGGTTATGCAATCCCTCCCAATAAGTTGGATGCTATTCAAGGATGGCCAACCCCAACCACCTAGAAACAGCTATGGAGTTTTTTTAGAACCATCATTTTCTTAAAAATTTCTCCCTAGCACTTTCCCAGCTGGTTGCCTGCTCCACCCCTTACAGGGAAGAACGTACTGTTTTGCTGGACGCCTGAATGCCAACAGGCGTTCAAAAGATCGAAGAGGTGTTTGTGTCTCCTCCTTTTTGAAACACGCAGATTCTGCCAAGCTGTATATTGTTGCATGCAATGTCTCCTCAGTAGCAGTGAGGGCAGTGTTGCTCCAAGAGCACGATGGCTTGGAACACTCAGTCGCCTAATTTTCCCAGAAGTTCACCTCTACAGAGCAGTTCTGGGCCATCTACAACAAGGAGTTGGCAGCTGTAGCTGTCATGGAAATGGCAGAAAAAGTTTAGACCGGCCTGACAGTTGGGATGTATAAGCACCCAAAAAGTAAGCCAGAATGCCAGAGGCATTGCTGACCAAATGACTTGGTATGGAGCCAGGCAGTGGGAAATGATGAAGCGTTGGTGCAGCAACATGGTGAGAATTTCCTGATGATGAACCACACTGAACCCACTCCTGACCCAGGGGTCTTTCTGCAGGAGGTGGAATCACTGAGATAGTCTTGATAAGATCCTCAGCATATGGTGCCATCTCTACCGGGGTGGCAAGGAGACAAATTCTCTTTTGCAATTGGTGGGCATACGGCCACAAGATTCCCATGTATTGCTGCTGGAAGTTAGTGATCATGGGGTTGTAAAGCCAAAAATATTGGACTCGCTGAACCCAATTGATGATGGAGGGCCCATTTTGACCAAGAGTACTGGTAGAGCCCATCCGGTGTACAGACTGATGGGCCAACAGGGAAATGCCATCAGGGATGCAGTCAGAAGAAAAATAAAATTTTAGTTTTTGTAAATTTTTATTTGAAGGAAAAGTAAGAAAATCAACCAACAATTTTCTCAGTGCTATGCAACTGATTAAATAGTGGTCAATTGAGATAGTGACAAAATGGGATTAGGTCCACAATTTCGACCTAACTGGCAAATTTTTTGGAAATGGGCGGGTTTATTCCTTGAGAACTGACATCACAAAATTTGGAGGTGGGCGAGTCTCTGTCAGTTCGACCTCAAGCATCTGAACCAGGGCTCAGCTACGTTTCCAATGGTTGGCATGACGGCGTTTGGCCTGATGAGCGATGAGAATCCCCAAGGCCACCCCACATAGGGACAGGTCCATTTGGTTGGGAACAGATTTGGGATGCCCAACCTGCCCACGCTCAGTCGCTGAACCATCTGTTTGGTCAATGGCAGCACATCAGCTGCAACACCCAAATTGCCAACAGAGGGCTTCAAACCCTTGTCAATGGCGCCCAATGTTAGTTCTATCAGCTTATTAATTAAATTTGGGGCCGTTGGGTGATCCAGCCAATACCTCAGTCTTCCTGCCTTTCCAGCTATTTCAGATTCAGCCATTGGCCAGATTGCCACTTGAATTAGATCTGACCGATTTCAATTTGGCAATCTCAGTGCAGATTTCGCAAATTCCCCACAACAGTTCTGCTGAGGTGAGTGTGGGTACTGGGGGTGGGATCTGAAGCAGGAGAGCTGTTACCCATCGCTCATCTACTACATGAGCAAGATCGCCCTGAGTAATGAGGGGTACTGCCATACTCTTTAGTGTCTTTTTATTTGGGAATGGGAAGATGGCCCGATCAAGAGCCAAGGGATGTTCCCCAGGACTTACAGTAGCATGGGCATTAACTCATTGAAGGTATCTGTTATAGGGTGCTCAACGTGAGTTAACAGTCTGCACAGATCACCAGGCTCTCTTATATTTTCGCAAACCCCAAAAAATTGCACCAGCAAGCCTGAAACTATCAGGGCTTTTGCAGTTTTAATTTCAAATATAAATTTGTAAAAGGTGCGCTCAATGTACTCCCCAATTTTCTCAGCTGCAGCCCCACCCACTGTCCTCAGACCCAGAGGAAGTGGATCTCGTTATTGTAATTCCTGCCGCTCAAATCCTGTCAATTGTCCCCCCTGTCATTATTTCTGTTGCTTTGACTCCCGACGCCCTGATAGTTGCTCAGGTCTTAGCCAGTCAAATGGCCTGCCCTGAGGGCGTGGAGTTGGTTGAGCAGTTGTCTCACCAGAATCATAAACACTCCCTATACTCCTTTGTGTAGGAGGGTCTTATTTATATTAAATCATGCATCTGGGTTCCTCCCTCCTTCAGAGCTGAGGTATTTCACGCACATCACAATCCCCCCATGGTCAGCTATCCTGGCAATAAGAAATGCATTGGCTTGATAAAGCGGACCTACAATTGGGCGGGTTTGACAAAAGAGGTTCTGACCTGGATCACCGATTGCATTACTTGTGCTCAGGCTAAGTCAGATCGCATTGGTAGAAACAGCCTTTTGCACCCCTTTTAGCTAGAGGAAGGTCCATGAACATTAGTATCTGTGGACTTTATCGTCGAATTCCCCTGCTCTAACAGGTTCACAGCGGTGATGGTGGTGGATCGTTTCATTAAGTTTCCCCTCTTTATTCCTTGTACTTCTACGATTCTGTCAGAGGAAATCGCCCACCTTTTTGTACGCCATGTGTTCTTGATGTTTGGTCTCCCACAGGAGATTATCAGTGACCATGGTTCACAGTTCACAGCGCAGTTTTGAAGTACATTCTTATCTATCCTAAAAATATCCCATGTCGTTCCACAGTATATCATCCCCATTCTGATGGATAGACCGAGCAAGTTAACCAATTCCTTGAAAAGTACCTGCGTTGCTATGAGGCAGCTGTACAGGCCACCTGGGCCAATGACCTTCCCCTTGCTCAATTCGCTTATAACAATGGGACTCACACATGCACGGTGTTTTCTCCCTATGAAGCAACATTGGGTTATAATCCTTCCTTTTTGGTCGGTCCTTGCTTGCAGCCCAAGGTTCAAGCTGCCGCGGATCACGCTGAACACATCAGGTCAACTCAATCCTCAGTGCGGGAACACCTCATTAAAGCTATTGATGACTACAAGTGGTTCACGGATTGTAAGAGGCTCCCTGGTCACTATTTAACAGTGGGTCCTATGTTATGCTCAATACCCGTCATTTATGAATACAAGCCCCTTCCCATAAGTTTGCAAGTAAACATTCGGGACCCCATTTGGTAGAGGAGGACTTGGGCAATGGTGCGTTCTGGTTGAAGCTTCCAGCTCACTGTAAACAGCACCCCGTCTTCCACGTTTCCTTGTTGTCGCCCTTCAAGAGTATGGTTCCCACGGAACATGAACCAGTCATCATTAAAGATGTGGAAGAAGCTGAGGTGGAGAATATCCTGGCATCCTGTAACTCCCAACGGTCTGTTCAATATCTCATGGCTTGGAAAGGGTATCCAGCCTATGAGAACAGTTGGGTCAAGGCACGCAATTGTGCTAACTGTATGGAACTGGTCGAAGTGTTCCACAAATTCCACCCTGATGCTCCCCGCCCCCCCAAAGGTCATGACAGTAATGGCGATCAAGTTACCCAAGGCGCCCAAGAATGTGGCCCTCGTGCAGTTTCCCAGTGGTGGTGCCCTTTCTTTGGAGATAAAAAAGGGTAGTGTAAGTCCTGTGGAACGCCCCTGGGAGTTGATTGGGCCCTTTTCCCATTCCCAAGTAAGAAGGTATCAAAGAGGGTGGTTGTACCCCTCGTACTCAGGGCGACATCGCCCAAATGGTAGATGAGCGCTGGGTACAGCCCTCCCACTTCAGATCCCTCTCCTGGTACCCACACTCACCTCGGCAGAACAAGTACAGTTAATCAGAGAAATCTGCACGGAGATTATCAAAATGAAATCAATCAGCCCAAAATTGAGTGGGAGTCAGCCCAATGTTCAGATTCCATGTAGTCAGAATAGAATGAAGACTGATTCATTGGCCAGAATCGCTGAAAGTTTCAAATTGGCCAACGCTATGATCAAAAAAATCAACCCCTCCCAAAATTGTTGGGGATCATCCCCCGATGGGCAGGTAATAGCATTAGACACCATTGACAAGAGTTCAAAGCTCTCTTCTGGCAAATTGTGTGTTGCAGCCAATGCAACTCTTCTGACCAAATGAATGGCCCAGCTACTGGGCATGGGCGGGTTGGGCATCCCATTCCAATTCCCAACCAATTGATACCGCCCCTATGTGGGGTGGCCTTGGGGGGATTCCCGCTGCTTATCGGGCCAAATGCTATCATACCAACTGTCAGAAATGTAGCCAAGCCTCAGTTTAGACTTTTGAGGGCGAACTGACAGTGACTCAGCCTGCCACCAAATCTTTTGATGTCAGTTAAGTATACTTATCTGCCCCATTCCCAAATAATTAGCTGGTTAGGTTGAAATTGAGGGTCTCAATACCGGCCTGTCCCCACATCAATTGACCACTATTTAATCAGTTGCATTGCACTAAGAAAATTGTTGGTCGACTTTCTTCCTTTTTCTTCACAATAAAATTTTGCCTCAAAGACCAATCAATTTTGATTTTCTTGATAACCTTCTGGCTGCATTCCTGATGGCTATTCCCTGGTAGCCCATCAGTCCATATAATGGATGGGCTCTACCAGTACTAATGGTCACTATGGCACCCACCGTCATAGATTGGATTCAACGAGATAGATACTCTTGGCAAATTTTACTCTGTCGTTATTAACTTTTGTCAAAAAATACTGGGATTTTGTGGCCTTAAGTTCACCATCTTCAGGCAAGGATCTTCCCCTTGTCTCCTCAGTCAAATCAGCCCCACATACCAGTGAACTTGTTGAAACCATATCTGTGGTTCCACCCCCTGCAGCAAGACCTCCAGGGTCTGGGGCGGCCTCAATTTGGTTTGTTCTCAGAATGATATTCACTATTGTCCTACACCAACAATTTGTGGTTTCCCAATGCCCAGCTCCATACAACGTCATCCTGTCGACAATTCCTCTGGCATTCTGGCTTGCTTTTTGGGTGCTTAAGCATCCCAATTGGCAGGCCATTCCAAACTTCTTTGCCGTTTCCATGACAATGACAGCCTGGTTCATTTCCTTTTTCTATTTACAATGGCGGCCTAATGGCGCTCGCTGGTTAATTACCTCATAACCTATTTTAACATCATTCAAGAAGCAGCGCCTATGGCATTTGGGCTTGCCAGTTGGGTCTTTGGCATCCAGACTGACACGCCATTTAAACTATACTTGCACTTTTGTGACACTACATGATAAAGACATATCCTTTTTTTAAAAATGCTCAACAAACGTAATCCTACCATAATGAAAAAGAATATGCATTTGCTTTATCAACCTTTCTCTGATGAAAAATATGAAGCTAGAACTAGCACCCTTAAAAAAAGCTGATGAAGGTGGCTTGAAGTGTGTGGATGAGTATCAAGGGGGTTTTTAATTAGGACATGACAATAATTTCCTTAAACAGTCAATTTTTTCCTGTCCACCAAATTGGCAATCCAGGACACCGGGATGAGAATCTCCGCCAGCTCTAAGGTACCAAAGCTCCACTCAATCCTTTAAATACTTGCTAATAACCTTTAGGACAACATGGATGAACTACGCCGTCAGGTTGATGAGGCTATCCTTAAACTGAAATAGGAACCCAGGAGTCAACTGAGGTTAACTAAGACCCTCGTCCCACTATACATGTTCTCCCTGGACCTGTTGGATATTTTAATTTTACTCTCAAATAAAAGTATGTGCGTGGAGCTAAAATAGTCCAATCTAATATGCATTTATGTAGTAAATGCAATGGAGGGCGCTACAAAGCGCCAAAAGTGTCACAAATTCAGACCGTCTCTGATAGTAAGGCTCAAGAAATTATGATGCCCTACTTTAAGGAGTCTACAAACTGGGTGGAACTAAAGAATGCCCTCATCAAAGAATTTGGCAAAAACTTATCCGTGTATAACTGTAAACAGGAGCTCATGCAGATACGCCCTAAGTATGGAAAAATAACATCAGGTTCACTTTACAGTTCTATCATAAAGCTCATGCCCTCACATCTTGTAATTGAATTCTCTTGGTGACGCCACCATCGCTGTCCTCTCCACATTTCAGCATAATGCGATAATTATGCTGTATTTTCAGAATGCAAAAAGTTCTACAAGTCCATACTCGATATTATGAATCCATCATGGAAATGCTTTAGTGAGAGATCTGCAAACACCTAACAAGGGGATCCTGGACCCTATTTATTATGTGGGACATCTCCAGAGATCTAAACCTCACCGCGACCCCTGCTCCTATTGCAGGTTTTTTGAGCATCAGGAAGCCACTTGGAAGAAAAAGGCTGATGAGGCGGAAAGTGGAGTCAGATTAGGGCGTGAGGCACCCTCTTCTGATGACCCTGCACCTCAGGCCCCATCCTCTGTCATTTTCCACATTAAGTGTTGTGCCCTACGCCCAGCTGACAAGGGAGTATGTCACAGATCCATTAACTCCAAATAAAATCTAAATTCCTCTTATTTTTCTCCTCCTAGACAACTTCCGCCAGGGTTTTTTTTAAACTCATTTCCCCATTTTGACAATGAGATTACCCAAAGCAAAGTAGTTGTCTATAAGTTTAAATTATAGCCATATTTATACTGGGGCACTAGTAAACATTATTTCCTCTTGACTGGTGTATAAGATAAAAGTTGCGCTATACCAGAACCAAATTTTAATTTGGAACTGAGTGGCCCCAGAAGACTCTTCCTGGGGTGCTTACTCTGCAATGACCCTACAGTTTTGCTCACTGAATGTGACAGACCTAGCGTTTGCAGTAGATAATGACATTTACAACTTTCTCATCAGAACCCATTCCTTATTAAATTTGATGCCAAAATTTGTTATAAGGATGTATACTTCACTATCCTAGGATACACATTCATTTAAATTTAAATTTTAAATTTATTGCGAGGAAGGCTGACCATGGGACAGACACTTCTGAATTTAACCCAAAAGGAACAGAACTTAGTAACAGGGAAGGCACCCCAGAGAAGCGATGCTATCTCTTGTTGCCAGCGGGAACGCCACTATGGGGAGGGGAGGGAACGTGTGAAGGGGCCGTAGCTACAATTGAACACTTGTGTAGGAAAGGGTCTGATTTGATGAACCAAACTGGGAACCAGGAGGAGACCAGCTGTCAGTGACGCTGTGGGAGGTATCCAAACATCCATGCCTGAAAGTGGTCCACCAAGTGAGACCAGAATCTGTGGACAGCTTCTGGGAGGGTGGGGGTGGAGCCTGCGATGGCATCCAAGATAATCGTGTGGATAGTCCACATGGCGATTGCAACCACCAGAGCATGGAGAGAGGGTGGAAGGGGGAGGCCATTGATAAAGCTAACATATCTCTTGACAGACTGAAGGGATGTGTTTGATCCTGGCCAAGCAGACTTTAGACTTTGCGCCATATCACTTTAGATGTAGGACACTTTTCCATGCGGTGGAACAGCGTTCCATACTGGCCACACACGACGCAGGATGAGTGTAAAGCGTTAGAGCGCTCAGCCATATGGTACACCCGCCTTAGGCAGCGCCACACGTGGGAGCGGATTTGAGGCTGCAACAGAGGATGGTGTGCATATATCCAAATAGTCTTCTGAGTCTCAATGGAGTAAGGGATGTCCATCATGTACAGGTAGTCCACCCTGGATAGGACATGGGGGCGTGTGGGGATCACGCCATCTTGAATGGGTAACCCCTGTACCTCTTGTGTGAACTGAGGAGAAGGGCGGCCTCTCTGGGCTGTGTGTCCGCTAATACGAATTCTCCACTCAGCGCTCTGCATGGAGAGGAGGATTCGTTTGTAGTGGGTTTTAGTCCCGTGAGGACCTGTGGCCGATGGGTGTGAAGCCAGGTATTTAATCAAGGAGTGAGGGTTCAATGGATTGTTAAGGCCCAAGGCGCGGGAGAAGTTGGAGCAGGCTGCGCAGGACCAGTGTTGGGAGGGGAGCGTAGGGGCGTTGACGGCCACAATCCAGGTGCCCAGGATCTTGGCAGCATGGGCTTTGAAGTCGAGCAGGCCCATGCCACCATGATGATGAGGGCCAAACATGACCTCTAACCGTACTGGTGGTGGGTGGCCTGACCAAAGCCATCCTTGCAGAAGGGCATACAAGGATTTGAAAAAGCCTGGGGAGAAGGGGATGGCGTGGGCTCCAAACCAGACTTTGGAGAGGAGCATAGAGTTGGCTAAAACAACCCTGCTAGTAAGGGAAGTAGGGTGGGCTCTGAGGGAGGCGATGCGCTTTGTCACGTTGTCTAGAATGTGACTTTCCATTACTTCTGATGCGTACCCTCCTGCCTCCACCCACACGCCCAGATGGCGGACAGGCCCTATGGTAGGGCGTGGTACGAAGGGGAGCACTAGTGGGGTGGTGTGGGGTGAGCAGGGAGGGCGAGCACGTGTGCAAGCAGATGGGCCTGGCTGGGCACTGGTCGCTGGGGCCCAGCAGGTTTGATACCGACCAAGGAGGATGATTTCGGTTTTGGAAGCGTTCAGTGCAGTATTACTTACCCGGGAATACTCCTGGATGAGAGCTTCAAGCGCGCGTGTGTCTTTATTATTAGACACCCCTACCACACAGTCTTCTGCAAATGCCATCATCTTGACTGGGGCTTGGCCTGGTACATGGACCCCAGTGAGTTGGGCATTCACGTTTCAAAGTAGTGGGTCAAGGCTGAAGTTGTATAAGAGTGGGCTAAGGGGGTCCCCTTGTCATAGGTCCCTTTGAGGGTGGACTACTTCCATTAGGAAGCCAGGGCCACGCACTGCCATTGTTGCAGATTCCGTGAGCAGCATGACCCATTTGATGAAGTGAGGGGGTAAACGGAATAGATGGAGGCAGGCCCTAAGGTATTCCCAGTTTACTCTATCATAGGCCTTTTGTTGGTCCAAGAATACAAGTGCCCCAGAGGCTGTGGACTGACACACATTAGCCACAGCGTGCACGTTATCCCAAATCAACCTTCTGGGGTTGAAACCAAATTGTTCTGGGGAGATGGTGGCAGATGCTACAATCCTTAAACGGTTAGCCATGATTTTAGTTAAAAGTTTTGTATCCGTGTTAGATAAAGAAATGGGGCGCCAGTTGGCTAAATCTAGCTTGTCACCTTTCTTGAAGAGTGTGACGGTGAAGGCCTCTTGTCCTCCTGGTAGGAGGCGCGTTTCCAGAAGGCTCTGGTTAAGTGAGGCAAGCAGCAGTGGGGATATATATTTGAAGTACTTTTTATAGAATTCATATGGAATGCCATCTGGGCCTGGGCATTTTCGGTTTGGTGCACCATGAATGGCTGTCCATAATTTGTTTGGAGTAATCAAATTCATTATTTCCGGGTATTAGGAAATGGTGCGGATGGGGGTTTGGTCAAAAAATTCTGCCACTTTGGTCAGCTGAATTGGATTGGATCGGTATAACTTGGAGTAATGCTTTGTACTTTGATTGCCACTTCAGCTGGCGTATCCACGACGGAATCATCTGATCTTCACACCTGTGTGCAGGCCACGCTCTGGTGTGGTGCAAATTTTTTTAAAAAATTATGCGGTGCACTTGTCGCCCTCTGTAATGCGTTTGGCCCTGTACTGAACACAAACCTGATGTTTGTGTTGCCTTTTGAGCGCGTTGAGGTGGGCAGCTGCTTCCGCCCACTTCCTGCCCCATGCAGGGCTGTAGCCTGTAGCTGGGATGTTGGACTCCAGGTGTGCCAACTCTGCTAGAGCGCGCGAAATGACGGCTAATGTGGCTCATGAGTGTCAGGAGGAGAGAGTGGCGAGAGTGGCGGATGGTATCCTCTTTGAAGGCTGCCCATGTGGAGATGGGGTCCATGCAAAACGGTGTAAAAAACTCTTTTGACAAAGTTGCTGATTCCACCCAAGTGGAAAATCCTGGCGACGCAAGTTTGGGAGGGCAGAGTTTGCACCAATGTGGGGCCTTAGCCATTGTGACAGGTAGGTGGTAGGTTATTGAGACCAGCTGGTGGTCAGAGAATTCAATTTTTGTTATTTGGAAGTGGGATATGAGAGGTTAGAATTTCGCCGGCGTGAGGATAAGGTCTATGCAGGTCATGGACCTTAATTGGCCGTTGTGGACATGGGGGCGCGTCATGTTTTTGAGTAGCAGGGCTTGCCATGGCAGCGCATCCATTAACCCAAGGGTGGCCTTTAAAACGCGAAGTTATACATGACCCTGGGGGGCATGGGAGGAGGAAGGCCAATGGTCCATGGGTGTGTTTAGCCAACAGTTCATGTCGCCAACTATGAAAGGGTCTGGGGGTAATGGGAGGGATTTGACCAACAAGAAAAATTCCCAACGCTCTCGTGCACAGGTTGGGGCATAGATGTTGATGATAGCATGCACCACGTCGGCCCACAAGAAAGTGACAATGAGGACTTGGCCATTGAGGAAGGATTCCAACAATAAAAATTTGAAAAAATGGTTTTTCCAAACTAGCACCCCACAGTGCTCTGACCAAAAGGATAGGGAAGGGAGGAGCACGGTTTTCCAAGCATCCTTGGAACCTCGCGGACAGTGGGACTCCTGGATGGCCAGGATATCCACAGGTAAATTTTTTGTAAAAAACTCAGTTTCCTAGACTGGGACGGTGAGGCCTTGAGTGGCGATATTCAACGTCCCTAAAGTGAAGGTTTCCCCCATCGCACCTTAGGTGTGAGGGGTGGGCACCCAGGCCCACTAGCCTCCTCTAGATCCCCATGGGCCTTCACGGCAGCATGGGTGTTTGCAGCAATGCTATCAGTAGTTTTGTTAATTTTAGCAGAAAGGTTCGCGTTGGCTTTTGCCTTTTCTTTTTGTTTCCCCAATGTTGAACGAATTTTTTGCAGTGCAGATGAGTTCTGTGCACCAACGTTTGGGTCAAAAAAATTTTTTCAGGTAGGTTGGACCCCGAGTTGGTTTCAACTGAAGCTTGGTTGCAAAGATCAGGTGATACGAGTCACCCATCAGATCCTCAGATTGGGTGGCCCAATCGGAATGGGCTTCCCAATCTTATTGGTTGAGGGATTCCAAAGTTGCTTCTGCCACAAAGGTTTCAATGTCCTCCTGGCGTTGGGAGTGTGGGATAGCAGTGGTGACTTTGGCCGCTTCCTTGGCTGCGGCCCTGCAGGCTTGCTTGGCCTTTTTCCACTCTTGTGGGGAGATAGGTTTTACCAGTAGGTAGCAGCCTTGTGCTCCCCACGGGAAAGCCTCTTTGGTGCTTGTGGTTGGTTTGTAGTGCACCTCTCCGCTGGCCATGGCCACTGAGGGGTGCTCTTGGAATGTGATGCCCCCCTTGGTGGGGCATGCATGTGCCTTATGGCTGAATGCATCACAGTGGGTGCAGATGGGGGCGCGCTGTCCACGGTTACCCAGAAAGGGTGGGTGGTATGCCCTTCAATAAAGATATATGTGGAGTGCAGGATCTGGGTTAGATCCTTTACGATCTCCTCAGTTGGGGTCAGAACTGCGTTGGCTTTGCCAGTGCATAGGTGTGGCATCAGCATAAAGAATTGCATCTCAAAAGATTGTATTTCGCCATATATGGTGAGACCATCTTTCAGGTGCTGCTCCAAAATGGCACATTTTAACGTAGTAGGCAAAAAGTCAAATGTGAGGAAAATTTAGTTAAATTTTGTCCATCTGGTGCGTTTGGTTTTGATGACCCATTGCCCTTTGGGGAGGTCAATCACTACATGCACTGCAGCAGCTTCGTCTGCTGCCTCCTTGTTTTTGAAACTAAGGTCCAGCTAACCGCATGACATGGAGTGAGGTGCAATGTACACCGCGGTCGGAAAAAAAGTGTGCACATCCCCACAAACTTTTTCCCATAAAGCTGTTTGTTGGATGTCCAGAAACACACGAACTCCATATTCCACTGACGAGAGTGGCTGGGAGTGCGGCGTGTTGATGTACTGGTTTCATCGCGCTTGCCAAGTGAGGATTTCTGGGGAAATAGAGACCGCCAGTTTTTTGTTTTTTTCTATTCCGCCAGTTTCTCTGGGGCGTTTTTGAACGTTTGAGGCCGCGGGCCTACCACCTGCTCCTCTTACCTTACTTGCCCAACTGCTCCCTGACATGGGCGCAGACTAATATCCTCTTGTGAGATTATCAAACTAGAATCAGACTTGAATTGAATAAGTTGCAAAAGTGATTGCAACGAGAGAGAAAAAAGTTGATACCACATTCATTTTGTGGTTAAATATGCACTTAAAGAATAAGATTAATAGAAACCTAGGAGTTGTTATTGGAACATCAAAACTTAGTTGAGCGGTTTGAGTACTGAGTCATACAAAAAAACTAAACTACCTCCTCTCAGCGCTGATGCTCAGGAGGGAATTGCCATATACTCCAATACCCAGGTCATTATACCCCAAAATCTCAAATCCTAGTACCACTGGAATCTAAGTTACTATTCCTCTATCATTTAAAGAGATTATTGGAGAGCCTAATTTAACTATTTTTGAGTCTCTTACTTTCACGGGTTTGTTAGATCCTGCCTATCAGGGCTCTTAGACATATTGATGGCAAATTTCATAAATCACCTTATGAAAATAACTTAATATCAGAATGTGGCATATGTTCAGACCCTACCTGCTGATCAAGTTGAATCGTTTGCAGGTACAGGAATCTGCACAATTTAGGGATCAACGAGGACACTAACATCAGCCAGGTTGAAGTAAAAATATGTAGCACCATCACCTCTGAGCAGCAGCAGCAAGCGGTTGTGCCAATTGAGGAGTATGCTGACATATTCTCAAAAGGTCGCAATGATTTTTGAAGGATGAAAGGGGTACATAATAGAGTGTTTATGAGCGACTCAACTCCAATCCATGCTTGTCCCTCCATGAAATTGAAATTCAAAGAAGCTCTAGTGACCAAGGAATTAAAGCAACCCTTGGACGCTAAATTATGAATCACAAAGTCATTAAGCCTCGCCATTGGTGATTATACAGAAAAAGTATGAGTCAATGGTAGTAATGGACTACCGCCAGTTGAATGCCCTTATGCAAAAAGGATAGTTATCTACTGCCCTGAATCGATGAATGATTGTGGCTTTTGGTAGGTTCCCAATTTTTCTCTGTAAAGTATTTTTCCAGTGGCTATTGGCATATTGGGCTTGTGCTAAAGGATTGGGAGAAATGTGCCATCATAACAAGTGAGGGGCTGTTCAAAACCACAAGAATGTCCCAAGGGCTATGCAACGCCCCAGCCACGTTCCCAAGGGCGATGTATGGCCTTTTAGGGGACTTGAAAATGTCATGTGTGTTAGTTTACCTTGGTGACGTGACCATGTTCTCCTGAACCTTTAACCAACACCTTATTCATTTGAAGAAGGTGTCTGAATGCCTCCACTCCATTTCGTTAAAGCTAAAGTCAGCCAGATTCTGGCCTTTCCAAACGTATATGGAGCTCCTTAAAATAAGGTTACTCAAGAAGGAATCTAACCTTGCCAGACATAGTGGTCACAATTGAGAGGATAAAATGACCTTCAGTTTATGTGATATCCAGGTGTTCCTCAGGATGTTCAGCTTAAATACAGTTTATCCCCCACTTTGCCAAGCTCGTTGAACCCCTGAAGTATCTGCTCCAAAAGGAGGTTCCATTTCAATAGGAGGAGATGCAACAGCTGTTTTAATGCTTTAAGAAAAGTTCTCTTAAGTACCCATATATTAATCAATCCTGTGTTTGACCAACCGTTCATCCTGTTTGCTGACGCTAGTGATATGGCTGTTGAGGCTATCCTAGCGCAACTTGATGTGAATCAAGTTGATCAACCTTTAGCATATTTTAGCAAAACGCTAACTTTGGAGGATTTGAATTAGAGCTTAAGAGCGTGAGTGCTTAGCTGTCCTACTTGACATCAAGAATTTCTTTCCTTTTTATATATGGAAACTATTTTAAAGTAGCTACAGATTATGCATCTCTACGATGGCTATGACATATGAAGGACCCAGATGGATGGCTGGCTGGCCCTCTGGGCACTCAAACTCAAAGGCTATGTCTTTTCCATTGAATATTGTGCCAGAAAAATACACCAAAGCACCAATGGACTGTTCCAATTGCTCATATTGACTTTCTACGCCTCTGAAGAGAATTTAGTCTATGATCTCATTGGGTAACCTGAGGGAGTGGAGTCAAGAAAATCCTGCAGTTCAGAAGCAGTTAAAGAAAACGACTGAGAAGACTCAAATTGAAGATGGTTTGTTATAAAAACAGGTTGGCGAATCTTGGTTGCCTTAGCCCACTCTTCAGCTAGGACAGAGAACACTTTGGAGAGCCATTTGATTGTAGGCTACGGTGCTTCTAGAAAACTCATCAATGGTTGCAAATGCGATGCTATTGGGAGGGGATAAATGAGATTATTTAAGATGTTATTGTCACCTGTCTCATGTGTGCTAGCCAAAACCTCTTGATCTGCCATATCAACATCAGGTCATGGGTCCTACCACCCCATTTGATACTGTCAGCATTAACGTTGTTGGTCCTTTATCTACGCCAATGTACGGCCACCAATATATCATACTGGTGGTTGACCATTTCACAAATGGGTTGAGACCATCTTTATTACCTCGCCCACTTCTAAAACAACCACTTCATTTTTACATAAACAAGTCTTCACCTTTCATGGTAGCCCAAAGGTACTACTTTCTGACAATGGCACCAACTTTGTCTCCCAAGTATTCGTTGACCTCAATACCATGATGGGCACCTATACCTCCTTAACTGATGTATATCACCCCACTACTAATGGAGCAGTGGAATGAGCAAATGGAACTCTTGTTGCCATCCTCCGCAAAATGGCTCACTCTGGCCCAGGCTAGTGGAATAATTACTTCCCAGTGGCCCTCCTGGCATACTGCGTGAGTTCAATATTGGACCATACAGATGTCTCCATTTTAAACTCTATTTGGGTGGAAGAAGTTCTTTCCCTCAAGTATCTAATTCATATTGGAGACCTCCATTCCAGAAGCAAACTGAGCTAGTGATACAAAGGCTGGTTGTTGAACTATTCCAACTGCAATCACTAGTTGTCAAGTCTATGAGGACTATCAGCAAACAATAAGAAGATCTAATCAATTTTTAAAAAAATTGCCTAATTTTAAGCTGTGAGATCTGGTGCTGTTCTATCACCACTGACCAGGAGATCAGGTTCACAAACCTGATATGATATATCAGGACTGTATTGAGCGATCTATTTTTAAGAACTGGAGTACTCAATTGCTTCCATCCAATCAGGCTCTGTGATAAATTGAGTCCATACTGATTCCTCCTCAACTATGTCCTTCCTTGATAAGATTTTGAGGGGGGCATTGTCAGGAGTGATAGGATTTGGGCTATCTTGAATGAGGTCTGAATAGTGAATAAAATACAATTTACTGAAGGCAATACCATTGATGCGGAGGCAGCTAGAATTGCCACAAGTGTTGAATCCCAAGACAAGCCACCAAAGGCCCAAACCCCTTCCAAAAACTTGCTAAGATAATTTCTAAAGATATTTCCAGTTGGTGGATTTCTAAATCTACCAAACCAATTGTGAATGATTGTTCCCAGCCAGATCCTTTTAATTTTTCCATTTCACTCTAGAAATTAAATATTCTATGCAACTATGAACCTTGACTAAATCCTATAAATAGCCCTAAATTTGAAACCAAATGTATTTCACTTTTATTCAAAGTTTTGCTTAGTTGATACTAGAGATTTTGCCTGCCTAATAGCAGAGATTTGACTTGCTAGAAGTTACTTTCCCATCAAGAGATTTACCTAAGGATAAAAGTCTACTAGGTGATTTGGCTAAAAAGCTACTAGCAACTAATAAGTGTGTAGCTTTTGAAGGGCTCAGCCTTCAAATTTAAATAAAAGCTTTATAATTAAATATGCCCATGCTTCCTTATCACTTGGCGAGCAGTGGGAATCCTGAATCTCCAGGATGTCCATATGAAGGTTTTTAGATAAACTCAGTTTCTTGAACTATTATGGAAAGGCCTTGAGCCCCACAATGACAATGTACCAATTTCTACTGTTTCTCTCATTGTACTTCAGGAGCAATGGGGAGAGCCCCATGCCCTACCCCTTTACTTTCCATGGGCACTGATGCATCCATACTATGAATACCATACTGATGCGCAGGGAAAATAGTGTATCCAGCAACCTTCAAGGATGTAGGTTTAAGTTTTTTATTTTTGAGTGAACAAGTTTTTCCTTTGTGGTGCACTTGTGGTGCACCAGCAGTGGGTTCATTTAATCCATTTGTGATTATTTTTGGGAAAAATCAGTCCTGGTCAGTGTGCAGGTTACATGTGTGGGTGTGTGAATCCCTGAGTTGGGCCAAGGGCTGATAATTGACATAATCTGGTTGACTGGCGTATTGGGGTAGGCAGATATGTAAAAACTCTGCCTTGGCATCTTGAATCTGTTCAGGTGAGATGGAGGTCACCACCAAGGCCGCCGCCTTGGTGGCAGCCTTATGGGTCTGTATGGACTTCTTGTGTTCCTGTTTGGAAACATGCTTAATTTTAAGCTACTAACTTTTCTTTATCCCAATGAAAGGCGAGAAAAGTATCTACTACCCAGCTGTTGTTGGTGGAAGATTTATCCATCGCCTCAAAAACATACTCATAATTTTTGATGCCATCTTTTACAGGGCAGGTGTGTACTTTATGATAAAAATCATGACAGAAGGTGCATATGGTTGGTGCACAATCCAATGTTGCCCAGAAAGCTTGATTCTGATACCCATCAATAATTAGGGTAGTGGAATGAGGATTTAGCAAGGTCCTCAGAAATAACTGTATTCATTGCAAAACCTGAAAAATCCTTACTGGTACTAAGGGTAGGTATAACTATAAAGTGGTGCATTTTTGAATGATGTGATTTCTCTGTAGGTGTCAAAACCAGCATGGAGGTGTTGCTTGATGACTTTGCAAGCCACGTTCTTAGGGATGTAATCAAAAGAAAAAAATTATGTTTAGATTGTGTCCAGCACGTGTGCTTCATCTCAACTACCCATTGGCCATTTAGGAGATTGAACACAACATGCATATGTGCAGCATCATTTTCCCCTTCTGCTGTTTTAAATCTAAAATCTAACTATCCTAGGCCATAGTATGAAGTGCCATATAAATGGCGTGCGCGAAGAATTTGTCCAAATTTTTACAAAACTTTTTCTGAAAGGGGTTTTAAATCCATCTTTAGGAAAAGTTGAACCCCTTGTTCACTAAAAACAACAGTTTATAATGGTGCATATTAATATACTTGTTAACTTTGTTTGTCATTACAAAAAAACCTGGTGGGTAATTCAAAACAGGTTTTTCTTGTGCTTGTTAGACAAATGGTTGTTCAACTAGGAAGTGAGAATTGTTTAAAGGAGAACTGCTCTTAGTTTTGATTTAAAAAAGGCCTATCTGATTCTTTTAGTTTTTTGTGTGCCCGTTAGGGCACCCAGTGCAAGCAACTTTGCGAGATGAAACCTGAGGTACTGCCTCCTACCTCACTGGGGCCGCACAAATCTAAGCACCACCGAAGTGGGCCTGACCACAAGTGGGGTGGCTCATACCACCCCAAAACTGACATATTCCTTACTGTTTGGTATACCAGGTAGCAAAGGCTACCCAGCCAGTTCAAAGATATGCCTCCCATCCCTTACTGCGAGTAATGAGATCAGACTGACCCCTCAAGTTGGACTTACTTGAGGAAGAGGATTTGCATAGCTTTCTACAGCTATTTCTAGACGTCGCTTGACTATAGCCAGGGAGCTTGTTGCCTGGATTCCTTCTGAAAGGAAGCAACGCTGGTTTCTGGCAAGCCATAGACCATACATTACCTCCCCCATATCGTGTACCAGACCCTGAACCCCTCCTTGTCTGCAAGCAGACTTGGTGGGGCATACGCAGTCAGGATCTCTGGCCATGTAAGATGACCAGAGGATAACTTACACCCTGGTGGTATGCTTCATACCAAAGGAGAACACTACTCCACACAGCATCCGCTGCCGGACACTCTGTGAAGATGTGCTTTGCCATCTCCTCACCTCTGAACACCTTACAGGAATACATAAGGTCATCCTCCTTATGCTTACTCTACTTACGCAGATTCGCCCCAGTAACCAAAATGTTACTGTGGAATTGGAAGAAAGTTCTGAACTGGTATAGACCAGCATCCCTAAACCCTCCTCCCCCACAGGTCCATCAGGCCAGGTCACATTTTGAACGTGACTTGAAACAAGTACGTCAAGAAAAGCTTTCTGTCTTTTAGCTTCTGGAACCTGACAGTTGTGAAATCTGAAAGGCAGACACCGCTACCTCCCCCACATTGAGCCAATCCTGAAGGACAAAGTGGATTTCCATTTGGGGTATCTCCAGCCTTATCTTCCTCGCAGGAACACCCACCTATCCTGCCCTCCACATCCTTCTGAACAAGCTTCCCCAGCCCCTAATGCAGCCAGAGAAGGAATTGCTTCCCTCCAGCAAGAATGCAGTTCAGTTGCTTCCACAACATCCCATGCCTTCCTTACCAGCACCTTGGAGGTACTGGCAACACCTTTAGCTGCTTACACCCTAAGCAACCTCCAGCCATCGCCATCAAGGAGGTCCCCCCAGTGAACCGCCCCAATAAAGTGCTTGAAGGCCTTGCGCAGACAAGGTTTCATCTCCAGTCCCCAAGCTCCTCCACAAAGGGGAATTGCCCAGATCCTTTCAATGGTACACTCTCCACCCTCCAATCTACCCTTGATGCACACCCAAGCTCTAAAGTAATCCTTCCAGTAGCCTGGTATGTTCCCCGCGCTTGGAATGGCCCCTTGATTGATGCCCCAGCTGACACCAAGATCCTTGTTTGTTCTGTCCTTGCAAGCCTAAGACAGTCCTCCAGTATTAGAGACCAACAGATAGAATTCCCTCCTGAGTGACCCATGCAATCCATTTCAACTGCAGTGCTTTGATCATACTCCCAAAGTTAATCAGGCTGATAACCCCTTCTTCACCTCCTGACACAAGTTAGATAAACATGTTTTTTACGCCCACCCTCCCAAAATGAACTGGATGATTGAACTCTGTATTCTCCTGATGGAAGATGCCAGCAGTGGAAAAAAATTTGGCAATGTACCATAGTCTGGAAAGAATGAAAGTGTTCATAACAATGGCCCTACCTCAATAAGATAAATTGAGACATTGCCACTACCAAGCTGCTTTTTTAAGGTCAGCTTCAAATTTGAGCCAAATTTCATGTGGTAACGCCTGCCCAGGGATGGGACACCTGAGTTACAGAAACTCCTTTCCTGTTGTCATCCAGAGGATTGAGCTCTTTGGTGCCACACCCAACGTCGCCATTCTGCCAATGGGCCAAGCCCTGGATTTTGACAGATTGACCTTAGCGTTGCTTGCGTTCTGGTACATCTTCAAGATGTTCATCACCACCTTCTCCTCCTCCTCCGATGAAACATAAATCCACATATCATCTTAAAACATTGACTGATAGTACTCCTTGACGTTGATGGTAAGTTTCCTCCAGTCCAACCTTCTGAGAGCCACTGAAAGGGTCTCTATTGCAAGGGCAAACAACAAGGGATATAGATGGTCTCCATGACGCACGCCCCTACACACCTTAAAGGGGTGGGAGAGGGCCCCATTGATATTAACAACTGATGAGGCCTTCTCATAAATTGCTTTAAGCAGTCTCGACAAATTCCCCTTGATTCCAACCCTACTTAACACTTCCAAAAGAAACTCATGATTCACCCGATCATACGCCTTCTCTTGACCAAGAAACAGTAGCCACCCACTCTGGTCATACTGTAATTTACCACTCTTCTATCAGGCGAAGCAGAATCGAGTTTTCAGTAATTGAGAATCATGGGATAAACCCATTCTGCTCTTTCCCAATAACGTCTGCCACAACCCCCTTCAGTCGATTGGTTAGGATCTTCATTAAGATCTTATAGTCAACGTTAAGCAGAGTCAAAAGCTGATAATTCCCCATGAGGGAGGGATCACCCTTCTTATATAACACCACCATCACACCCTTTGAAAATTCTGGCTTGATTATACTGGAGGCTAGAAGTTGATTGTAAAGCTCAGCAAGCATCTCAGACATTTCTTCCCGAAATAACTTGAAGAGCTCAAAGATCAACCCATCCTCTCAGGGAACCTTGCCATTCTTGCCCTTGTGGATGGCATCTGACACCTAAAAATTGTGGATTTTACTACAAAGGTGCAGCTGAGTCTCCTTTGGCAGTACCCCCAGTCCACTTGAGAGTACTTTGGATGCCTCTGGGTCATTCTCAGAAGGTCCATAAAGGTCCTCATAGTAGGATCTGGCCACCTCAGCCATGCGAGCTGCATCCTACACCTCAACTCCACCATCACAAAGCGACAAGATCTTCGCTGAGGGTCTAAATGCTCCTACTGCCTTGCTGAGTAAGGCCACATTGTTGTTAAAGTCCTCATCCCTTCTATACTTCCTTTGTTTGAGGCGATCCACCATGAAGGCTACCATTGATTTCACATATAATTCAGCCTTGGTCGTGTAAGCAGATGCCCCAACGTCCATGACCAGCTTGCAGGTACCCTCAAAGCTCCTCTCCAAGGTTTTGTACATCTAACGCATGGCCCCTAGCCGCCTTCCAAAGATTTCACAAACCACCTTTAGATCAGCCTTCATCCACAACCATTTTACTGGCACATCTGGCTTTCCCACAATCTGGCTTCTCCGCCACCTCACCTTATTCCTCATGATATCCTGAAGTGGATTCCACTTCAGGTGTTCAAGGCTCAGTCTCCAGATCCCTTTCCCCACAGAAGCAACCTGAGGATCACTAATCTGTAGTTTCAGAGGCCTGTGTTCTGAAGCACCTGGATCATGATTCTAAAGGATCAACTTGCAGCGACTCAGGAGAGGATGGGGCACTGACGCAAGGTTAATGCGGGAGAAATGATCCCCCTGGATGTGAGTCTACCCAGTCTCCCCCTCCTCACCACGGCCAGCTCTCCACACATCCAGTAGGCTGAGGTTGATCATTAAACCGGCCAACTTGTGGGCTCCAGGATCAGAACTCCAGTTGCCTGAAGCTTTAATCCTGTCATCCCTAAAGCAGAAACAGTTCATGTCTCCCCCCAGCACTACGGACCCCCTGATGCCTTCCTCCTGGATCCTCAGGCCGACCTTCTGAAAGAAGGCCTTACATTCAGATATAGAACTGGGCGCGTAAATGCTGATAAACCAAATTGATTCCTCTCCAAACAGTGACATTACTGCCACTGCTCTTCCAGGAACCAATACCCTTTCATCCAACACCTTAACCTTGTCCGCCCACCAGACCAAAATACCCACTTTGGCTTCTACCCCTCCCTCTTTCCTTCCCCTAAGGGCGAGTCTGAGTTTGGTTGATCCACTAAGTGAGAGCAAAATGATTGCTTCAGAGGAGACTGGAAAGCCCAGTCCTCTTCCACCCCAGGTTTGGACTTAGTCTCAGTGAGGAATCTGATATCTATCCCATGTTGTTGCAATTGGAGTTTCATCCGCTGCCGCTGCTTGAGTCCATTCAGACCCCAAGTGTAAGCAAATTCAACCCTGATTGCATAGGTTCAAAACCAAAGAGGTTTCGGTGTTATGATCTGGGGGGTCTTTATTCTCTTCCACCTCATCTGGTTTAGTGGGACCACGTTTCTTCCTCCCTTCACAGTGCTAGACTGGGGTGGGGTGGAGGCTTCTCAGTCATAGTAGCCTCCAGAATCTTAACATTGCCAGGGTCCTCAATAGACCCCTCCACTTTGGTTGGAGGCATTGGGTTAGAAGGCATTGGCCCACTATTGCTAGCAGGCAACACCTCCCTTACCTCCGCCTCTTCCCATACGGGCCTTGTGTGCTCTGTCACACCCACATCCCTTATGGTTACTCGCCTCTTACACGATCAAGTGATGTGGAGAACCCCATCCGTTTATGAGGTGACCGCTTCCATAATGTCCTTTGCAGACTGTGACAAAGCACCACTCAGATCGATTTGGAGTCTAGCTGCTTCCTTCACCTTCTGGGAATGCTTTGACTCCTTTTTGACCTTCCTCGCACTTTTAAGCACTACAGTCACAGCCTCCAAAGTGATGCCAGCTGCTGCATACTCCCTTGATTTGGCCGACATCTCAGTTAGTTTCTCCAACGCCTTCTGGAGAGCCAACTTATCCTTCTCAGAGGGAGCCATTACTGGCACCCCCACGCTAGGCCCACTAGGCTTTGCCACTGCCACAGGAGGTTGAACCTGAGAAATTTGGCTCTGACGTGCCCCTTTGCACCACACAAGAAGCACCTGTCCAGCGGTACCACAAAGACACTCCAGGTCCCCACAGTGACTAGATGAGGCAACTCCCCATATTATTTCAAAAGTATAACCTTCAAAACCCAGCCCCCAGATCCTACGGTGAACTTTATCAAGATACCGTCATTCTGCTTCAAGTTCTTTGCCAACTGGTCCTCATTAAAGAAGATCACTCTGCCAAAGCATTTCAGCTGAGACATCATGGCCCCTCTAGTAATCACAGATGGTACGTCCCTCAGAATGAACCTTTCAATCTCAGTGCCAATGTAAAGACATACGGCTTCCTCATTCTTTGTGCTCAAACTGGCAGCTATAACCTGTTCCTTTTGAAGCTTAGACTGGAAGGTCATAAGTTTCAACACAGTAGCCAAACGTGAAATATGGTTTGGGGAGAACCCACACAACTCAATCACCCTGACCAGGAGCATTTCCTAAGACCACCCAGTCATCGCTTCCACGGCGTGAACCCTCTTGAGGCTCTCCACCATGATCGCTATTAGATCCTTGGATAGGCCAGAGTTCCCCACTTCAGAAAAACTTGGTTCTGACACCAAATCCATTAACTGCTGCCGCTGCTAAGGAGACTGAAGCCCCCAGTGCAGCAGAGGCCACCCCACTGTTGGTTTATTAATGGAGTTGGTCTCTCCTGCTTGTTTTTGTGACGAAGTTTGCTCTCTGGGCCCTATTTGTGTGGGAACCATCGCAGCCCTTTTGGATCAGTCCATCATTTTGGTACGTGAGTGCTCTTGCCTTTTGCTGCACCAGTGTAAGCCCACATAAGCTACTGGCCGCTATCTAGGTTTCAGGCCAACCTAGAAAACCGCGGTGATTATTATAGATAGGTGAGCTGGAGCTCAGCCAATCAGGATTTCCCCACCCTTGTCACTGAGACCTGCTTTTGCAGCGCCCCACCATGTAGAGAAGTAGTGTGACAGACAATATGCCTAAGACTTGACTTTCCCTTCCTGCCCATATTTCCCCATTAGAAAGTGGAAGCACCTGCAAGAACAGGTTGGGTTACAGTCATTAGATTCCATCCCACTCCCCATCCAGGCCACTACAGGACACTTCTAGGGCGCCTCTCTGGACTCTGGCGTTGGCTACTCACCCATATTTCCAAGAGCTTTCCTTGGACATGCCATGTGAAGGCCCCAGCTTACCCTACCTAGCTCCCGCCTATCTGATTCTCAATGGAATCTGGCCTCTTGGAGTAAAGCAATTACTCCCACTCCTTGGACAAACAGGCCTACAACTAGTGATAGGATTATGATAAATTGCCAGCAGAATCAAGGAAGCCATTCAGAGGTCCCCTGCATCCTACATCCAATTTAGTCTAAAATCTAACAAGGAGACCAGCCCATTTTATAGGCCTAAAGGGGGTAATACCAGGTGAAACTAATTTAACTAATGGTAATTGGCTAAAATTTATTAAATCTTTACCTCACAGCCTTGCCCTACCTATCTTGACCCTCCATCAGCCGTCCCATCAAAGAAAGGTTTGTTTTGAGAGCTCTGATAGGTCAAACCCAAATATTTAATAAATAGGCTCAAAGCTAATAATGAAGTATTCGCCTATCTCACTTTAAGCCTTGAGCTAATTTAAACACCAAGCAGTGCAATCATAAGAGGGGCACTTTTTATACTCTCACCACAACTTATTAAAAAATCATAAAACCCAACAATTGCTTATCTATTATAAGTTTAATTATTTTAGTTAATGGTAAAAAACCCCCTCATTTATTTTGGCAGTTCAGATAAATACTTATCCTGCCATATTGTTGATATAGGTGGCTAATTAGCACCTGCGAGCATACAAAAAACCCTGATTCCAACAGTGCTTGTCCGCTGGATTAATCAGGAGCGATTTTAACCTTGGGCAGTGCAAAAACCAGCCCTGTGCCTTTTACCACACTTGCCAAAGCCTTAGCATCGTTTGGGCGTTCATTCATCTTTGCCTTTACAGACTATCAAGCTACATTATTAAATTGAATCAGTTGCAATAGTTGTCACAGTGGGAAAGAAAAGTTATCTATAAATATATTCTGATAATTATATTTTTCTGATGACTTCACAGTACACTTTCATTATGTGACCTCTATTTTTATTCTATTTGAGGCGGGCCAACCTGGGGATGATACTGCACTGATTAAGGGAAATTGAATGAATGGGAAAGGAGGATAAAATCCAGAAAAAACTCCACGTGCGGTGTATGATAGGCCAGGAACTCCATGGACCGCCTTTGCTATTCGCTATCTCAGTTCAGGGCATTGGTGCACAATGCCAACACAATCATAATTGTCCCCTACCCAAAGTTCCAGTACTGGAATCAAACTCAGGGAGGCAGTGGTAGAGGTCCATACTCTACCACTTGGGTATCCTCCCCTATTATGTGACCTCTATCAAATATAGTTCTTTGGTGAAGAGGTGGTATTTTGACATGATATATGTCCTATGGTTGGGGGGGTAAGTTCAAAGTATGAGATCATAGTGTGATGAGCTTAAATGATTATTGGTGTGGATAGTTTTTGCATAGGTTAGCCAATAAAAACAAATAAATTTAAAAATGAAAGATTGTAGATGGTGATCAGTAACTTTGCCATAGATTGACCAATTAAATCAACCAATCAATATTATATATATATATTGATATGATATATGTCCTATGGGTGGGGGGGGTAAGTTCAAAGTATGAGATCAGACCTGATGAGCTTAAATTACTATGGGTGTGGATTATTTTTGCATAGGTTGACCAATAAAATCAACCATATCTAAAATGAATTTTGTAAATGGCGATCAGTAAATTTAGCATAGAGTGACTGATTAAATCAACTAGATCTAAAATGAATTTTTGTAGATGGCAATCAGCAAATTTACTATAGATTGACCAATTAAATCAACCAAGCAAATAAAATGAGGTATTATAAATAGATATCTAAAAGTTTACATATAATTGATTGATAAAATCAATTAAATAAAAACTAAATAAGTAAAAACTGCCAACCTTATCCCTGAAATATTGAACTAATCAAGTTGACTGAACAATCATATATATATATCATAGAATATTTATGTCAAGTTTTTCTGAGATTGGCAAATTCTCTAGGAGTAGGTGTTGAAATAAACATGCATTTATAAAGATCTATTTATAAGATGATTTCCTAAACCACCACAACTAAAATGCTAGCTAATTTAATCTAAATCAATTAAAATCTAATATATCTGCCAGTTACTTGCCTGCTGCCATACACAGTTTTAGTTAGGCTAATCCAACCATTACTTAAGTAATCTAGCCATCATAGGTATTATTCTTTTAAAAGTTAAATGACAAAACACAATGATAGTATCATATCATAACGGTAGATAAAATGTTAAGAAAGTTTCTAATAACCTTTAGCCATAAGGCATATATCATGCACTTAAGTTTTTTACCATAAGGTAAAACTTGAATCATTTTTTGACAAGGCTTTTGAAACTATTAGCTCAGCACATTAGTTAGCTCTAACCTTGCATAATAACTGTTAAAGGTATTACTGTTAGCAATAAGGACAATTTTATCTAAGTTTCATCAACTAAGCCAGTTTTAAGCTCTATGATGTGGGCTTGTATCAATATAAAAAGGTCATTTCCGGAATCATAGGATAGATCCTCTTGGATGGACCATACATAGCGCTTTACCAATATGAAAAAAATTTCTCAAGTCCTTAACTATTGAAGTCACTATTAACTAGTTATATATCCAATTCATTAAAAACACTCCTCTAAAGTCACTTTTTGAAGTTAATAATGTTGGGCATTTAGACTTTAACGAAAAGTGACATTGCAGAAAAGTATTTTATATATAGCCAGTTTATGAAAATTGATTTTAAACCTACAGGTAGGAAGTATTGAATTTAATTAAATTAAATTCATTTTCAATCCGGATATTTATTATTCCATTGTGGTTTATATTCAAAAATTCATATTGGTCTCACTTTTTTATAATTTTAAATATGGTACCCCAAGGGTTTACAAAATATTAAAAACCCTATCTTATATTCTTTATTTCTGAGTTCATGTACTCTCTATCTTTTCAGCTATAAGTAGCTCAATCAAGAGTTTTGGCCCCTATTTTCATAACAATTATAAGTACTTATCTAATACATTTGTCATTATATTTCCAGAATTACCAACCCTTATTAGCATCATCTATCCGCAGGCAGTAAACCTTGACACATTATAAGTGAGAAAATATTGAGCTAATAACCCTCTTGTATATCCCATACAATTACTAGTTGTACGTCATATGCAGAAGTTCTGTTACTCTGTGGATTGTGTTTTGGATACGTAAGTTCTCTCATTAAAAAACATTCTTTCCTTAGAACACCGTTCTCTTAAAACTTTAGGAGGTTGTATATATGCATTTAAAATGTGTAGAAAGTATAATTGGGAGTTTTAACTCTTAGCAAAAAGAGATGAGAATAAGGTCAACTTTGAACGTAGTTGGCCAAAAATTGCTGAACGACTGTGAACTTCAACTCCAACCTTTTTAAATTGGAGATATAATCATAATAGGAACTATTCAATCTTTCTCTACCAGCCTTGTAGACCTCGCTCAAGTTTTGGTGGAACTGCATATAGCGGGTGTAGAATTTGATGGGGTCGGTTCTATCCAAATGCTCTAAAGTTTGGGATGCGGTGTCCATGGCGGCATATTGGATGAGCTCAATCTGGCGGATCTGGTTAAAATAGATGTTGCGGAGGGAGTTGCGGACGGCGGCGCTTAGCTTATCGAAGAAGAGTAGCGCACTCAAAGGATCCAATTTTCGGTTTTTCGATAGCTCGTCATTAAACTTTATAAACTCGTCGTTCCCATAGTTCATCACATCATCTTTATGGGCATCCAGTAAGTTTATGGCAATAGTTTTGGTTTCATTGGCGTCCTCAGAAAACTTGAAGTGACGCTCCACTTTCCAGTAGTTATAAAACAAGTATGACTCGTATAACTTTTGATCCGTGGGTTCCTTACTTGCGTCGCCCATACTCATACGTACACGTCTAGGTTTTGCATGGGAAACTTCTTGCTTATACAATGGTTGTTTATATTCATTTGAAGCACAGAATCCGAAAAGTTCGAGTACAGCCACCAGTAAATAAACCTTCATTTGACTTTTGTTTATCAATCATGTGGACGATAAACTTTATATATCCATTCTTTATTGATGGAATTGTGTAAGCATGTGGCACAGCATTAGAACTTCAAAATAAAATCGAACCTTCAACGAATGTGTATCTACACCTGGCTTTACATCTAAACATTCTATATACAGTCCAGTGGCCTTTATAAGTTTCGCGTTCTAGAGCTCCAGATAATTTTTTATTACTAGCTGTCAAATTATCAAAATTATCAAAATTATGTTTGAATTTCTTTTTAATTCTAGTGAGTTATGTGTACAATTTATTCAAAATATAGAACTATGAACTCCGCGTCTCTAGTAACTTGAACCAGTAGTTATCAATATAAGCAAATACTAGTTTATGTACAACGTAAAGGATCATATTCAAGATTTATATTAGTTCGTGTTTCTAAAGAACTTGACAAGAGCTTAGATGTTGCTATTGTGCACCAGAAATGGGATTTGCGCCTACTATTCTATAAGCAGCTCTGTCACCCATCAACTTGATTGGTCCTGTAGAAAATATAATAAATTATATGGGATCAGAGGATAATTCATTAAACATGGCGTGGCTTCATGTTTATACCAAAAGATTCCTATAGTTCACGTTTGCTATTTCATTGCATCTAAGAAAGTAATTATTTTGACGAATATCAAGTATTTAATTTCAATCAAGAACTAATCCAAAAGTCTCCTTCACTGACCCTATTACCAAATTCATAGTATCCATTAATTGTAGCAACTCCTCATTTAAATCATCTAAAAGCATCTAATATAATGACATAACATAGTGTATATAACAAATATAATTTAATTTATTCATAATAAATAACAGGAGTGAGCGGTGGCATAATTGGTAGAATGTTCAAATACCATCCCGCATGCATGGGTTAGTATCTTGCCCCCGCACATATACTGGTATTTCAGCTGTGGACTCAAAGGTGAATAGGTAAGCAAAATTTCTAAAATCCTTGCTTTTCCAGAGATAGACCATCTTTTATCCCAAAGCAATTAGAAAACTTTTATGTAATGAAGTTCCATCCACCAAGTTTTAGGTCAATTGTTCTTAAATTATTCACTTGTTTTGATAGTGTCTGACCCTTTTTAGCCTACCTCCAAAATATATATAAAGATAACTATTTTTTTAGTACTAGATGGTCCCTATAAAGATAACTATTAATGCTTTTTAATCTACCCTTAAAAATGATAAGTTCTATATAGCAGTTGAGTTATTTTATATTATCTTCCTGCTCATTCCATAAAATTCTAAAATAGAAAATTTCTTTAGTAAAATTTAAGGATTCTAATAATATTTTTGGTAAAATCTATCACCAGGTCAGCTTACCTCAAATAAACAGGACAAAAGATTCTAAGAATCTAAGATTAGTACTTTTTATATTGAGAGGTATTAGGATAGTCATGAGCTAGTTACTTCTCTTATATACAGTTCAATTTTTAACTAGCTATATATTAATATATAAATGACTATATTTCAAGGCTAATGATAGATGTTCAGTTTTAATTGATAAAGCTAAAGTTGATATAAAAAATTATTTAAGTTTTACTTTATGGTAAAAAACAAAAGTGCATGATATATGCCTTATGGCTGAAGGTTATTTGAAACTCTCTTAACATTTTATCTACTGTTATGATAGGATACTATCATTGTATTTGTCATTTAACTTTTAAAAGAATAATACTTGAGACGGTTAGATTACTTAAGTAATGGTTGGATTAGCCTAACTAAAACTGTGTATGACATCAGGCAAGTAGCTGGTAGCTAGAAGCAAATTTATTTAATTTTATAAAATTTGGTAGCATTTTAGTTGGTGGTTTAGGAAATCATCTTATAAATAGATCATTATAAATGCATGTTTATTTCAACACCTACTCCTAGACAATTTACCAATCTCAGATATACTTGACATAAATATTCTATGACATATATATATGATTATTCAGTCAACTTGATTAGTTCAATATTTCAGGGATAAGGTTGGCAGTTTTTACTTATTTAGTTTTTATTTAATTGATTTTATCAATCAATTATATGTAAACTTTCAGATATCTATCTAAATTACCTCATTTTATTTTTCTGGTTGATTTAATTGGTCAATCTATAGTAAAACTACTGATTTTCATCTACAATAATTCATTTTAGATCTAGTTGATTTGATTGGTCAAATTATAATACAATTACCAATTGCTATCTACAATAGTTCATTTTAGATATGGTTGATTTCATTGGTCAATATATGCTTAAATGATACACATCCACACTAACTTAAGCTCATCATGCTATGATCTCATACTTGAACATACTCCTGTCATGGAAATGGCAGAAGAAGTTTAGACCAGCCTGCCAGTCAGGATGCATAAGCACCCAAAAAGCAAGCCAGAATGCCAGAGGCATTGCCAACTGAATGACTTTATATGGAGCTGGGCATTGGGAAATGTCGAATTGTTGGTGTAACACAACAGTGAGAATGATCCTGATGACAAACCACAATGAGCCCACTCCTGACCCAGGGGGCCTCCCTGCAGGGGGTGGGATCACAGAGATAGTTTCAATAAATTTTTGGCATAATAGGTCATTTCAACCGGGGAGGCAATAAGACAGATTCTCTCTTGCAATTGGCAGACATATGGCCACAATATTCTCATGTACTGTTGCCGGAAGTTCATGATAACGGGGTTATAGAGCCAAAAATATCAGACTCGCTGAATCCAATTGACTATGGAGGGGGCCATAGTGACCATAAGTACTAGTAGAGCCCATCCGGTATATGGACCAATGGGCCACCAGGGAAACGCCATCAGGGATGCGGTCAGAAGGAGTAATACAATAAATTTTGTTTGTTTTATTAGCAAAATTTTTATTGAAGGGAAAAGAAAGAAAATCAACCAACAATTTTCTCAGTGCTATGCAACTGATTGAATAGTGGTTAATTGGGGTAGTGACAAGCCAGGATTGGGACCCTCAATTTCGACCTAACTGGAAAATTATTCAGGAATGGACAGGTTTTTCTTGGGAACTGACATCAAAAAGTTTGGCGGTGGGCCAAGTCGCTGTCAGTTTGACCTCAAATGTCCAAACTGAGGCTTGGCTACATTTCTGATGGTTGGCTCAATGGCATTTGGCCCGATGAGTGACAGGAATCCTCCAAGGCCACCCCATATAGGGGCAGGTCCATTTGGTTGGGAACAGGTTTGGGATGCCCAACCCGCCCGCGCTCAGTCGCTGGGTTATTTGTTTGGTCAGTGGCATCACATTGGCTACAAAACCTGAATTTCAACAGGGGACTTTGAATCCTCGTTAATGGCATCCAATGCTATAGCCTGGCTATTGAGGATGATCCCTGATGACTTTGGTAGGAAGGGGATTTGTTTGATCAACATTTCAATTGAATTGGAACCGTTGACTGTTCCAGCTGATACCTCAGTCTTCATGCCTTTCTGGCCATTTGAGATCTGAGCATCAGCCAGATTGCCACTCAAATTAGATCTAACTGATTTCAATTTGACAATATCACCTCAGATTTCGCTAATTCCCTGTAACAGTTCTGCTGAGGTGAGTGTGGGTGCTAGGGGTGGGATCCAAAGTGGAAGAGCTGTTACCCACCACTCATCTACTATGTGAGCGAGATTGCCCTGAGTAACAAGAGTTACCACCATCCTCTTCAGTGTCTTCTTACTTAGGAACAGGAAAATGGCCCAATCAATAGCCAGGGGACATTCCCTGGGACTTACAAACCCTTTCCTTTTTACAAAGGAAGGGTAACCCCACCGGGAAACTGCATCAGAGCCACATTCTTGTGCACCTTGGGTAACTTGATTGCCATAGTCGTTGCAACTTTTTTTGGGGGGCGGGGAGCCTTGGGGTGGGATATGTGGAATGCTTTGACCAGGTCCATACAATTCGCGTAATTGCGCGCCTTGACCCAACTATTTTTGTAGGCCAGATACCCTTTCTAGGCCACTAGATATTGGATGGAATGTCGCGACTTCTGGGATGCCAGGATAGCCTCTACCTCAGCCTCTTCCCCATTATTGATGATGATTGGTTCCAGTTCCATGGGAATTGCACCCTTGAAGGGTGACAGCTGGGAAACATGGAAAACAGGATGCTGCTTCCGATGCGCAGGGAGCTCCAGTCAGAACTCCCCATTGCCCAATACCTCCTCCACCAAATGGGGACCCGAGCATTTACTGGCGAATTTATGGGAAGGGGTCTGAATTCTTAAGTGATGGGTATCGAGCATGACATAGGAACCTATCATAAAATCATGACATGGGAGATGTTTACAATCTGCAAACCGCTTGTACTTGTCAATGGCTTTGGTGAGGTGTTCCCACACTAAGACTTGGGTCAATATGATATGGGCAGCATGATCTGCAGCAGCTTGAACCTCAGGCTGCAAGCACAGTCTGACTGAAGATGAAGAATTATAACCCAACGTTGCTTCATAAGGGGAAAACCCCATGGACGGGTGGGTCCTATTATTGTAAGTGAATTGAGCGAGAGGCAAGTCACCGGCCCAAGTATCCTGCGCAGCTGCAGCATATTAACGCAGGTACTGTTTGAGGACAAGATTGACCCGCTCAGTCTGTCTGTCAGACTGAGGATGATATGCCATGGAGTGACAGGGGGATATTTTTAGGATCAATAGGAGTTCACTCCAAAACCGCGCGGTGAACTGTGAGCCCCAGTCACTAATGATCTCCTGGGGAGACCAAACATCAAAAACACATGGTGTACGAAAAGATGGGCAGTTTCTTCTGACGTAATTGTGGAAGTACAGGGTATAAAAAGGGAAAATTTCATGAAATGATCCACCACAGCCATCACCACTGTGAACCCAATAGAACAGGGGAGTTCAATAAAATCCATGGACACCGAGGTCCATGGGCCCTCCGCCTGCTGTAAGGGGTGTAGGAGGCTGTTTTTGCTGGAGTGATCTGGCTTAGCCCTGGTGCAAGTAACACAATTGGCAATCCAAGCTGGAACCTCTTTTGTCAGACCCACCCAATTGAAGGTTCTCTTGATCAAATCAATGCATTTCTGTTACCAGGATGTCTGACCGTGGGGGGATCATGATGTGCATGGAATACCTCTGATCGGAAGGAGGGGGGACCCTGATGCAAGACCAAAAGTAAATGAGTCCCTCTTCTAAGGAGTATAGGGAGTGTTTGTGACTGGAGTGAGTAATTGCTCGACCTACTCCACGCCCTCAGGGCAGGTCATTTGACTGGCTAAGACCTGAGCCACTAGCGGGGCGTTGGGAGCCAAAGTGATATAGAAACAACAGAGGTAACGTTTGACAGGATTTGAGTGGCAGGAATTATGGTAATGAGGTCCACTTCCTCTGGTTCTGAGGGACAGTGGGTGGGGCTGCAGCTTAGGAAATTGGGAAGTACATTGAGTGCATTTTTAACAAATTCATATTCAAAGTTAAAACTGCACAGGTCCCAGTAGGTTTGGGACTGCTGATGCGCCAATTTTTGGGGTTTGTGAAAATACAAAAGAGCCTAGTGATCCATGCGGACCATTAATTCATGGCGGGCACCCTGCAACAGATACCTCCAATGAGTTAATGCCCATGCAACAGCTGCCAATTCCTTGTCATATATGGCCTAGGACTGCTCCATGGCTGTGAACTTCCAGGAAAAGTAAGTGACTGGGTGTTCTAAACTATCGTGCTCCTGAAGCAACGCTGCTCCCACTGCAACTGATGAGGCATCGCATGCAACAATATATGGTTTGGTGGGATCAGCATGCTTCAAAATGGGTGGAGACATGAACATCTCCTTGATTCATTCAAACGCCTGCTGGCATTTGGGCGTCCAATGATATGGTACATTTTTCCCAGTAAGGGGGTGGAGCAGTGCGGCCAGCTGGGAAAGTTTCAGGGAAAACTTTTTCAGGAAAATGATAGTTCCCAAGATACTCCAAAGTTGTTTCTGTGTATTCAGAGTTGGCCATTCTCAGATTTCATCTAAATTGTTGGGAGGATGCATAGGCCATCTTTGAGAACCAGGTCCCCTGGAATTTAACTTCCTTATAAAACTCACACTTGGAAGTTTTGAGGAACAAACCTGCCTTATGCAAGGCGACCACCACAGCCTCCAAGTCAGTAGCATGTTGTTCAGGAGTCAGGGAGTGAACCAGAATATAATCAATGTATGCAACTGCACAGGTAAACTGGAGTTCACCCAGTACATTGTTGATCATTCATTGAAATGTAGCGGGAGCATTCTTCAGCCCAAGGGCATTACACAAAATTGGAAAATGCCGCGCTTTGTCTAGATCGCTGTTAACCATTTCTGCCCTTCCATTACCAAAATTTGGTTGAAGGCGTTCACCAGATCCAACTTAGAGAACACAAAGGATTTGGCGATTGCCAGGCTGATTGTCTGCTCCAGATGCAAGGGGTAGGGATCAGAAACTGTTATTTTATTCAAATGACCATAATCCATGCAGGGATGGAGAGAAACATCCGCTTTTTTGGTGAAGACAATGAGTGAGGCGATGTGTGAAGTCTCTTTAAACAACCAACCCTTTTTCAACATATCATCCAACCAGGTATTGAGTGCAACTTCTTCCTCCACTGTATGGGGATACAACGAACTGTTGATGTTCACCAACTCCACGGTCATTCGAAAACCACAATCAAACCTAGTGTGCTTAGGCAGGAGATCCGCCTTTTCCATGTCTAAGATTCTCTGATAGCTATTAAGCTCTTGGGGAAATTGGCTGGGATGCCCACAAAAGTGACTAGGGTAGTTTTAGAACTGGTTCCTTTTATCTTCTTGAAGTTGTTGATCAAAGGGAATTCTCCCTTCAGATGATCATTGGTAAATGACAATTTATTAGACTCTATATGAATATTAACATGTTGTTGACGCCACCACCCCACACCTAAGATCACTGGAAACACCAAGTTTGGCATAGCTGAAAAATGATCACAGAAGCTGAACTGGTGGATAGAAAAAGGTACCAGTTGGCAAATGATATATGAGGGCTGGGAAGCAGATGAGGCCACCATCACTGAGGGGCCCGCATCCATTTCCAGTTCTAATTGTTATGCCAACTTGACGCTCATGAAGTTCCCCGAAGCTTTGGTACCACCAGGGCTTCAAAGGAGACATTATGCAAGCTGACATTGATCTTCATAGGCAATAGGTAATAAGCAAAGTTTTGTTTATTGGAAGATTTGACTGACTCATTTATGCTGAAGAAATAACTGGCATATTGGGGGTAAGGTCAGGGTCCTTTGCCAGAGTGAAAATTGGAAGTACGAGGGTGGAGGAAATGACTTCCTCCGTCTGGGCTTGAACAGATTCATAAATAGGTAACTCTAAATCCGCCAACTCAGACTTGGGGGTTACGGCAAGATCAGTACCCAGATCTACCACTAATTTGGAGATAGGCGCGTCATCTTCATCTACTATGGGTAACCCAATCAATAAATTTGACTTCTGATAATGGGGTAACATGGCGGGTTAAGGCATTGATGTTAGCTGCGGTGGCACATATTTGATCTACTGATCCTTGAATGGCGGACCAGACCTCGTGATTAGCGGAACCCAAATCCAAGCCCAATCTAAAGACTGCCTGAAGCATATCAATAGATAGACCCAACGTGGGGGCCAGCTCACAAAAGGTAGAAATCAAAGAAACCAAGCTAGGGGCTTCAGCCATAGTGTAGAGCAATCTGAATAAGTGGTCCAAGCATAACACAGGGGTTTCAGGGCAGCCAACATGACAGCCATCAGGGGGTGAGTTGCCTGCTTGTGAGGAAGAGCGCAAAAGACCTCTCACCCAATGGCGGGCATCCCCATCTGCAGCGTCTAACAATGCGAGCCCTTGTTGAGCGTGGGATAATGCGGAAGCATTATTAATTGCAATTGCTGTACACATTTGCACCTCAGAAAGCGCGTAAAGAACTTGGTTGGCAATCTCCCAGGAGGGGACACTTGAACTTCCCTCCAGGCTAGTGGAAGAGGGAGGATGCGCAATCCGCGCATCTTGGGTGGATTAAGAAGATTTCCCAAGGTAGAGCAGATACTTCTCCCAAAATTGGAAAGAGACCAAACAAACAACAAACAGCAAACTACTGATTGCACATTCATTTGGTAAAGAGTAACCACTGCAGCACCCAGTTCGAAGAACAAGGATGAAGTGGCTGGGAATAATGGTTGGTTGATTATGTCATGGAAATGGCAGAAGAAGTTTAGACCAGCCTGCCAGTCGGGATGCATAAGCACCCAAAAAGCAAGCCAGAATGCCAGAGGTATTGCTGACTGAATGACGTTATATGGAGCCAGGCATTGGGAAATGACGAATTGTTGGTGTAACACAACAGTGAGAATGATCCCAACGACAAACCACAATGAGCCCAAACCTGACCCAGGGGGCCTTGCTGCAGGGGGTGGGTTCACAGAGATAGTTTAATAAATTCATTGGCATATTAGGTCATTTCAATTGGGGGAGGCAATGAGACAGATTCTCTCTTGCAATTGGCAGACATATGGCCACAAGATCCCCATGTACTGTTGACGGAAGTTCATGATAATGGGGCTATAGAGCCAAAAATATAGGACTCGCTGAATTCAATTGACAACGGAGGGGGTCATAGTGACCATAAGTACTGGTAGAGCCCTTCTGGTATATGGACCAATGGGCTCAGGGAAATGCCATCAGGGATGCGGTCAGAAGGGGTAATACAATAAATTTTGTTTGTTTTATTGGCAAAATTTTTATTGAAGGGAAAAGGAAGAAAATCAACCAACAATTTTCTCAGTGCTATGCAACTGATTAAATAGTGGTCAATTGATGCAGGGACAAGCCAGGATTGTGACCCTCAATTTTGACCTAACTGACGAATTATTCAGGAATGGGGTGTATAAGTTCACTGGGAACTGACATCAAAAAATTTGGCGGTGGGCTGAGTCACTGTCAGTTTGACCTCAAACACATCCAAACTGAGGCTTGGCTACGTTTCCAATGGTTGGCATGACAGCATTTAGCCTGACGAGTGACAGGAATCCCTCAAGGCCACCCCACATAGGGGTGGGTCCATTTGGTTGGGAATGGGTTGGGACGCCCAACCCGCGCATGTACAGTCGCTGGGACATTCATTAAGTCAGTGGCATCACATCAGCTGCAACGCCCAAATTGTTAACAGGGGACTTTGAACCCTCATTGATGGCATCCGATGCTATAGCCTGGTTATCGAGGATGATCCCTGACAACTTTAGTAGAAAGGGAATTTGTTAGATTGACATTTTAATCAAATTGGAACTGTCAGTCATTCTGGCTGATACCTCAGTCTTCATGCCTTTCCAGCCATTTGAGATCTGAGCATCAGCCAGATTGCCACTTGAATTAGATCCAATTGATTTCAATTTGACAATCTCAGTGCATATTTTACTAATTCCCTGTAACAGTTCTGCTGAGGTGAGTGTGGGTGCTGAGGGTGGGATATAAAGCAGAAGAGATGTTACCCACCTCTCGTCTACTATGTGAGCGAAATCACCCTGAGTAATGAGAGATACTGCCATCCTATTCGGTGTCTTCTTACCTGGGAATGGGAAAATGGCCGATCAACAGCCAGGGGATGTTCCCCAGGACTTAAAACTCCCCCACCCATAGGACATATATCATTTCAATATATTTAATATCAATTAGTTGATTTAATTGGTCAATCTATATAAAATTACTGATCACTGTCTACAAAAAAATCATTATAGGCCTAGTAGATTGAATTGGTCAATCTATGCAAAAACAATACACACCCATACTAATTTAAGCTCATCATGCTATGATCTTATAATTGAACATACCCCCCAGCCATAGGGCATATATCATGTCAAAAGAAAAAAGTATTTGAGTGGGTCAACCTTGGATAAATATAACGCATCGAGAATTTTTCTAGCCAGTACAGTTTTTGAACTTGAATTGAACAAAACTTGCATAAGATTGGAAGCAGGAATTACCCTGCCAGGCTAACCACCCTTAAGTTAAAGCTAATATACTTTACAAAAAAATTCATGGTTAAGATCTTAATTCTTGCAAGAGGCTCAATGCCTATCTAGATTTTTAAATTTTATTTGAGATGCACCGACCAGGGGATGAACAGTACCAAAAATCAAAACAAAGCAAAAGGACCCAATCAAAAGAATGAATGGGAAGACAAAACAAAAAATTTCTAACCAGGTGAGGGTTGAAACTCCTAACCCACCATGGCAGAAGGTGAGTGGAGGTCAGGTGGGTTTTCTGTGGACATATCTGCCATGAAAATGTCATGTTGTTTGATTAAGTGGACAAAAGTGGATAGCCAGGGCGTTGGGGCATCAGCATATTCTGGGTGGATGGTGGTGTAGTAACAGTTTTCATCCTCTTTATTGAGAGCAGCACAGTAAACAGCCTCAACAAATTTTGCTAAGCGATGCTCAGCTTGAATGCGGGCATCAGGGAGCTGGACAAAATTGGAGATACTATGGAGGGGGATTTTAGTGGATGGTGTCAGACATTTTCCCTCCCAGCTGAATGATAATAATGTCTTAGATCAAATTCATCTGAAGAGGGGAAATATCAGCCATTTACAATTTTCTGATGTTGTTAAGGCTTTGTTTAATAATATTAAAAATGCAAAAATCAATCAAATTGGCCAAAAGTCCCTGGCTAATTCTTAGTGGAACCTCGTTAATTAGGGTAACACTTGTTCAAAACCTCTACAGGTATCAAAAGTAAAATTCAATGGTCAGATTACTCTGACCTCACCACAGACTTTAGAAAATCCTTGGAAGGCACTTCCATGACCCCAGCAAAGTCATCTAATGCACCTCCGCGGGGACCCCCCTTTTATAGGCTTGGTGGGGGTCCCCCAAGGTGCAAGAAATTTTTCAGGTGGTAATTGGCTTAAAGTTTTAAAAACGCTACCTCATGGGTACATTTGGGCCAATCAGAATTCCTCTTCCTTCACTTTACTGCCCTGAAGCAAGTTCCCAAGTCATAATACGTTATTCTTGCATATTTCCTAATTCAGACTCATGTAGGTTATTCTTAACATATTTCTGAATTCCTCAACCTGTCATGTGAACATGACATATTAGTGGGGTTAACCCCAAAGACAAGGCTGGGCGTCTGGAGGCCCAGAAGGTGAGGTTGCAGGCCCTTCCTGACCTGAAGAAATCCCTGGACCAACGCTGGGTCCAGGCAAAATATGCCCAGGTTGGGATAGTGGTGCGCCAAACGCCCAGCCCCTGATGTCTGCCAAGCGTTAAAACGAACTATCTACCAAATTAAGGCGGATGGTTTGTTTTGCTTAGTTTTGGAACAAGGGTTCAAAACCCATTCCTGCTATGAGATAATGCGCTCAGGTCAAATTCAACTTCAGTCAATAACTCGAGTGAAGTTGGTTTCAGTCTATTGTACTAAATTGGATGGAAGTATCGCCCTATTGGCGAGTCGCTGCTTTGGCCCACTGCGGCATAACCCCAATTTCCCCATTTGAGTTTAAATACTTTTTTACCTGACCAAAATTTCTTGTTGGTCGACTTCCCAAAGAACCTTTACCCCATATACCATTATATTATATGCTTTCTTTAAAAACCCTGTTTGCAAACCTCTTCAAGGAGGTCTCACACTTCATTAACCTTGCCATCCTAAACACAATCTGACTCTCACCTCGTGCACCATTTGCCTGCCCAGGTACCCTCCAACCTGGGTCATTTACCCCTTCCCTCCAAGGGCACTGTGACAATTTTGGCTGGTTAATTCTAGCATTTCTCTGCTTAAATTATTATTGCTCAAGCACCCTCTGCTGGGCAATAATTAATTTGATTTTAACAGCTAGTTCTCTGGCGTTGGTCTTATGAACCAAGCACTGCCCCGCTGGGAACTGGAGAGTTATAGACAATCTCCTAACACAACCTCAAATCACTTTAAATACAAAATAGTCAGATGTTGAGGGTTGTCATTTTCCACCTTTATTGCGCTTACAATAAAAATCTTAGGAATCCAATTTTATTTAGCGCTTTATTTATTTAATTATTTATTTATTTAAATTTTCTTAAATCTTTGTGAAGATCCAGCAGGCGTCAAGCACCAGCAAGTAAGAATCGTCTTGATTTCCACAGATGGGTTAAGTTCCACTAGTTTAGCAGCATTCATAACAGTGGCTCTGGCATCAACAAACAGTTTTTAAATATTGCTGCAGGCTGATTCAGGGAAATCAGGGGGAAGTAGATTGTGGGCAGCCCTAGTTGGAATTGAGCCACTGATTGAGCCACTGCATTGTGTAGGTTTAAGAAATGGGGGAGGCCACCGCTACTAAGATGAGCCTGGTGGTCACTTTGGTAGGGGGTAGCATTGGGTTTAGTAGTGAAACGTCTGAGGGGATGGGGTATCATCAAAATCAGAAACGAAAAATTCAACATGACCATAATCAAATTTGCTGAGCAGTTGACTGGATTCCTCACTCATTATAACCTTACCTGATTCATCAATATTAGTCAATAAGTCCCATGGATTTTGGTTTACTAGAATAGTGGATGAATTTGGGTGGATAGGAGTCAAATGAGCTGCTTGGATATGAGGGGTGGTCCAAGCCTGACTCTAATTGGTGGGGGTAGAATGGGTGGGCTAATGTGTGTAGCTGTTTTGGTGGGGGCAGTTTCCAACTCTGACCCATCTAATGGGATCATTGAGTGGAGGGGTAGCAAACTGCCCCATATGGAACCTGCTGAATAGGGCTCCAAAGCCACATCAGGAGAAGTGACTCAGGGGCATGATTTTTTGAAAGGTTGAGCTCAAAGAAGAGGGGATAAATTTGGCAACCATTATCAAACTGAGCCCAAAAGAAATGCTCAGGCGCTGCTGCAATATGAGCCTGGGGGGTTTTGTTGGCTATGGTAGGGTGGTGTGAGATTATGGTGGCTGTTGCGCGAGGGGTGGCAAGGCGCTCCACCCCAGAGGGAACAGTGAAGACGAGGTTGGGCTGAGTGCCATAGGCTATTAGCTCCGCCATCAGTTGATCATAATAAAGTTGGGATGGAAGGTGAGAAGGAGGGATACAAATGATACCACCAGTGTGGGGTCAGAAGGGAGATGAGTACAGGTATTAGAGATAGGAGTGTTTTTGTAAATAAGTGGGGTTGAAGCCGCTGCTGCAGAGTCCTCTTCTGTCTGAAAGACTATGTCAAAGTAGCCCTTAAAAGGGCGGAAATCTATAAACCCAACCAGCATAAAGGAAGTAGTAGCAAGCTCAACAAATTGCTTTGTCATATATGGGAATGAACACCCATATTCAACGCGGAGGCAAAAGCAAATGTTGGACCAAGGAAGGGTGAGAGGGTGGGAACAAGATGGATGAATGCACGCTAGGTGGAGCACTAAGTCCTGGGGGACAAATCGGCCAGAGGAGTTTGGCATGCTATTTGAGCCCATTTTTATGCGTTTCCTCACAGGGCAGAAAATTCTAGGGGTGGAGCACCGCTGCCCCACACTGGGATGGCAGGCGGCATATCCGAGGACATCAAGTGAGAAGCAGATAGGACCAGACAGCGGTGGCTAAAATAAGCTTTCTTTTTTACTTTTATTAGAATTCACTCAAAAGTGAGATCAAGTGGAAAGAAAAGCTTTTTTACAATGCCTATCTAGATATAGAATTATAACTAGAATAGTGATATTTTAGTTTACAAAAGATATATAAATGATGACATTATATATATATATACTTTAATTTATCAAAATAGCATCTAGTTGATTCCAAAAAGCTTGAGAATTATAGTAATTATCAGTATTATTCCCATTAAAGGCTATTATAGTGGTCTAAGAACTGATTTATTACTGCATGAATATTTTGCTAGGTCTTCTTGGTATCAATTAATTTTACCTTGTAAACTAAAGTAGACCTATTTGTAATTTTAATTCCTTTAAAACAACATTTATAATGTACTGATAAGCTCAACTCCTTCATCAAAACAATTAAATGAACCAGCTTCTAAAGAGAGTACTATCAATTCTATTAGCAAAATGTAAGTGTTGTATTATGAAACATTTTAATAAAATTGGATAGTCTGAATCTATCAGGTAAAGGTGCAGAGGGGTGTTGACTAAACCAGTCTGGTCTACGTTACCAAAGGATTAATTGTAAAGCATTTAAATGTCTAATCTTTTTTAACTGTTACCAGTAATTATAAAATAATTTGGGAATAGGTAGCAACCTCAGAAATTATAATTTTTTTAGTTAAGATAAATTAATGTTCTAAAACTGAACAAAATAGCCCCATAGTTCTTATAGAAGAGCTTTATTAGAGGATATGAAAATGATCAAATTTTAGAGTGAGTTACGATGGAGTTCAGTTTAATTATATATAAATAGATCATCTTAATTATGATTAGTAATTTTTATGAAAAATTATTAGACTTTATTAGGAATGGGGAAAAGCTGGAAATGTTTTTTTTTACTAATTATGATAGGAAATTAACTTTATCAGACTTAATAGATAAATCAAACCTTTTATTATTAATTGTGCAAAACTATGAAACATTTGTTTGAAAAATTTAAATTGGAGCCAAGTTTCCATACATTAAAAAAATGTAACAAAATGATTTTTTAAAGTAATAATCACTAAGTAAATATGAGATAATCCTTTATTTTGGTAAAATTTTTAAATTATGCCTCATATATTTTAATTCTTTATTTGTATATAGAAGATACTTGGATCATAACAGAAATGTCAAACCCATCTGATCTCTTAATATAATTTATCATAATAGATACACCCTATATGATAGTCATATTCAAGTGATTGTAATGGTCAAATAAGTCTTAATATTAATGCCTTAGGTTTTTATAACGCTTAATTAGATAGCTCTATCATGTAGAGATACATAAAATTAACTCTTTTAATTCTATAAAGTTTGTATATTACAATACTAGAAGAGGAAATTTTCAGGGATGTAGCTAATTTGGAGAAGACTTTTAATCTTGAGGGAGTTTGACAGCGCTCAGTTGATGGTGCAAAATGCCAGAGGCTGAGCTGCTCCAGTGACTTTGAGAGAGGTTCTCTAAGGATCAAATGAGGGATTATCTGTTCAAAACACATACCAAAGGCCCCTACAATGAGCCAAAATGCTGCTTTAGGGGCAACCTTAATCTTGTTAGGGAAACCCCAAGGATGGGAGAGACAGGGAGGACGACAACCCCTCCAAGGACCTTGGCTGTTTATTAGTATATTTAAATAGGGAAGATTGTTTACTGGATATAATGATATGGATCATGAACAAGTTGGTGCAGTTTGCACCCAAAATGAGGCAGATCAAATTGAAAAGTGGTAGATACCAGACTCCATGACATGTACAACAGTTTGGCACTCATTATTGTGGAGGTAGTCATTCACTACCTTGCAGAGGGTAAGGATGATGGTGGATATGCGGATTGGGATATCTGCTCAGTGATTTTTAAAATTGATTCAAACATGTCAGAATGCATCGCTGGAATTTTTTGGAAAATCAGAGAGGCACTGTGTATGCAGATTTCCATGACAAAGGGTACAGCAGAAATTGCTGCTTATTGAGTAATTTTAGAGGAAGAAAAGCCAAATAATAAATGGCAACCTACCCTAAGGAGGGTGGTTGCCTATATAGTAGAGAGGAAAAAAGGAGTGGAGAATTTTATGATGACTAAGGCTTTTGGTAAATGCCCTAAACATCATCCTTGGCTTTTTGTAATATAGTGATGGGAAGGTATTAAAGGTCTTGGATGGCACCATAGAAACTTTGGCTGGCAGCCCAGCGCATTTAAGAGGAATCAAGCGATATACTGCTAAAATTGAATGAGTTTTGCCAGGTGAGAGATTATTAACGCCAGTTCTGCCAAGACCGCCCTATAGATTTGAAAATTGTACAAATTTTCATAATAAATCTCATGATCCATAGGTTTGATCTGAGATCTGGACCATTTTATATACCTGATCAAACTTTTCAGGCTTAATAAGGTTTATATAGGCATCTGGGAGGGGTGTGGCAATTTCTTGGATATTTTCAGTGGCCAGATCACACCTGTGGTGATACTAAGGGTCCTGCTGGTGGGTCCTAAACTAAAATATCTCTATGCGCACCCTGTCAAAATTCTGGCTTTGTTTAAGGCTCGCTGGTGCTAATGGCACAGGATTCAACAATAAAAAAAGCAGGAGTAGTGAAACTCATAACAGCTGTTAAATAAAATGGGGGAATTCTTAGTACTATTTATATAAAACTAGGAAATTTTAAACTATGAAAAAATAAGCGGATTTTTGTTAGTTTATTAGTGTTAGCAAAAGGGTAAAAGAACCCTGTTATGATTTACTGCTTAGTACTAAATTAACTCAGGCTCAGCCCGAGATGGCATAGATTTGGTATTTTCTTTGATCCTATTTAGGAAATATGGGTTGTTGACCTATCAAAGCTTTCAAACTCACCTCAATTTTCTGAAATGGCTATTGGAGGGTCAATCATAGGTAAGATGAACTCGTGAGGTAATGATTTGATATATTACAACCAGTAACCATGAGAGAAAATAGTTTTACCTTGGGGGACCCCTGTTAAGCCTATAGAAGGGGGTGGTTCCCGCTTAGGTGCTTGAAATGAACTAGAAGTGGGACAGGCAGGAACCTCTGAGGGACTTGCCCAATTTCGCTGCATAGTTAGTGAAATTTTCTTAATCAAACTCATGCAGTTTGACTGAGTATTATTAATTAATATATTAATCCTAATTCAAAGGTTTCCACCGAGAATTGGCCAGTGTCTTTTGGCTGATTTAATCCTTATTTTCATCCTTATCTAGAACCAATACACTCTTATCAGATAAATGGAATTGTAATTGTCTGACATTAACCCCTTCAAGAGTGTTAGGGGGAGAATAAGGGCGCAATAACTGGCCATGAACTTGGTTGATTGAAACTTCAGTAGCAAGGGACTTAATGGTGTACTCCTCCCTTCTCTTATAAGTGACTACAAAAAGGCCTTCCCAAATAGACCCAAGCTTCTCACTTCTGGGAGTGATACAATTGTGATAATATAACACCAAGCCTTACACTTGATAGGAATGGAGGGGCTTCCTATGCTCATTTGTGGATACCACTTTTTTTGTTTCCATTTTAGCTAAGTTAGTCATGGCATCAGACTGCAGCTGGATATTGCATTGTGACAATTTTTCAGAGCTTTATTGGGAGCGTATGTCCTATAAAAGAAGACATCTTTTGCTAGCAGGGGTGGTACTCCTGGTTCCCAACCATATAATATGCGGAAGGGAGACATTTTGAGGATTTAATGGTAGCTGATATGGTAGGCCATGAAGGCACTAAGTAAGAATTGATCCCAGTGTAGGGTATATGAGCTGGCCATCTTTTAAAAATATAGAAACCAGGGTTCCATTTGATTTTTTTATAGTACCATTTAGGAGTGATTATAGAGGGCGGAGAAAAGGTGCTGCGTCCCCATGGAAGTATCCAAATGCTTTACCACATGAAAGGCGAAATTCTTCCCATTGTCACATAGTAGGACCTGGGGACAATCATGTCAGGTGAAAACATGTTAATGGAAGAAGATGGTAGTAGCTTTTGCGTTCTGTGAAGGAAGGGCAACCGCTTCAACCCATTTGGTGAAGTGATCAATGCCTACCAGGATATAGCGATTTCCACTGGTAGTCTGAGGTAAAGAACCTACCACGTCCAAACTTATAGTATTAAAAGGGTGTTGAGGAATGGTGGGTTGGTATTAATACTTGGGTTTGTAGCTGGATTGCTTCTTACAGATTAAGCAGGCATCCAGCGCTTTGATAATAGACTCCATAATTCCTTCCCATTAATACTGATCCTTCATCCACTCATAAGTTTCATACACTCCACTGTGCCCTAGCATAGAATGGACCTCCATGATCACGGAAACTTTCTCTGAAGGTCGTAGATAAGGAAACTAATTCACCCCTCTTTGCTTCTTAAATTTTCCGCTTTTCATCTTGGTGTAGAGGGAGTGTTGGGCTAACATTTTCTGGACGGATTCATCCTCATCTTCCCAGGTGTCAGGGTTATAAGGAGATCATGTAACCTCTCTGCTTCACTATTATCCAGATGAAGGATAGGAAGCCGAGTTAAGCCATCAACGTTCATATGACAGGTTCCAGCTCGGTGCTCAATCTTCATATTGTAGTGCTGGAGCTTTAAGGTCCAGCGAGCCAACCACCCGGTGGGACCCCTCATATTTTTGTAACCACTTCAGGGAGGCGTGGTTAGTGAACACAGTGAAGGAGTTACATATAAAAAAGGTGTTAATATTTTACAGCTATAAGGACTAAATGGCACTCTTTTTTGGTGACATTATAACTACGTTCAGCTTTGGATAACGTCTTGCTGAAATATGAGATGGGATGATCCACACCATTAGCATCCAGTTGAGCTATAATGGCCCCAACCGCATAGTCAGAGGCATTGGTAAACAAGAAGAAAGGTTTACCGTAATCAAGGTGGCTCAAGATTGGACGCTTTTTTTCAACAATTGCTTTAGTGTCTTAAAGATGGCCTGTTGTTCAGCTCCCCAATGAAATGGGACATTCTTAACCAATAGCTGGACAAGAGGCTCACTTAATTGAGCGAACTTGGGGATAAATTCATGGTAATATTCATCATACCTAAGAATACCTGGATATTATGCAGGGTTTTGGGAGCAGGCATTTTGGATATGTCCTCAACCTTGTCTTGGAGGGGTTGAATCTCTTCCTATGAAATAGCGTGTTCAAAGAAATACAACTTCCTCTGGAAAAAAGTGCACTTTGAGGGCTTTAACTTGATGTTGGCCTCACGTAGCCTCTAAAACACTGCCTTCAGGTGAGCAAGATGGCCGTTGAAGGGTTTTGAGAACACCATGATGTCACAACGATAAACAATGTCGCAACTTAACTAAAAATCCTGCAAGATGTGGTCTATGGCTCGCTGGAAAATTGCAGAGGCGTTGCATAACCCTAGAGGTAGTCAGCTAGGTTGGAAAAGACCCTCACTGAAAATAAGAGCGCATTTCTCCTGATCTTAGAGGGGTCCATTTGCCAATAACCGCTAGCCAGGTCTATGGCTAAAAAGAAGTTAGAGCCAGATAGTTGAGCTAGGGCGTCATCAATTTGGGGAAAGGATAACTAACCTTCTTGGTGAGGTTGTTTAGTCTATGGTAGTTCATAACTACCCAATGACATCCGTTTTAGTTTTTTATCAGTAGAAGCGAGGATGAACAAGGGCTTTGGGAAGGCACCAGCAATTCAGAGTCCAAAAACCGTTTTAGCTCTGTCCACATCTGTACCTCCTCAACTTTTGATTTATAGTAGGATTTATATTGGATGGGACGAGCATCCACAACCTTAATAGTGTGAGTCCAACCCTTCATGTGCCCATAGTCAGTATCAGAGGTAGAGAAGATGTCGCTATAGGTTTCCAATAAATTATGAACTTTATTAATCTCTGCAGGGGTTAGACCATCAGAGATTTGAACTGTGGGAAAAGTACATAACTATTGACAAGCAAGTAGGCTCATACCCGCCATAGACCCAATACAGTGGACTTACTTGATGTCCTTAATGAGTATCATCAGGACTTTTCCAATATCCTGATCTTTTTTTACGACCATGTCCTTTGGGGTGAGATTCCCCAACAGGAGAGTGATTGGTCACTGATAAGCTGGGTCTAGCACGCATGGAAAAGCTCTGGGCTCAAGAGGGCTAACTCCGTCAATGCTGATTAGGTGCAATAGACAGTCGTGGGGGATTTTAATGGTAATATTTGTGTCAACTACGCGTTGTTCACCCACCTTAAATAATACCTCTTCAGACCCATAAGAAGGGATACCCTCTAGAGCATTCACTGATTTAGGAAACATCTAGGTGTTGCGTGCTGCTGTTGTATAGTTTAGGGATAATGCAGATGAGGGGCGCTCAATAGTACAAGCGTAATCTTTTTTATTGAGCTTTTCATTGGTTAGAATTAGAGGAGCCTTGTAGTTCAGCAGAGATAGATAGCCCTACTTCAAGTTGATAACCCCTTCATATTCAAGCATAAACTGGGTCCCAATAAGTAGATTCTAGGTATTATTGATCAAGGCCACCACAGGAGCCGACAAGATAAACTTCCTAAAATGAATGGGCAGAGAAGAGTATGCTCCAATGGCTTGTGTGTTGTTTGGCCTGCAGTTCCAGACTCTTGGGTTTAGTATAGGTCAGGGGCCAGCTAACTTTTCTTAATGAGCTTGGTTGACAACGTTCAAGGGGACCCAGCGTTGAGGATAGCCCTAACCTGCACACCATAATGATGATCTACACCTTAGTTAAAGTTCCACCCAAGGTGGGGGAGAGCGAGTTCATCCTTTATTTGGAGAGTAGAGGCAAGACTTTTGGCAGTGTCAGGGTATTTTTGGATAGACTGCAGCGTGTGAACACACTGAGTAGATCAGATAGTTGTGGTAAAAAGCAGGTCAGCATCACTGGCAGTGTCAATAAGTTCAAATTCCCTGTAAGTCCAGGGGAACGTCCTTTTTGCATAGATCAGGCATTTTCCCAATTCCAAATTTTAAGGGTCCAAAGAGGGCAGCTGTACCCCTCGTCACCCAGGGCAACCTCGCCCATGTGTTAGAAAAGTTCTTGGTAAAAGCGCTCCCTCTGAAGATTTCTCCCCCAGCTCCTGCACTTGACTTCACTGAATTAATTTGCCGTATTGAGGAAATCTGTGCTGAAATCATCAGTAACTGTCTTCCCCTTGAGTTGGAGAGACTTTATATACTTTTTTTTAGTACTAGATGGTCCCAACCCAAGGGGGGATTCATCGATGTTTATTGAATTACGCCTGGGCTCCTAAGAGCCTGAGGCGAGGGAAGGGAGGGAGGAGGCATCGAGAAAGGGAGGGTGGTTTGCGCGCCAGAGCCGTGCTGCAGTGACAACTGAGCGGGGGAGGGTTGGCGACATAATGCAGACCTTCAGGGCCATCTCAAAGTGTACCTGAAAGTGGGTGATCATGTGTGGAAGGGTCCACACCTGCTGGTCAAAGGCAGCACGAAGGAAGGAGTTATGGATGGTCCAGATGGCTGTGGCATAGGCGAGGACACGGAGGGGTCGGTGGCAACCAGGCAATGCCTGCTCAAACATGAGGTCTTGCACAGAGTGTCCGGACCAGGGCTGAGCATGGAGGAGCGCGCGGGCCTTTGGCCAAAATGCGGCGACACCTGGACAGGTGAAAAAACGATGGAGGTGGGAGTCAATAGGCTCCACACAGCGGGGGCAGCTTCGGTGCTGGAAGGTAGGGCCAGTCCGGTACCCTGTCCTGTATGAACAGTGGAGCACCCTCCATAAGGTGTTGGACACCTTTGCTGACAGGATGGGGTGATAGACGTCCTTCCACAATTCCTTAAGGTAAAATCTCACGGAGGGAGGGAGGAGCTCAAGGAGTCTTGGGCGGATGGGAGGACGATCTTGGGGGTTGAGGAGAGTTTTGACAACTTGTCCATTGTGCACAATTGCATGGCGACGTGGGCTGAGGCCAGGGCCTTCCCTTCTGTATGGGAAGGCATGGTGGATCCGCGCGCCTACTCGTTTCAGGGCAAGGAGAGCCTGGTTCTAGTAGGGGGATGAGGATGGTTTTAGGCGATGGCCTGGGTGGTTTGTGAGCCACTCCCCTAATGAGGTCAGAGATGCTCTAGGAAGACCCAGAGCTGCTGACACTGACTGGCGGAGGGCGGGCGCCCATTGGGGCATGGGGGTCGCGTCCCAGCAGACAATAGGCCATAGGAACTTCAGGAAGATTGTGGTGGCGTGGGATCGCGTGTCCAGAAGCCCTAGGCCCCCTTCATTGCAGGGTCGGGCAATGATTGAGAGGGCCATTGGTGGATGGTTTAAGCCCCAGATCCAACAGCGGAGGAGTACATTGAGCCGCGTATAAAAGGCATCTGTGAATGGGCAGACGTGCGCTAGGAACCAGACTTTGGAGAGGAGGAACACATTGGCCATCAGAGCTCGACCCTGGGGGTGATGTGCCGCCGGTTCCAGCTGGCAATCCTGGAGTTAACTGCTGCAAGGAGCAAGTCCTCATTGTCTTTTAGCGCAACTCCTTGTTGGTTGGTGAGAACGCCCAGGTGACGGAAGGTACCGCGCTCAGGTTCAATACCAAATGGTGGGGGGAAGGTGAGGGAGCCGACATGTACAACTGTTGTCTTGGAGGTGTTGACCATGGCGTTGGACGCCTTGGTGTACCTCTCAATGGTCACAGCAGCGAGGGCAACATCCCCAGGGAAGCCAAATGCAATGGCAGTGTCATCTGCAAATGCTATGGTGCGTTTGGGGGATTTACCTGGGACCAGAATCCCTGTTAGCTTGTCCTGTAAGGAGGCCAAGAGGGGGTCAAGGGTGATGTTAAAAAGGATAGGGCTCAGGGGGTCCCCTTGCCGGAGACCTTGTCCAACTGGTACTGCCACTGTAAAGCCCATTGGCGCCAGGACTCTGGTGTGGAGCTGGTCATAGAGCGCTGATATCCAGCGCCTAGCTGCGGGTGGGAGATGGAAGCGGGCCAGGGAAGCATCAATATACTTCCAGGCTACCCGATCATATGCTTTCTCCATATCCAGGAGAGCCACAAAGCCATTCACCTTACGAGAGTTAGCAGTCAAAGTCACGTGAAGGTCATTATAGTTGTCCCATAACGACTTCCCTGGAATAAAACCGTGCTGGGATGGGGAGAGGCGAGGTGACACCCATTTGGTGATGCGGTTGGCCAGAAGCTTCGTGAAGAGCTTGTGGTCTGTGTTGATCAACGCTATGGGGCGCCAGTTCGCCAGGTTCTCACGGTCTGACTTCTTGTGAATGAGGGTCGTGATTGAGCCTCTGGAGTTGGGGAGGACCTCGCCATTCACCAAGAATGCAGCGAAGAGGTCGCGGAGGGTTCTGGATATCACTGCAGGTTCCAGAAGGTACACCTTAAAGGGTATTCCGTCTGGGCCTGGGGCTTTAAGCCGTGGGGATTTCAGAAGGGTTTCCATCACCTCCTGGATGGAAATAGGCGCCAGTAGAGCCTCATCAGCCCGTGGGTCAATGGGCGGCTCTGGAGCCCGCCACAGGAAGTCTTGGATGTCCGATGGGTCCACCTGGGTGGCATGGAAGAGGCTGGAGTAGAAGCGGTGTAGTTCCTGCGTGATTTCCTCCTTATCTGAAGTGGTTGTAGTGCCAATCTTCAGTGCAGTAATATCCTGCGCTGTTGACCGGGCTTTCTGTTTCTGAAAAAAGAAGCGGGTGGGGCGTTCCCATTGAGCATAGTAACGAGATGTTGTAAAGTTTGCTGCCCGTTCTTCCTGCAGTGTGAGCTCCAAGCGGAGTGCTTCCTGCGCCGCTTCCCAGTCTTCCAACCATCTGGGAGAGGGCGAAGGCTGGCAGTTTCGCTCTAGATGTCTGATTCTGGCTTCCGCCCTTTTGACTCTGGCGCGAGCTGCAGTCATCTGGGCTTTGGCAAAGTTGTAAGCAACGCGGGTGATGCCCTCCTTGGTCACCGCCCATCTAGCCTTGTGGTCAAGCAGGTGGGGTGGGGAGGTGAGAGTCTCCCGGATGGTCATAGACAGCTTCTCCTTAGTGAAGGGTTGTTGAGAAGAGTTGGGGCAATTCTAGGCCAGAACCTACGACGGTCTAAGTGTGGTGGTGAGGACAACGGTGAGTGACCTGTGATAACTCAGATGGTTGTCACGAGAGATGGGAGAGGAGACGCGGCCAATTAGCAGGGGGCCAATCAGTGCCATATCTATGCGTGACGCTGACTGGAAAGCTCCTCCATCATACTGGATCTTAGTCATGCAACCTAGGCCAGACGCGGAGGGTGGAAGCGCATCTATAAAGCCACTCAGGCGAAGGAAATCCTGGAGGCGACTTGATCCAAGGCGTTCCTTTGCTGCAGGGGGTAAGAGTCACAGACGCAACTTATGGTTGTGTTGAAATCTCCTAAGAGGAATGTATTCCGTGGGAGATTGAGTTGGAGGAGCTCTTCCAAGAGCCGATTTTGCTCCTGACCTGCATTAGGCAGGTAGATGCTTGCAGCGAAGAAGGAGAAGTCAGGAGTGGTGAGTTTGGCCAGTATGAGGCGGCCACCCAGATATTGTAAAAAAGAATGGGTTTTAACACGGGGATTCAAAACAATGGGCGGCATGGTTTGTCCAGAAGGAGTTGCCTCCAAACTGTTCATTCCATGCAGATTGTTCGTGGGGGAGGATATGGGGCTCCTGGACAGCAGCGATGTCAATTTGTGCTGACCTGAAGTTTCGGAGGAGGCGGCTCTCCGCTTAAAGTCCCGCAACCCATTTGCGTTGATGGATTGCAGGCCAGGGTGCTGCCATGGGGACTCATAGCTGTTCCCCTCCATGTCCTGGGGGTTGCCAGCGCTTAAACCTGCTGCTGTGAGGCGGCTAGTTTTGAGTCCTTTAGCTTGACTATGAGCTGCAATCCGTGAGGAGCGTCGAGGGTTCTGAGGGGAAGGAGAGGGTGGGGGGCGGAGGACCCAGTAAGCCAGCCTAGGATGCTGCCCTTGCTCCGTTGCAGGGGAAGGACCTGAGGGTGCTCAATGGTGACCTCCGCGGTGTCCCCATTTGATGAGTCTGAGTCCATATTCACTTCCTCCAACACTGCAAAGGATCCGCGCGAAATGGACTGTGGGGTTGGGGTAGGACTCCTTTGAGGTGGCACTTCTACCGCAGGCCGCGGGTTTCCAGTCCATGCTGGTGGGCATAGCTCCATTGGGAGCTGAGGGTTGATGCGATAAATTGCTGGTGGAGGCTGGTGGGGGGTGCCGCGGGCCCTGAGTGGGGTGGCTGACGAGGGGCACCCCTGTGGGAGATGCCTTACGCTTGGTGAGAGAGGGAGTTGACTCTGGGAGATTAGGAGGGGGTGCCCATTGGAAGGGGGCATGAGCGCGAAGGTATCCCATACCAATAGTGGGGTTAGCTGTTTCAACTGCTAGGTGTAAGGCCTCAGGGACAGGTCTTGAACGGGAACCCATTGTGTGGGTTGTGGAATTGCTGCTGCAGCCACGTGGGATCGTTTTTGGCCTGGTTTAGGCCCCTGATGGTGGCTAAGAGGGCTTGTTTTTCGAGCTGTGCAGCCACTATACAAGTGTGTCCAAGGGCGTTACACCATGAACACCGGGGGCGCGCCTGATTAGGGTCGACAAAAAGATCTCAGGGCATGCCCCAACTACTGCCACACGAGGAATAACCTCAATGTTGCGGGATACAGTGGGGGAGGGATGAATGACGCCCTAGCAGTGCGAGCTCTTTGATTGGGAGCATAGTAAGAGGGGACGCTAAAGTCCACTGAAAGAACAGACCCAAACTCCATTAAGCCACGATGGAGTGCCAGTTTAAGAGACTCAGGATCAACAGTCGTTGGTAGGTTGGAAAAAAGTAACCCATGAAATTTTCTCCAGGTGAGAGCGTGTGCGGGAGATGCAAAGAGATCCGCGTGGAATAATGACCTGGAGGGTGGCAGCATGGTCAGCAAGGGCAGCTTCAGTGAAGCTCACATCGATGTAGTGGCCCTCCACTGATTCATGGATGGTGGTGTTAATTGGGAATGTCTCCGCAATCGCTGCAAAGTATGAGAAGTAATCCTCTGTATAGAATTCAACAGGGTTATGCCCATAATAAAGGCGAATTGCGTGGGAGAGGGTTGAGCGAGGTAGAGCTTTTTTACGCTCTAGTTTCGGCCCATTTCTTCTTAACATCAGCAATAAACGCCACTTCAAGGGGATCAGCTTTGGGTAGCGTTGGTGCCAGAGGTTTTTGCCACGCCCCAGTGGCTCCTTTGATACGTTTGTGTTTGCTTTGGGCTGCAATTGCGGGTTGAGTGTGAGCTGGTGGTTTGGACAAGTTTGCAGAGTTCCCTTGTTGCGGGAATGTTACAGCAGTTGCTGGCATCATATTAAATTGAGGGGCGGTTTGTTGGGCCTCGCTAAATTGGGGAGGCCCATCCAGATTGAATTAACTCCAGCCAATTGGGAGGAGGGAGATGTTTCATCACCATCCCAATCTATTTGGGTAAATTCAGCCCGAGTATTTACTGTGATTTCGTGGGCAAAACTCACTGGCTGATTGGTGAATTGGTCGTTTTCACCATATTGAGATAAAGTGCCAACTTGAGAAGTGCCGATTATGGGGTTTAAATGGGACGGGTGAGATTGGAACTGGTGTGAAGTTCCAAAATCTGAACCATTTAAATCCCCATTGGAAAGAGTAGATTGTCCCAATTTGGTGCTTAGTGAACCAGAATGTGCGGCTAATCCAACCTTACATCCGAGGGTTTGGGGCCAGGTGATTGTTGGGCCTCGCTAAATTGGGGAGTCCCATCCAGATTGGAATTAACTCCAGCCAATTGGGAGGAGGGAGATGTTTCATCACCATCCCAATCTATTTGGGTAAATTCAGCCCGAGTATTTGCTGTGATTTCGTGGGCAAAACTCATTGGCTGATTGATTAATTGGTCATTTTCAGCATATTGAGATAAAGTGCCGACTTGAGAAGTGCCAATTACGGGGTTTAAATGGGACGGGTGAGATTGGAACTGGTGTGAACTTCCAAAATCTGAACCATTTGAATCCTCATTGGGAAGAGTAGATTGTCCCAATTTGGTGCTTAGTGAACCAGAATGTGCGGCTAATCCAACCTTACATCTGAGGATTTGGGGGCCAGGTAGCTGGGTATCGCCCCTCATGGAGGGAGCCAGAAACACGGCGTCAGCAATAATAGATGGGGCTGAATTAGCTGACACAATGGGGGAGGTGAATGCCTGGATGGGCTGAGTTGCATTCAACTGAGCAGACGCAATTAAAACAGCGTGGGTGATGGCCTCCTTGGTTGGAGGGGGCCCAGCGGGTTGGTGGGAGGCAGCGCACACAGAGATGTTAGGCGTGCAGGTTGCAGAAGTGCGATCAGGTGAACTGGCGCTAGTTGGAGTAGCTCCAGGTTGGGGGGTGGTGCCTGCTTTCATGGCTGCTGCTTGAGAGCGGGTGATTGACCCTGAGGTGGGTAACCGAGGGTTGCTTCGTTTGGGGTGGTGCTGGCTCGTTTGGCATAGCCTGCGGGTTCTTTTGCGGGGTTTCCCGCCATATTTGCTAATAGTTTTCGTAAATCTCTTTAGTGGAGCTAAATTTCAGGCTGAATTGATTTTCGAAAAGTGATGCTTAGCAGAAAGAGGAGAGACTTTATATACTGATGGCGCCAAATCCTCAGAATCGAAGCCAAAATATCTGAAATCAAAATGAATAAAGCCTGACAGGTGAGAAATTAATAGTCAGAAGGGGACAAGTAACAATTTCTCAGTAAAAATCACTGATGGCTTGAGCCATTGAGTAGTATGATTGCCAACACCAAACTCCCCTCTAAATCGTCAGGGACAATCCCTGATGAGCAGGTATCACCATTGGGTACTGTCACCAATAGTTCAAAACCCCCATTTCAAAAATTGGGAATGGTGCTTGGTGGGAACTATTTGGCCTAATGAATGCCTCAGCGACCAGGCATGGACTGGTTGGCCATCTTGAACCGTTTCTGAACCGTTGGGACACCCCTATGTGGGGTGGCCATTGGGAATTCCCGTTGCCTGTCAGGCAAGATATCATCATGCTAACTGATGTAAACGCAGTAGAGCCTTGGGTCAGGCATTTGCAGATGAACTGATAGCAACTTAGCCTGCAGCCAAACACTTTGATGTCAGTTCAGATTGGAATAATTTCCCCCTCACCCAAAAATTTTCAGGTTAGGCCAAATTTGAGGGCCCCAATCACTGCTTTGACAAGCTGACCCTAATCAAACCTTATTTAATCAGTCACATTATACTGAAGAAAATTTTATCTTATTCTTAGACTTTTATTTCAAAAAATTCCCGCTATTACCCATCTTTTAATTTTACTTCAATTCTTATTGCCGAAGTTCTGATGGCACTAACTTGGTGGCCCATCAGCCCTATACTGGATGGGCTATACCAGTTTGAAGATCACAATTGCTCCCACCTATAGTCAACTGTATCCATAGTGCAAGAAATTTCTGGGAATTTGATCCCGTTATTGAAGCTATCCGCTAGCAGGATATTGGAATCCTGTGGACTCACATATCTCACCTTCAAGCAAGGATCCACCCCTTGCCTATGCTTTGGTGATGATCCCTTCCACTGGAGTTCCCAAAGCAGTTTATTCAGTAGTGCAACCCCCTGCAGCAAGGCCAGCAGGGTTTGGGGTTGCATCTGTTTGGTTCATTGCTAGGTTTCTTTTCACGCACATTAAACATCAGCAATTTATCGTTGCCTAACTTTCTACACCATACAAAGTTGTTTGAGCGGCAATAACACTGACATTCTAACTTGCTTTTTGGGTGCTTATGCATCATGACTGACAGCCAGTCTAAACTTCTTATGCCGTTTTCCTGACCTAATTGACCAACCATTGTTTCCTACCATTTCCGCCCTTCTCTTCGAGTTGGGTACTGCAGTAGTTACCCTTTACCCGTTGAACGTGCTGTAAGTAGTTTGTTTCCTGCTTTTTGTTTGGTCAGTCACCAATTTTGTGAACAGCATTTGTAATGATTTTTTGAGAAACTTCTCCATGGTAGCAGTGCCCCATGGACTGCTACTCTTTCCTCAACTTATGCTCAAGAAGGGAATAAAAGTGTTCCCTCCCAAGATATTACTAATCAAGTCCTTATATCACTTGCTGAGGTGCAAATGCATTTTGCCATAGACTTGAAAAATGACGCTTCACTATCCAACGCCCAACAAGGCGTTGCCCTTTTGGATGCAGTAGAGGAGGATGCCCATCGGTAGGTGAGAGGACTTCTGCATTCCACTGCAAATGTGAGGGATTCTACCTCAGTTGTCACAGCAGTATTGGCAGCTTTTAAAATTCCCTTGTGTCACATTCAGAACGTTTATTTCAATTGCTTAACTTTATGGCTAAAGCTTCTAGCTTGGCCTCTTTAATCACAACCTTCCGTGAACAGTCCCATACGCTTGAGTTCTCTAATGATATACTCCAAGCAATTTTTTGATCAGCGTAGGATTCTGTCTCTGCTCATCACGAAGTTTGATCCACACCTATGGGATCAGTGGAACAAGTGTAAGACTGTGACCTACATCAATGCCTCCCTACGCCATTCTCCCCGCTTTCAAGTGGGAAATTATATTATCAGACTATTTAATGACGACTTGGATTCTGTTCTTAACGTTAAGACAGCATTAGTACTGGCCCTTGAGTCAGCAAATATACTTGCGCCTGAGTTTAAAATATCCTGATTCATCTATTAATGAGTCATTAAAAGCCCATATTGAAGAAGCTGGTTCCCAAACCCTTAATTTTTACAACTTTTGCTCTCAAAAAGGACCCTGACCTTCACCCTGATTTACTTACTATATCTTCAGTTACAGCAGAGACGACAAAATCTGCCAATAAACAAAACTTCGCCTATTTTTTATTGCCCATGAAAAATAGAATCAGATTTCACCACTTATCCTTTGAGGCTTTGTTATATACTGGAGCAGCAGGTAATTTTATGAGTGTAGAGCTAGACCACCAGTTGGAGATTGACCTGGACTTGGGTCCTTCGGTGATGTTTGCTTCATCAGCCTCCCAGCCCTCATACTTAGTCCAATGGCTAGTACCTTTCTTAGTTAACCAGTTTATCTTTTTCAATCAGCTCTCCACAATGCCAACTTAGTGTTTCCAGTAATTTTGGGGGTATTATGGTGGTGCTGACAACATGTTAGAACTCACCTGGAGTTAATATGTTGTCATTTGCTAGTGATCAGACGGAGGGAGTATTTCTTCTATAAGATACCTTTACAAAAACTCAAGGCTGCAGTTCCATCACTTCCCTCGTTTTCCTGCAGGTCTTCCATCAGATTTTCCTGAGGCATTGATGTGCTATCAAGGTATCTTCAATTCTGAGAAGGCGTTCCATCTCCCCCTATTAAATTCGATCTAAAGTTTAAAACAACGGTATAGTTGTGAATATTAACTGCCATTGTACCCACATAAAGTGGAGGAGGCTTCTCTTAACGCTTAGTTGGACGACATGCTTAAGAGAGGGTGGTTAATTAAAGAGACATTAACATTTTCTTCTCCCATTGTTTTTGTCAAGAAGGCCGATGGTTCCCTCCATCCCTGCGTGAATTATGGACACCTAAACAAAATTACAGTGAGTGATCCCTACCCTCTGCCCCTGTAGCAAACTATTTGTCAAGTGATTGCCAAGTTGCGTGTGTTCTCTAAACTTTATCTTGGTAATTCTTTAACCAAATTTGGGTGATGGAAGGTCAGGAATGGCTTACCGCTATCCAAACAAAAGGTATCTTTCAATTTCGACTGATTCCCTTCAGGTTTAAGGATGCACCAGCCACATTTAAATGAATGATCAATAGTGTGCTGGGTGAACTACAATTTATTTGCACGTTCACATATTTTGACAATATTTTGGTTCACTTCCCAACTCCTGAACAAAACGTAAAGGACTTGGAAGCAGTTGTGGCTGCCTTGCACAAGGTGGGCCTGTTCTTCAAGCCTTCAAAAAGCAAGTGTTATAGGGAGAAAGTTACCTTTTTGGGTAATCTTGTCCTAAAAGATGGGTATGCTACTCTCTCCAACAAGTTGGACGCCATCTACAAATGGGCTACTCCAACAACCCAAAAACAATTAAGTCTTTTTTTGGCCACTATAATTTTTTTGAAGAAATTTTCCCCAGACCTTTCCCAGTTAGCCTGTAAGGAGAGTGTTTATAACATATCTGTTCTCAGCGTGGAGGTGCATAGCGCACAGGGCCAACGCCGGGAACTAGTTGATAGTACAAAAGTTACTAGAGCCCTGCAGAGGGTGCTTGAGCCAGAATAACCTAGGTAGGAAAGGGTTATCCATAGAAGAATTAACCAAAAAGGGAGCAATGTGGTGCACGGAGTGGTAAGGTTTAGGCGTCCTAGGTTGGAGGGAACCTGGGCGGCCCAATGGTACAAAGAGGATATCTTTAACGTTGTAAAAATTAAATGGTTAACGTTATGCAAGGCCTCATTATAGGGGTCCACGCACAGGAATAACCAAGATACCATAAAAAAACGGTGTACTAAATGGGGGTTTATTGTAGGGAGAAGCTGACCAACAGGAAGGATTGGTCTTGACATAAGATATTTAAGGGATTCCAGAAAAACAATTAATCAAGAGAAGCGGATCTAAGCTTAGGCGCGCCAATAGGTGCATGCTTACATTGGGCAATACAATATACTGGGTAATCAACTAAACTCGGGTAATTGATTGTTTGAGTGGCCAATATGAGCTGGAAATTTCAAAAACTAAACTGGTTTTGAGTCCCCATTTACCTAATAATTAATTGAACCATTTTACGTTAACCGCAAAGTTAGTTCATTTTAACGCTCCTGTTGTTATACAGGGCCAAACTTCACTTGAATCCTTATGACCAACCTGGGCATACTTTGCTTTGACCAAGCGTTGAACTAAAGGTATGCTTGAGGTCTAGGAGGCCTTTCAACTTTACCTTCTTGGCCTCCCAACATGCTGCTTTGTCTTTTACCTTGGTCCCAATTATGATGTCATTTATCTAACCATGACATTACCTTCTCCTCCTTTTGGGGCTCAACCCCCCTCCAGGGACTTGTGCCAGGGAAAAGTTCTTGTGGTCTGGGGCCAACTTCATTGCAGCAATAAATTGCTTTGGTTGAGATCTGGCGGCCTGGGGAAACGCTTGTGGAAAGCTTTGATCAGGTCCTGGGCATGTACACAGTTATGCGCTGGTATTTAACTGTTCTCTGCAGCGTCAAATCCCTTCTAAGATAACAGGTACTCAAGCCTTCTTTTAACACAGCGGGAGGCTACTATTTCATCCATTTCCCAATCTGGCGCCCCATCCACGAGATAAGCCTCAGGGGTCTCTGGTGGAGGACCCTCAAACAACGTCAATTTGCTCTTATGAAAGAGAGAAAAGATCTGAAATGAAGAGGGAAGATCCAACTGGTATAAGGCGTGGCTCACCTTTCTAACAACGCAGTAAGGGCCAATCCTCTTTGGTCACAGCTTTTTTAAGGCTGCTTGATAGGGATGTTACGAGCATCAAGCATCAAAAGATCCCCTTCCTTTTACGCTGGACCCAAACAGCGCTTACCATAAGCGTTCTCCTTATATACTTGAATTGCCACCTCCAAACTCGAGATAACCCTCTGGTGTACTTTCTTAATTGTCTTGTTAAAGTCCACTACCGCTTCAACTCTAGATCCACATCTGGGCCCCATGTTAAAGGCGGGGTTAAAACCATGGTTGGAAAAATATGGGGAACAACTGATTGAATAATGTAAAGTGTTGTATCTAAACTGGGCCATAGGAAGGTGAGAAACACAATCTGATGATCCGTGGCTGTTTAACACAGCAGGAACTGTTCTAAGCACTGGCTCACTCGTTCAGTCTGCCCATCTGATTGGAGGTGATAGGCAGATGAACGGCAGGGGCGAATCTAAAAGTCTTACGCAACACTTTAAAAGATGGAGGTAAACTGAGGTCCCTAATCACTAATAATAACTTGGGGAACCCCATGAAGCGCAAACACATGGGTGACGAAGAGCCAAGCCATCTCATCCACGGTTATTGTTGTTCTTCAAGGAATAAAGTGGCAAACTTCATAAGCTTGTTCACCACCACCATGATGTCATCATAACCATCAGAAACTGGTGATTCCACAATAAAATCCACCAATAGGGAGGTCCAGGGCCCTTCAGCCTTTTGGACTGGTACCAAAAAACCTGTTAAAGGTTGACGATTTGGTTTCATTTGATTGCAGATCAGGCACTATTTACAATACCATCCCACTTAAGCAGGTAAGCCCTTCCAATTGTAGGTGCATCGAATAACTCCAAGGTCTTTACTTTTTCAGAATGACCAATGGTGATTCTGTAATGTTGGTCCCATATGATTTCCAGGCGAAGTGGTCCAGCAGGAACCCAAAGGCGCCCCTGAAACCACACCATCTCATCCTTTACGTGATAACCCCTGGTTAGATCCCCCTGATTCAGAGAGCTATTAGCAAGGACCATAGTATTCCGGCCAATAATGGCTAAGAAAGTACAACCTTTCTGGACATACTGTATTCCTCCGCATTTTACAGAGGTGCAAGTGCTAACATATTGGCCGTGGAAGAGGGAAGTTGAGTTTTAACCTTACCCAGCGGAATCATTAACTGGATGTTATGAACCTCTACCTCCTTTGGATCAGGAGCTAAAGCAGAATTGCGGCTCAAAGCATCTGCAAACCCATTCTCCTTACCCTTAGTGAATCCATAAGAAAATGCAAATTAAGCAAGTGTCTCATGCCAATGGGTCTGCCATGGAGTTAAGACATGAGGAGCATGGTAGTACAATAAGGCACAGTGATCTTTATGTACCTGGAATTATTGAGAAGAGCCATGCATGTGGCGACGCCAATAAGTCAGCGCCTCCTCCACTGCTAGTAACTCTTTGTTGTAAACGGCGTAGTTTAACTCAGGAAAAAACATTTTCCCGGAAAAAGATCCCACCGGATGCTCTATACCATCTTTACCTACTTGTAACAAGGCAGTCGCTATGGCAAAGTTAGAGGCATCAGTAGACAAAATGAACTCATTTGAAGGATCAACATGGCGAAGGACAGATGTAGACAACAGGATGCACTTTACTGCTTGGAAAGCATCCTCCAGAAACGGGGGACCACTGAAGCACTTTTGCACCACTGACCTTGCACAAGGGCACTGCCACATCAGAAAGATTTGGTGTGAACTTCTTGAGGAACGCACACGTCCCCAAAAACTCCCCAATTCCTTGACTGGAGTGGGGGTGAGCCATTCAATAATTGCCTTCTCCTTGTCTGGAGTTATCATATGTCCTTGGTCAAACATGAAGTTTCCCAGAAAAGTGACTGGGACTTGAAGAATTCACACTTGCTGATCTTTAGCGTAAGGCAGGCTGCCCTTAAACTCTCCATCACTTGCCAAAGGTTACTGCATGGGACTCATGATCAGGGGAAAACACCAGGATATCATCCATGTAGGCAACCGCGCATATCCTCAGCAAGTCCCCCAACGCTGCATTAATGCGGCGGAAAAATAGCAGGGGCATTCTTGGGCCCAAAGAGCATGACCTGAAACTGGAAAATTCCTTTTCTGGTATGGAATGCAGTTAACCACTCCTGTCCCTTCTTAATCCGGATCTGATTGAATGCATTGAGGCAATCCAGTTTAGTGAATACTTTAGCCTTCTCTACATAGCGCGAAATCTGAGATTCCAAAAAGGTGGAATGTAGGTCAGGTACTGTAGCATTGTTTAAGCTTCTCATAATCTACACAAAGGCGTAAAGTTCATTAGCTCTCTCCACAAAGAGAAGTGGGGAGAATACCAGGGATGTACGCTGAAAAATCGCGCCTTTGGCTAGCTGCTCCTTAACCCATAAATCTAATGCTTCTTTCTCCTGTACCATCGATGGGTAAATTGGGGAAGATATGCGCACCAGATCAACAGTGAGCTTTGACTCACAATTAAGCTCTGAATGAGCAGGTAATTCATTAGCTGAAGCTGCATCAAATGAAGATCTCAAACCATCCAAACAAGAAGGTAAAGGTACCTCCAGAGAGGACTTCAACAATGGAGCGAGACTGAGGGTGTGGATGTTGGGCCAGTGGGCAAATCGACCTAGAAGTTATCCTCAGACAAAGGAACAACTAATGTTTGACCATTTTTGATGTGAGAGATAGGGACTTTTCTTTCAAGATATTTTTGACATCAAAATTCTCCACCACTCTACACCAAAAAATAATGGGTTACAAGAGGTCTTTGATAGCTTGAAAGTGGTTGGACAAAAAATAGTTGCAAACTTGATAGTTTACTGAGACAAATTTTCAACGTGGGAATACCTTGGGACACCCCTCCTCTACCATACCATCTGGTACATAACTCAGTTCAAGATAGTTGGCTAGGCTTTGGTCCATAAAATTTTCAGAGACTCCAGTAACCATTAAAATAGTGGTGCTGAAAATCCCCAAAGGGGAGGAAAGGGTAGCAGACAGTAGAAAATACCCTGAATGGTCTTTATTTAAAGCCGAAAATGCGAGTACTTCACCAGAAAACTCTTTATCTGGCATAAACATGTCACCCTGGTAAGTTTTTAATCAAAGAATGGAGAGGGATAATTGGCCACTCTTACTACTGAGGCCACATATCCCACCGTATCTTCAGCAATGCATAAACATTTCCATATTGTAAACACAGTTCCTTCTCAACCTCCCGAGTGCTGCAGATCATGGAAGAGGTCAAACGGGGGTTCCCTGGGGTAATTTGATACACAGGAGTAGGTTCCATATCTGGGCCATAAGAGAGTAAATATGGTTTGGAGGTATATATGGTTTTCTTGTTAGAAAACGCGTTTTTAGATGTAAACGACCCTAATCTAATTACAGAAATGGATTGCATGACTTTATGCTAGGCCATCACTCCCAGGCTCATCTTCAAAGATTTTGCCTGCATCATCTGAATGTGCTGCCAAAGTACACCCCATTTATTGAATTCGATTTTATTAATTTCAGTGGAAAGTTGGTGAAACATGACTTTTGGAACATGAAGCATCCATATCCACCAAGTACGAGAAAGAAGGGTGGGTACTTTCTAATTGGAGGCAGCCAAATTAATGTTGAGATGCCCCAACCATCGGGGAAAAGAGGAAACAGTGGTGCGGCTGAACATGGCTGGCACCCACAGCTGGCGCACACAATTTACACTTTGAGAAAGTCCAATACATAAAAAGTTCACACACATAAAAGAAAGCAGTTGGTTGACTATTGTAAGATAAGTGTCTATAACTCTCCTGTTCCCAGCGTGGAGGTTAATAGTGCACAGGGCCAATGCCAGGGAACTAGTCAATAGTACAAAATTTCCTAGAGCCCCACAGAGGGTGCTCGAGCTAGAGTAATTAGGTAGGAAAGGGCTATCCATAGAAGAATTACAAAAGGGAGCAACACGGTGCACAGAGTGGTAAGGTTTAGGCGTCCTGGCTTGGGGGGAACCTGGGAGACTCAATGGTGAAAAGCAGATATATTTAACGTTGTAAAAATTAATTGGTTGACATTGTACAAGACCTCCTCAAAGAGGTCCAAGCACAGGAATATCAAGATACCATAAATAAAGTTGGTGTATTATATGGGGGTTTATTGTAAGGGAGAAATCGACTAATGGGAAAGATTAGTCTTGACATAAGATATTTAAGAGATTTTGGAAAAATTAAATCGAGGGAAGTGGGTCATGAGGCACGCCAATAGGCGCATGCTTCCATTGGGCAATACACTATACTGGGTAATCGACTGAACTCAAGTAATTGATTGTAAAAGTGGCTAACCTGAGCTGGGAATTTCGAAAACTAAACAGGCTTTGAGTCCTCGTTTACCTAAAAATTGAAGAGAACCGTTTTTGTTCATTGCAAAGCTAGTTCATTTTAATGCTCCTGCTGTTATACAGGGCAAACTTCTCATGATCCTTAGGACCAACCTGGGCATAATTCACCTTGACTCAGCGTTGATCTATGGTATGCTTGAGGTCTGGGAGGCCTTCAAACTTCACCTTCTTGGCCTCCCAACATGCTGCTTTGTTTTTTACATTGGTCCTAATTATAATGTCAATTTCTAACCATGACATAGCCGCCCCACTTCACCCACTCAGGTAAGAATGTTCCCTTTCGTTGGACACCTAAGTGCCAGCAGGCATTTGAGTCAATTAAAGAAGTGTTCTTATCATTCCCATACCAAAACACGCTGACCCCTCCAAACCCTATATCATTGCATGCAATGCCTCATCTGTTGCAGTTGGGCCGTACTGCTTTAGGAGCATGATGTTTAGAACATCCAGTCACTTACTTTTCCCATAAATTTCCTCTACTGAACAAACCTGTACCATCTATGATAAGGAGCTGACAGCCGTAGCATGGGCTTTAACTAATTGGCGGTATCTGTTACAAGGCGCTCAACCTGAGTTAACAGTGCATATAGAACACCAAGCTCTCCAACATTTTTGTAAACCACAGAAGTTGTCACATAGGCAAGCTCACACCTATCAGGGTTTGTGTAGTTTCAACTTAGAATATGAGTTCATGAAAGGTGCATTAAACGTGCTTCCTAAATTCCTTAGTCACAACCCTGCTCATTGCCCCACGGCTTCAGATGAAGCAGACCTGGTCACCATGATTCCGACCACCAAAATATTATCCATTGTACCTCCTGTCTCGTCAGTAGACTTAGCTCCTGATGCACCTCTTATTTCATGGGTTTTAGCAGCTCAAATGACCTTTCCTGAAGGAGTGGAGCTATTGGAACAGTTGTCCCTTCCAACTCACAAATATTCCCTATATTTCTTGGTGGAGGGCCTTAATTATTTTCAGTTAAGAGTATGGGTTCTTCCTCTTTTTAAAGCTAAAGTGTTTCAGGCTCACCATGATCCTCCCTCAATTTGTTATTTAGGCAATAAAAATGTATCAAATTGATTAAATGTACTTATAATTGGGTGTGCTTGCCAGAGAAGTATCAGTATGGTTCGCAAATTGCATTACCTGCAAATGGGCCAAGTCAGATCAATCAGTAAGGAATGGGCTTCTTCATCCTTTACAACAGGAGAAGGGTCCATGGACATTGGTGTCTATGGATTTTTTTTCAAACTTACTTGCTCATCTGGAATTACTGTAGTAATGATGGTGTAAATCATTTTACAAAATTTTCCCTATTTATTATATGCTCTTCCATGATTTCATCAGAAGAAAATGCCCGTCTCTTCATGTGCCATATGTTCTATGTTTAGTCTACCGCAGGAGATTATTAGCGACCAAAGTTCCCAGTTTACAGCACAGTTCTGGAATGAGCCTTTGTCCATTTTAAAAATTACACCCTGCCATTCCACAGCATATCATCTCCATCCCAATGGACAAAACAAGTGGTTTAATCAATCTTGGAATGGTACTTGCGCTGCTATGCTGTGACTATTCAGGATACCTGGGCCAATGACCTTCCTCTCGCTCAAGTTTGCTTATAACAATGGAACTCATGCCTCTATGGGGTTTTCTGCCTATGTAGCAACTCTGGGGTATAACCTCTCATTTTCAGTCATCCTTGTCAGTTTCCAGAGGTCCCAGCTGCTTCAGATCATGCAGAGCACATTTGGTCTACTCAGTCCTTGGTGTGGGAGCATCTCACTAAGGCTATCTGTGACTACAAGCGTTTTGTGGTTTAAAAAGTCTTCCTGGCCATGATATTGTGGTGGGTTCATATGTCATGATTAATATGCACCATTTGGGGACTCAGGTATCTTCTCGGAAGTTTGCAAGCAAGAATTCAGGTCCCTACTTGGTGGAGGAAGATTTGAGCAATGGTGCTTTCCAGTTAAAGTTGTCACCTCACTGGAAACAACATCCAGTCTTCCACGTATCTCAGCTGTCCCCATTCAAGGGGACTATTCCTTCAGATCCTGAGCCAATAGTGATTGAGGATGCAGAGGAGGCCAAAGTGGAGAGTATCTTAGCATCCTGCAAATCTCAGAGTTCAGTTTAATATCTCATCACTTGGAAGGGTTATCCAGCCTATGAGAACAGCTGGGTCAAGGCTCATAGTTGCACGAACAGAATGAATCTGGTTGAGGAGATTCACGTGACCCATTCCAATGCTCCTCATCCCCCACAAAAAATTGCAACTTTAATGGCGATCAAGTTGCTAAGGCTCACAAAAATTTAGCTTTCATGTAGCTCCCCAGCGGTGGCGCCCCTCCTCTGGCAAAAGGAAAGGGTAATGTAAGTCCAGGGGAACGTCCCCTTTGCATGGATTTGGCGATTTCCTCATTCTCAAATAAAAAGGGTCCATATAGGGCGGCTGTACCCCTCATCACCCAGGGCGACCTCGCCCATGTGGTAGACAAGTGCTTGGTAACAGCGCTCCCTCTGAAGATTCCTCCCCCATTTTCTGCACTTGCCTCCACCAAATTAGTTTGCTGAATTGAGGAAATCTGCGCTGAAATATTTGGTAACCATCTTCCCCCATGAGTTGGAGGGACTTTATAAAACTGATGGCGCCAAATCCTCAGAATCAAAGCTGAAATGTCAAAATCAATGGGAATAAACCCTGAAGGGTGAGAAACTAATAGTTAGAAGGGGACAAGTATCAAATACTTGGTCAAAATTGTTGATGGCATTGAGCCATTGATCTGTATGATTGACAACACCAAACTCCCCTCTAAACGTCAGGGACAATCCCTGATGAGCAGGTATCACCATTGGGTACTGTCACCATTAGTTCAAAGTCCCCCATTTCAAAAATTGGGAATGGTGCTTGATGGGAACCATTTGGCCTAATGAATGCCTCAGCGACAAGGCATGGACAGGTAGGTCATCTTGAACCGTTTCTGACCCTTTATGACAGCCCCTATGTGGGGTGGCCAATGGAAATCACGTTGCCTGTCAGGATATATGCCATCATGCTAACTGATGTAAACGCAGTAGAGCCCTGGGTCAGGCATTTGCAGATGAACTGATAGCAACTCAGCCTGCAGCCAAACACTTTGATGTCAGTTCAGATTGGAATAATTTCCCCCTCACCCAAAAATTTTTCAGGTTAGGCCAAATTTGAGGGCCCCAATCACTGCTTTGACAAGTGACCCTAATCAAACCTTATTTAATCAGTCATGTCATACTGTGGAAATTGTTAGTCGATTCTTAATCTTTTACTTTAAAATTTACCTCTAGAACCCAAATTTTACTTTACTTCAATTCTTCTTGCTGAAGTTCTGATGGCACTAACTTGGTGGCCCTTCAGCCCTATACTGGATGGGCTATACCAGTTTGTAGATCACAATTGCTCCCACCATAGTCAACTGAACCCATAGTGCAAAAAATTTGTGGGAATTTGATCCCGTTCTTGAAGCTATCCGTTAGCAGGATATTGGAATCCTGTGGACTCACATATCTCACCTTCAAGCAAGGATCCACCCCCTTGCCTATGCTTTGGTGATGATCCCTTCCACTGGAGTTCCCACAGCAGTTCATTCAGTAGTGCAACCCCCTGCAGCAAGGCCAGCAGGGTTTAGGATTGCATCTGTTTGGTTCATTGCTAGGTTTCTTTTCACGCTCATCAAACATCAACGAGTCATTGTTGCCCAACTTCCTGCACCATACAAAGTTGTTTGAGCGGCAATGCCAGTGGCATTCTGGCTTGCTTTTTGGGTGCTTACACATCCCAACTGGCAGGCCAGTCTAAACTTTTTATGCCGTTTTCCTGAGATCTCCTCACCACTTGACGGAGATAAGTTTGATGGAGGATCTTGGCCCAATCCACTCTCTCTGGTTAGAATTGTTCAAACACCTCCACTTCACCTAGGGCTCCTAAAACATAGTGGCCCCTATCTTCGCCACCCCCTTCAGATTTGTCATCAGAGGGGTTATCAATGCATTGTAGGTTGTCCATAGGGGGTGAGGTAGGTTCAGGACTTTCCTTATGGCATGATAGGTCCTAGGGTTGCTCCTTCACCTTATTAACTTTTATGGAGGCAATGAAAATTATCAAAGCTCGATTTTTGACCTTCAAAGTAGGGGGTTTGTGCTTTCTCATGTAGACAGGTTTCAGACTAGAGGTAGCTGGATGAGAGGTTGAGGGAGATAGCGTAGTGGATGGGGATGCTTTTTCTACGCCAGCTTTAGGTTGACCAGTGGCTGTGTGTTTTTGTGAAACAGGCAGCTTAGATTTTGGGACCAGGTCAATTAACCCATTGTTAGTGGGGGCGATTAGCACCCAAGAAAGGAGTTTATACTTAGGAGCAGGCTTTGGAACCACTTGAGAAGGCTGCTCTGGAGAAAAAGAGTGACAAGTCAAAGGAATGAATGCTCTCACCAATTGGGTTTTTGAGCTAAAATGAAAGGGAGCACTTCCCCATCACAGCCAATACCATTTGATTATTGTTAAAATGAGAAGAAGAAGTTTGTGTTGCAACTCCGCAGAAGAAGGTTTCCAGAGGGAAGCAGCCGTAGTAAAGACTAAATTAGTTGGCGTAGATGCTTGGCTCATAGACTCTTGCGTATGGTCAAGTTCATAGGTATCAGCCACTGATAACAAGGCTTCCTCAATATCTTGTACCTATTTAAAAGAGCACTTTATCAAAGAGAGATGCATTACCATGTAGGGATGTAACGCCAAGCCAGCCAAGATAGCCGCAATAGCTTCGTCTAGGGGTAGCATTTTTACAAGCAGTAAAGGTTGTTCTTTAATATAAATGTGATCAACAAAAGAGGAGACTGATTCTCCTGATTGCAGGCTAAGGCACATAAAGACCTGTTTTTGTCTGTTCAAACTTTGTAGGGAGCTGAATTCCTCAGTGAGTTCTTGCTTCACCTCCGCCCTGGTTCTGAGGGTGGCCATGTGCAAAACCATTATCCCTTGGGCTCCACGACTCAAGCAGGGAAGGGGGTACTAAATTTTAAGATGGTCCATTGCCCCTTCCATAGCAACTTATACATAAAGAGGAAATAAGAAACACTTCCCTCGCCCTGGATAAACTTGTCTCTAAAAGGGGGTTTATAGATACCAGGGGAGGCCCCATAAGGGCCTGCAATGAGTGCTGCTTAAGCCTTTTGAGCGTGAAAAAGCACTAGCTAGCTGGAGCTCAAGAGTGGCTAGTTGGGGTTTATTTCCGTGAGAAGGTCGTGAGGGTTACTGACCCAACCTCCGTTGCTTTTGTTGTTTTTTGTGGTGTACTTGTTCCCCTGAAGCGAGCACCACTTGTCAAAATCCTGGCTTTGTTTAAGGCTTGCTGGTTTTAATTGCACATGATTTGAAAATATTAAAAGGCAGGAGTAGTGAAATTTATAACAGCTGTTAAATAAATAGGGGAAATTTTTAGTGTCACTTATATAAAACTAGGAAAGTTTAACCTCTGAATAATAAGAGGATTTTTGTTAGCTTCTTAGTGGCAGCAAAAGGGTAAAAAACCCTGTTATAATATACTGCTTAGACAAAATTAACTCAGGCTCAGACCGAGATTGGCATAGATTTGGTATTTTC